>PVLA01000511.1:222500-531849 GCA_004027455.1 Hydrochoerus hydrochaeris | reverse complement strand
TCATGGAGGAGGATTTACAAAATTCCTGTGAGACAACTACCCTGAGACACTGGACAGGCAGCCAGAGACGGGCAACTAGGACCCATATGTTACGCCACCGGCCGCCTAAGACAGGCACAGGACCAATTGCTGTCCTGCAGGCCCATGACGGGTAAGGCCTGGTTGGGTACATGTGAAGAGTCCTTGACCTAAGACAGGCTCTGTCCTCACAGGGACTGCCACTCCCATAAATGATAAGGAAAGCAATGTAGGGAGCGGCCTAATAATCTCACACATCTCTTCCTCCTGCGGGCGTCCGGTCCTCCTGCGGGTGTCCGGGTACGTCGGATTGCATTTCCCCGGGCTGACTAAATGTCAAGATTAAAATGTTAATTGATACCTATTGCCCGAACCTGGGGCGCCTTCTGCTTGGAGTTGAGGTCAATTAACACCTATTGTTTGGGATTGTCCCTGCCTGGCCCTGGGCCTGGGGCGTTTCCTGCTTGGGGCTGGGGGTTGTTGCCAGGGTTGGCAAATATATATTCCAGCTTCTAAAAAATAAAGGGGATTCAGATTCACTCACAGACTGGTGTGCAGTGCTTTCTGTCTCTCACTCGCTGACTCCCTGTCCACCTTTGGGAAACCCTAGCCCTGCCGCAGCTGGACTCCGGCACTGCACAAAGGAGAGAACAGAATTTCAGATCTTGAAGACAGAATTGTAGCTAGTGATCATAAAAGGAAGATACCTTAAAAATAGAAAGGGACCATGAAAAAAATCAACCAACGGCTACAAAACAAAGAAAAGAAGAATAACGCAGATTGACTGGGGTCAATGAGAATGTTGGAGACTGACATGCCATAAAAATCTCTTCACAGAAAAACTGGCAGAAAACTTCCCAAGTGTGAATAAAAAATGTGAAACACAAATAAGTGAAGCTCACAGAACTCCAAATAGCTATGAACAAAACAATACTACACCAGGACATATAACAAAGATTTCAGAAATTCAGCACAAGAACAGAATATTAATATCTGTTAGAGAAAAGAAACAGATCACCTATAAAGGAAAGCCTATCAGAATCATGGCAGACTTCTCAACACAAGCTATCAAGTCAAGAGCAGCTTGGAAAGAAGTATTTCAAGTACTAAAAGCAAACAACTTCCAACCCAGAATGATGTATCCTGCAAAACTGTCTTTCAAAATCAGTGGAGAAATAATTCTGTGACAAAGAACAACTGAAGAAATTTATAAACACCAAACCAACCCTACTAAGAGTACTAAAAGATATTCTAGAAAGAGATAGAAATGATTATGATGCCAAGAACAACAACAGAAAGAAACCACCAGGCAGGGCAAGCAACTAAACAGAGTGGAAAAGCAGGGAACCAACAGGAGAAAAATACTATGACAAAGATAAGCCAATACATATCATTTATAACCATCAATATAAATGGCCTCAACGCACCAGTCAAGAAATAGTCTGGAAGAATGGATCAAGAAACGAGATTCAACTGTATGCTGATTACAACAAACACATTTAATTCAAAAAGAAATTTGTAGACTCAAAGACAAAGGATGGAAAGCAATCTTCCATGCAACAGGAACCCAGAAAAAAGCAAGTGTAGCAATTCTGTTTTCAGATAATGTGAACTTCAAATCAAGAATGATCAAAAGAGATAAAGAAGGTCACTACATAGTTTTTAGGAGAAATGTTCAAGAGGAAGAGATAATAACCAAAAATATGTATGCACCAAAAATGGAAACACCTCACTATAAAACACAATTATTAATAGATACAAAAAATCAAATAAGCAACACAATTGAAACAGGAGACCTTAATATCACATTGTCACAAAGAGATCAACTACACAAACAATCAGAAAAGAAATATCAGAATTGATCCAAACCTGTGAGCAAATGGACTTAGTAGATGTTTTCAGAGTGTTGCATCCAATATCATCAGAATACCCAATCTTCTCAGCTGCACTTATTTTATACTTTATAAACTGTGTCAACTTGAGAAGTCTAGAAGCTTAACCAAGTTACTCAGCAGCTCTACATCCTGGGTGTAGAGGACAAGCAGTTACCATTCTAGGATATTGTTCATTGTATCAATTTGAGAAGGTAGAATTTAACTAAGTGATTCCCCAGGGGGCCGGTTCCTAGTTTGCAACATTTCCTGCCTGTGCAAGAGGAGAGCATGGAGATGGTGTGAGTGCTGCACCCACCCCAAGGAGCAGCCTGCATACAATAAAAGGCAAAGGAGGGGGGACTGATGGGTGCTTCTTTGGAGGAGCCCCAGTCTTTGTCTCCAGCTTGGCCGCCATCTCCTGACACACTGTCAGTTTCAGTCTGGGACTCTTCAGCCTTTGTTGCGGACTCAAGATCATCAATACCTACTTCAAAAAATTTTACTCACGTGGGCTTAAAAACACAGAACAGATGGACAGATTCCTAGATACATATAAATGTATCAAAAAGCCAAGCCAAGAAGATGTAAAAATTCTGAGTAACCCAACATCAGTTAATCAGATTGAAAATGTAATTAAGGGGCTGGGATTTAGCTCAGTGGCATAAGCACCTGTCTGGCAAGTGCAAGGTTGATCTGTGGTTAAAAAAAAAAAAAAGACAGACATCTGAAAATGTAATTAAATCTTACCAATAAAGAACAGCCCCAGTCCTGATCACTTCACTGCTGATTTCTACAAGAAATTTAGAGATTTAATGTGAATACTCTCCAACTCTTTAATGAAATTGAAAAGGAAGCAATAATCCTTAACTCATTCCTGAAGGCAAGTATTACCATGATACAAAAACCAGAGAAAGATTCAACTAAAAAAGAGAAGCACAAACCAATCTCTATAATGAATATACATGCAAAAATCTTTAATAAAATACTAGCAAACAGAATGCATCGAATCATCAAGAAGATTATACTACATAGTCAAATAGGATTCATTCTAAGAATGCAGGGATGCTTCCACATGTGCAAATCTATAAATCTAATACATCATATCAACAGAGCCAAAGATTAAAAAAATCACATGACCATCTCAAAAGATTCACAAAAAGTTTTTGATTGTCCAGTACTCATTCATGATAAAAACCCTACAGAAAATCAGAATACATGGTCTTTTACCTTAATCTGATAGAAGCCATCTGTGACCAAAAAAAACCCAGCTAATATCATACTAAATGGACAACAACCGAAAGCTTTCATTCTAAAATCATGAACAAGACAAGGATGTTCACTATCACCTCACTTATTCAATATAGTTCTAGAAACATTAGCCAGAGAAAATAGACAAGAAAAAGAAATAAAAGGAATAAGGACAGGAAAGGAAAAAATTAAACTATCATTACTTATAGATGACATGATACTCCACATAGAAAAACCCCCAAAAACTTCATCAAAAGACTACTAGAGTTAGTATCCAAATTCAGTAGTTTAGCTGGATACAAAGTTAGTCCACAAAAGTCAATAATATTTCTGTACACAAACAAGAAACTCACTGAAAGAAAAATTAGGGAAACCACACTCTTCACAATAGAATCTAAAATAATGAAATACTTAGGAATCAATCTAATAAGGGAAATAAAGGATCTCTATATTGAAAAATTACAGTACTCTGAAAAAGGAGATAAAAGTGGATATTAGAAAATGTAAAGATATCCTTCGCTCATGGATGGGAAGAACCAACATAGTGAAAATGGCCATATGCCCCAAATTGTTATACAGATTTAATACAATATGGATCAAAATACCATTAATATACCTCACAGAACTAGAGAAATCTTTCCTAAAATTCATCTGGAAATGAAAGAGATCTGGAATAGCAATGGTAATCCCCAGCAACAAAGGCAAGGCAGTAGGCATCACAATTCCTGACTTGAAGGTCTATAATAAAATCATCACAATACTGGCAAAAACAAAACAAAAACAACAAAAAACACAGACCTGAGGACCAATGGAACAGATTAGAAGATGCAGACACAACTACAGACACACTCAGCCACCTTATCTTTGACAAAGGGGCCAAATGTGTTCACTGGAGGAAAGACAGCCTCTTTAATAAGTGGTGCTGGAAAAACTGGCTCTCTACATGCCAGCGACTAAAACTAGACCCATGCAGTAACCTAAAGTCAAAATGGTGAAAGATCTAAATACTGAAATAGAAACTCTCTACTAGGAGAGCAAATAGGTAGAAATCTTGAAGACATAGATGTAGGTAGAGACCTCAGGAACGAAACCCAAACAGCACAGGAAACACTTCAAAGAATCAACAACTAGGATCTCATCTTATTAAAAAGTTTTTGCATATCAGAAGATACAACCAACAGAGGGAAAAGACAAACCACAGGGAAAAATGGGAAAAACTTATAGCCATCTTTCCCTCAGACAAAGGATTTATCCCTAGAACATGTAAAGAATTAAAAAACTCAGGCCCCCCCAAATTCAAAGACCCAATCCAAATATGGGCAGCTGAAATGAACACATACTTCTCAGGTGAAGAAATACAAATAGTAAATAAATATATGAAAAATGTTTAACATTGTTGATCTTTTAAGAGATGTAAATTAAAATAAAACGGAGATTTCATCTCATCCCACTATCATCTAGAAATCAACCAATAACAAATGCTAGAGGGGCTGTGGGGAAAATGGAACCCTTCTTCATTGTTGGTGAGAGTGGAGACTGGTGCAACCACTATGGAAATCAGTGTGGAGTCCTCAGAACATTAGGATTAAAGGTTCCTTTTGATCCAGCTATTCCCCTTCTGGTATTTCCCCAGAAGAATTAAAAACATTATATTAGCTGGGCGTGGTGGCTCACACCTGTAATCCCAGCACTCCAGAGGCTGAGGCAGGAGGATCATTGTGAGTTCAAGACCAGCCTGGGCTACAAAGTGAGCTCAAGGCCAGTGAAACTGCATAGTGAGACCCTGTCTCAAAAAGACAAAACAACAAAAAACAAACAAACAAAAAAAACCCCATCATACCACAGTAATGTAGGTTCACCCATGTTTATAGAAGTACAGTATTTAATGCTAAATCTTGGAAAAATACAAATGTCCATCAACCAAAGATGGATAAAAAAGATGTGGTGTTTTTATACAATGAAGTGCTACTCAGCTATAAAGAAGGATAAACTTGAGACATTTATAAGGAAATGGATGCAACTTCAGACCACACTCATAAATGAAATATATCAGATATACATGTGTAAACATTATATTGTCTCCCTAGTGTAAGTAGCTGAAAGAGTAAATAAGATCCAAAATGTACAATAGATACTGTGAAATGGGAAGAAACTGTTCAAAAGGAAAGAAAAATTCTGATGGGGAAAATAGAAAGGAATGAAGGTAAAAGAATATCTATATAGGCAAAATAGTTTAAACAGTTATACTACTAATTGCTATTAGTTCATTGAAAAGAAAGATTTTGCCTACATTGTTTGATCAATTTTTCATGTCTGTATCTTGTAATATGAGGAACTATTTTGAAGGTAACAATATACAATGTAGTAACTATTGTTACTCTCCTACAATCTTGTTTTGAAATTTTGTACCATTGTTCTTATTTTTTTCTTAACATAAAAAATTAAAAAATAAAAACAAAACACATACACAAAAAGAGTGTGAGAAAATTAGGAAGATTCCCCACCTCGCTGAGTGCACTCCATTCTAACACTGCACACAAAGCCATGTGGACTAGAGAATTAAATCTGTAACATTTCATCTGGGCACTATACCCTACTGCACTATACCCTACTATACACCATACCCTACTGCACAATTCTTGTCATACTGTGACAATACAGAAGAAACTTTTATATTGTGAGCACCCAGTTCAGGTGTGACCAATTCTTTATGGTTCCTTTGAGCCTTATTGTAAATATAAACAGATCTCCAGAAAGTTGTCAAATATATGTGTAGTGGCTGTGTTCCTGAGCCCACGAGGGACTCCAAAAATTCTTTTCAGGCCTAATGCAAACAGATCTTACAAATACACTTTTCTTTTAGTGCTTCAGTCGAGTTATGGACTGACGAGCTACCCCTGGCCCTCTCTTACACATCCATGGCCCTACAAATAATTTGGGCCTCATAAAACTTTTATATTATTCCTCCTAGTTGTCTGTTAGGAATGAATATATATATATATAAATAAATCACAAAACAATCTGTAGTATTTTTCTGTTACTGAGGAATACTGTGATTAAAATAAACTTGATCATCTTCAGTGAGAACAGAGGCATCAGATACGTAACACTGTCTCTGCTTATAGTTTATCATTTCTATGAGAAAAGGAAGAGGGTGGACGTATGCAGTGTCCTTCTTAATGGAAGTTCCATAAGGAAATACTAGTAGGGCAAGACACTAGCCTTGCACAAGTTATATACAGTGAGACAAAATTCAAACAGACGTTTTTCAGTTCAAATGGATATGGAAGTTGAGAATGTGTCCATCATCTACAGAATACCCAGGAAGCCTTTGCTGAGAGGCAACAAACCACCATGAGTGACGCACAGACCATGGGTTTAAAAGATTTTCATAACTTTAGCCCAATTTCTAAAGCCTGCAAAACTGGCTTTTTTTTGGTTGGATTCCCGTATTTAGGAAACTCAGTGTCTATATCCTATCAAATGGCATTTTATTTCACCATAAAGTCAGTCAGATAAACTATAAAATATAATTTCAAGGTCAACTCCATCTTAATTTTTCCACGGGTGATACGAGCATCTTTAAGTAGCCTCTCAACTGAGTGTCAACGAGAGAACTCACTAGTATTGACCACATAGACACTTAATAAACATTTGTGAATGAATAAATAAATAAAAACTTTAAAATCCTAGGCCCTTAATCCTTTAAATCCTTGGAATGAAAAAATCTACCAGGACACAAGGGGTGAGATTTATTTGTAAAAAGTCTTCCTTAAGCCATTGGTTTTAGGGGCCAGGAATCTGCTCTCAACATTACTCTGACCTTTCTAAACCAACCAGGAAAGAGATCATACATTGCCACTTCCAGCATCTCTTGCTGTTGAAAGCTTGCTTATTGGAGTTACTCTTTTAGGAAATAATTGGACATTTGGTGATATATATATATATATATATATATATACATTAATTCATTTAGATTTGTTGACAAGTAGAAAGTAACAGAGACTCATATATATGTACATATATGTATAAAAATAATATATAGAAAATATTAATATATTATATATATAGACATATATAATTTTTTTGAGAAAAAGTCTCATTAAGTTGTCAGGCTGGCCTTGAACTTGTGATACCCCTGCATCAGCCTCCTGAGTAGCTCAGATTCCAGGCATGTGCTACCATTTTTGGCTAGGGCTCTCTTTTGGAATAAACTCTAGACAGGCTTTTTTGAGCCCTCTTGTCAACTAGACCTTATCCTTGGATCTCACTTTCACTGTGGGAATACACAGCAAGAATCTCCTCCTCCCTTAACATATGATCACCTAACCTGCCTTCTCCAAGAATCCCCCCATCTTGGTCCCCTCTCTTAGCAATTATTCATCCACTGGTCCCCTCGCTGTACTTGGTGCTATTAAGCCCAGTTCTCTGCTGTGCTTGGAGGTGAGCACCATCTCTTTCTCCCATTGTCAAAATCTTGATGCTTATCACAGTAGCCCTGAATAACATTCCTTATCATCTTAACAAGTGTCAGAATAATTTTTTTCTTTAACAAAAGAAATGACTTTATCTGTCACAATTCCTATATCTTGACATGTTCTTTCATTTGTCCTTTTGTTCCTTCTATCCACGTAGTATTCAAAATGAATTTTAAACTGGTTCATTCAATGTATCCATATAAAGCACTCTGAGGAGGTGTTCTTTACCCTTCGCACACTTACGGAGGCCTCCTGTGCTGCATCATAGGCTTCTTCGTAAAATGTGCCATATGCACTGAAAAGGGTTCCCCATTTGAGACAGAGGGACAGAGCTGACCTCGCCTAGTGTGAAGGAGTCGAAATGTTTGATCAAAACATTCAAATACCGATGCCTTCCTATAGGAGACTGAGCATCTTTCTAGTCTGGTAAATGGCTCACTTTGGCTTGCATTGGGAAAAGATGGTATTCCGTACGCTGCTGGTTTGATCACTTGTTGAGTTGACACACACTAGCTCTATGATGCAGTTCATTTGTCCCTAACTACAAGTAAAAGGACAAACAGCCATGAGTAAACAAAGGGCTGCAGCAACAGTAGGCAACCAGTAACTTGCCTTAAGGACTTTAGTGATGGAGCAACTCATGAGATGGGATGGGGTGGCTAAAGGAATGTCCTGTTGTCCTCCTGTTTCCTGAGGAGTAGAGAAACTTAAGTAATAAAAGTATGGAAGCAATGGAATGTTTCCTAGTCATTCCTGCCAACTCACCTGTCTGACCACCTCTCTGACTGGCTACAAAACATCTCAGGGGTCTACAGATGTGGAGACCCAGCACCCAGGCCTGTTCTGAGTACTGTTCCTTTGAGAGCAGAGACAGGCCAGAAGAGCTATTTTGGGGCAGAGGGACAGCGACCCTACATAGGGTCCTCCGGTCAGGCCACAAGGGAACATGTGCTGGGCTAGTATTTCAGCAGCATTACCTGCTATTTCTTACAAATATTGGTATATTTCCTCTAGCCTTCATCATGCTGCTGAGAACATCTTATCTCACCCTACCCAGCTATAGCCTGGAAAATCCTGGAGTCCAGCAGAGTTTCTGGGTTACTTTACACTTTGAAGAAAAATGTCATGAATGGATAAATCAAATTGCACTTGGGATTTAACTGGACTCCAAAATGAGAGTCACAAAGTGACAGGGCAGTCTGCCCGACTGCATTTCTAAAATTAGAGCTGCAAGAGTAGAGGCTACCGGCGATAGCTGCGCCAGAGCTGTCATCGGTTTCCAGCTGGAAATGGCTGCTAAAATAAGTAGTTTAAATGCAGACAGGTCAGGAACACTGCTGGCCGGGGTCCTAGGCTGGGGCTGCCACATTTGAAAGCCTTTCAGGCTGACAGCTAAGGCTGTGTCTCTTGCAGACCCTGGATTTGTGTAGCATGTGTGCTGCCGAGATGCAGCAGCCGCACAAAGAACTCTCATGCACTTCAGCTTTGTCAGGGCTGAAGATAAGAGGAACACACAATACCGAACATGATCCTTGACAACTGCAAGTAGAAAAGGATTTTAATTTTAATTTTTTAGCTCTCAAGGAACCCAGACCTGGTTAATGGACACAGGAATTCAGGACATGATTTGGGCTGAACTGTCCTCATGCACCTGTGTGAGTTCCTCTATGTGTTAACGCAGCATCCAGAGTGTGAAAACATCTATACAGTCCTGCATTCAATACTATGTTCTCTGGGGGCAATGAAACAGATCAGATCCTGGGTTGGAAAAGCAGGCATGTTTTCATTGATTAGGAGACATAAAGCATGATGACTATCAGAAAGTACAGATAGTATCTGATATCGAAAGGTCCTAAGATTTCTCCTGAAATTGGATAGGTAAATGGAGTTCCTCAATATTTTGTTTCACTGCGAAAACATCTCTTCCCTTGGAAGAGAATTTAATCTTTTGACTCTATATACTTCCTTATTGTCTATCTCTAACAACATGTATTCACACAAAGAGGAAATTTTAGAAATACAACCAGAAATTTTTCTCCTTTACTTTGGGGATTTTACTTCATTGCAATAAAAAACATTCATTAACTTAAAAGAATTTTTCAAAATGCAACCTTATTCCAGGTTCAATTATACACAATGTAGGTCACCTTATTTTAAACAGGCTCTGAAGCAGCTGCCCCTGAACTACTTTCAATGTTTTGCATGAGTAAGTTTTCCTATTACAGAGAAAAAGCAGACAGAAGTTAAAGACAGATGTTTCCTCTATGTAAGTAGCCTGAAGATAGCTTTCTAGGGCAATGAGAAGCAGACAGAACTGGGATACACTGAGCCACCTGTACTATGGCTTCTCCCCAGTGGATTTGAGAGGCAAACCCCTCCTCATGCCCTGGGGGTGGGGACAGGGAGCAGTGGGTAGAGCGTGGGGAATGGTAGGAGGCCTCCCTCTCTCCAGGCTCTGTATAAGCACTTCTGATGGGGAGTCAGCAGGCCTGATGATGTAGGAATGCCAAACTGAAAGCCCCATGATGAGAAGCCTTCCCTTTATGGAGTGCCATGTTTTGAAAATAGCCTCCAAAGGCCAGCGTGTCAAAAGCTCAGCTTATAGGTTTACCACAGATATCTGAGACTGCAAAGGAGTCTGCTGTGCTTTGAATGGACCCCAATATCCACTCCCATATTCACACACTGGAACTTAACACACAATACAACAGCATTGGGAGGTGGGGCTTAATGGGAGACATTTAGGTCACAAGAACTCTGGTCTCATGAATGGATTTACAATGCTATAAAAATGGCTTTTGGTGAGTGGGTTTTATCTTTCTGTTGTGCATTCATGTGTCTTGTGATGACATTAAGAAATGATTTGCCAGATGCCAACGCTATACTCTTTGATTTCCCAGCCTCTAGAAATGAGAAAAATTAATTTATCTCTATTACAAATTCTCCAATATCAGATGTTCTGTTATAGTTGCACAAAACCAACTGAGACAGTCAAAACTGACACTGTCTTTCCCTTTTGCTTTAGAATCTCACATCTATTTTCAAATATCATTTTTGCTAAGATTGCTGTTAAACACTACACTCCCTAAGGCCCTGCATGAGGGAAATACATATTTGCACTCCTCCCAAATGACACTCAGTGTTCATGTCATGTGGACATATGTTTGTTATTTCCCGTGACTGGTCTGTCCGTTAACAAGAGTATAAGAAGCCAATGAAATAGAAAGCCAATAATTGAGGAATATGTCACACCTTCAAATACATTTGTGCATTACGTGACTGAATTCTATGACTTATATTACCTGATAAATACACTGTAATCATCGCCTTCCAGAACAGCACAGCAGAGGATTTATTCTCTGCTCTCTTGTTTATGGTGCTGTATTGCTGTCTTTCTTCCCACCTGTCCCCCTTACCCACCAGATTTCTCTTACTTGAGTCTCACTTTTCCCAGGAAGCTTCTCTACTCTTTTCTGCCATACCCTGACCTTTGGTAATTAATCACTTGAGGACTTGTCATGCCACATATTCATTTAATCTTACCAAGAGTCCAACTCTGTAAGGGAAAGTGCTGTGTCTTACACCACGGAAGTATTTTTCTAGACCTGGTTTGTGAAGGTTTCAGCAGATGCTCAGTCACTTCTTAAAGTAAAAGTCAAATAAAAGATACAATGTGCTAATGGTTTCAGAGTTCCAGTCCTGTCTAGCCTACTTCAGATTCCCACTTGTCTCAGAGGTAATGCCAGTTTTGTCATCTAACAGCCCAATTCCTGAGTCTCCATGGATTTCCATTCTCTCTCTCTCTCTCTCTCTCTCTCTCTCTCTCTCTCACCTGTTTCTATGTCTTGCAGTGCTGGGCATTGAACCTAGAGCCCCCCACATGCTGGTCAAACATGCCATTGCTCTATATCCCCAGCCCTTTTTATTTTGAGAAAGGATTTCTGCTAAGTTGCCCAAGCTGGCCTCAAACTCGCAATCTTTCTGCTTCAGCCTCCTGAGGAGTGATCACAGCCACCACACTCAACTTCTCTCCATTCTACTGCAATGGGTGATGCCCCTCTTCACTGAGGTCCCCAGCCAAAAACCTCAACCTCATCCTTCATATCTACCTTTTCTTTACTCTCTCCTCGAACACATCGCCACTCTTACCCATTTTATCTCCTAAACATCTCTCCAACCACCCATAAAATGTCTCTTCATCTCCACAGCCACATACTAGTCCAGACTCTGTCACCCTGTCCCATCGTGTAACTTCCATGGCCTCCCGTTGGTCTCAGCGTCCATCTGCTTTCTACATGCAGGTCTGTTCATATCACCCTCTCCTTAGGGCCTTCCTGTTTGCTTAGGTAAGGACCCTAAGTGTCAAGCTCTCCAAGGTGTGGCCCATTGACTCCCTACCCAGCCTCAGGCTCTACTGTCCCCTGCGCCTTCTAACTCCATGGGCCTGTCATCCCCTCTCAGTCACAGTACATTTCACATGCACATCCCTGAACCCCAACCTGCTGATGGCACTGCTCGTGGACTGTTTTCTTCCACCACACTGACCTTCTGGTCCTTATCACACTCTCCCTCAGTGCTTGCTGTGTTTATATGTGTAGTGACTGGATCAAACACAAGCTCGGGGAGCACACAGGCCATGGGCCTGCTTGCTCTATGTTGCAACCCCAGTGCTTAGCATGGTTTCCAGCCCAGAGCAGGCACTCAATGAGATGACTGTGTTTGAATAAACAGTCACCTCCACAGAACAGCAGAGCATTTCAAACCATTATCATGTATTTTACCTCAATTCCCCCTTATAACAGACATTACTGAAACAGAGACAGGCTCTACGGTGATCAAAGCTGAGACAGATTTCTGACCCCCAATTCTGCTCTTTTTGCACACTGGGTTTTTTCACCCTGTGTAGTACGTATCATTCTGCATACAGACTACGAGGAGACAGCAAAATGCCTTGATGAAAACCGACTTTAGTGTTAGAGTCACCTTGCTTCGGATCCAAGTCCTGCTTTGATTTACTAGTGTGACTTCAGATGAAGTAACCCATCTCTCTACACTAATGCAGTGCCCACCACAGGGTTAATAAAACAATTAAATGGAACAATGTGTGATTGGTATGTACCCAGGTGATTGGCATATAGTAAAAATGGTACCCAATAATAATGACGAATAAACGGTGTATGAGTTCCTTTTAGTTCTATACTTATAAGGAATTCTCAAAGTTTGGCAGATTATTTTCTGTACCGTGACCTTGCTATGGGTGATAAGGACTATAGCTTCCGATTATACAGCATCAAGAATTTTTACCTCATTATATTAAGAATTTTAGCCCTTTGTCTTCTGTGCTTCAAACCTTCTCATCACTAAGCCTAGGCCTTGACTGCCCCAGTTCTTCCTGGCACAGAGCTTCTTCTCCCCTCCTCAGCACAGCTCCTGCATCTGGGCAGAAGCCCAGATGCCGGTTCCTTTTCAGCCTCAGCTATCGATTACCACCTGCAGATTTTAATTTGAGTCACCTCCTTGCCCTCTTATATCACTACCATATACTCCTCTTTAACTCAGTGATTTTCCTGGAAAAGCAGGAAGAAGTGGACAGTCACAGCTGTTCCCCAGCATCGAACTTTCTGTAGCATCCATTTCTTCTTCACTGTAAAGACAATGTACTCATGAACTCTCCTCCTCAAGTACATTCCCTCTTAATGCACAATTTAACCTACTGGAAGTTAATGAGATGACCAACTCATTACAACTCATGGTCATACCAGATGAAAGCCCCTAGATAATGTAAGTATGGATGGAGAAATCCCCTTTTTCTTGGGAGCTCCTCACTTAAAGCTTTTGTCTACAAAGATGAAGCAAATACTAACACATGTCACTTCAAATAACAATACAAACTCACACGAGTGGAGATAAGTTTATCATCTGAAACTAGCTTCTAATGCCAACTGAGTCACCACTGTTCAAGGTCAGGGTCAGGGTGTCCATGCTGACTCCAGCTTCCCTGCATGGGAGACTGTCTCTCCACAGTGCTCTACTTCTCTGGGTACAGGATGCCCTGAGAGCTGAGCCCCTGGGCCACTGTTACTTCTCATTGTGAGAAAAAGTGGGGACAGAGGGAAAGAGCACAGGCTGAGAGCCGGACGCCTCCCGGTCTTTGCGCTGCCCCTTCTCAGATGCGCAGCCTCAGCGACATCAGCTTCTCTGAGCTCCTGTGTTCCATCTGGAAGATTATTTCCTGTACGGGATGTTGTCATAGCTCTTGGGACTCCTCTGGAGGCTGGAAGATATAGTCAGCCTTTGTCTCTGAGGTCTTCAATCTATGGATTCTTCACCCATAAAGTCACCCAACTTCAGATTTAGTTAAAAGAAATTATGTCAGTGGTAGAGCTGGGGAGACTTAGTCACGACGTCAGTTTGACAGATTAGTAAAACACACTTCTGGATGTGTCTGTGAGATGCTTCCAGGGAAGTCTGGACAGAATATAAAATGGAGGAGGATTTTGGCATTGCTTTGAGACGCTCCATTCTGCTTGAGCAAGGGTTTTCTGCAACTGCCATCTGGTATGCATATCAGATTCCACCTTCTTCAGCTTTTCATGGGGACTTATACCAGCGACTCTCCAGGGAGTTCCCAGACCCCTCTGGCTCAGATCGGCACCACATCCTTCATCCCTCTTGTTCTTCTCTTCCAGATTCTTGGTTTAACAGCTCCTGAATTCCCTGGCTTGGCAGTGCACTCTCTCCCACCTCTAATCCTATAGTCCTGCCTAATAGATCCTTTGCACAATACATGCTTTTCCCTCTCTTCTATTAATTCTGTTCCTCCAGAGAACTTTAACCAACACAGCAAATGTGAGGTGAGGTCCTAGCTTATACAAAACCGCACCAAAAACTGAAGCAAAAACCAGGACTAAACACAGTGTGTCTACACGGAACATGTGCACACTTCTCTTTGTCATTATTCCCTAAATGATGCAGCATTACAGTTATTTGGATAGCATTTATACATTCACTGTTATGAGCAATCTAGAGATGATTTTAAATAATCAAGCAGATATGATTAGGTTGTACGCCAATTTTATACAAGGAACATGAGTCTCCATAGATTTGGGTATCCCGGGATCCTGGAACCAATTCCTTAAGAATACAAAGGACCACTGCATTACCAGATCAAAAATCACTACCTTTAGTCCTTCCTGTTTTCAGTTACAAGCATTTTTAAAAGGTATATTGTATATATGAACGTAGTAAGTTCCCAAGTATTCAAGGGTATACTTTTCTTGATCTTTGACTGCCATTAATCTCTTCCTGTAAGAATCTGTTTTTCCTTAATATTGGGCAACATAATCTAGTCGCTTTCAGGTATTGTTAAATCCCATAATTTCTAAGTTTCAGTTTCTGTAAATCACCCACTTTCCAGTGTGAACATGGTTTCCTGAATTTTTCTTCTCTTCTGCTCCTCCCTGGACTGATTCCATGCTCCAAGGGACTCATGTAATGGGTGCTTCCAGGAGCAGGGATGCATTTGCTTCTGGTTCTCTTTCTAGCAGGCTCTGGGGCTGCCGGCCTTTGAGCCATGACTCATCTGGGTGGATCCAGAGGAAATGTCTTTTACACCACACCTACCTCATTGCATAAGCACCTACCCACAGTTCCCTGTGAGGTAACCTCTGGCTGTTGGTCTTTATGGGTACCCAGTTCCATCCTGTTTAGACTCAATTCTTCTCCAGAACTGATGCCCCCTTTCTCCCCCATCCAAGGTACAGGGTTGGTATCAGTGTTGTTCTTCACCCTTGGACTCAGCCTGAGGCAGGTGAAAAACAGATTAATTCTCAAGACTCCTCTGGAACACAATTCCCGCCATGGTTTAGAGGGTTAAGTGAGTTCCCCAAGCATTCATATGTTGGTAGCTTGGTGGCAATGTCAAGAGGAGATGGAACCTTTAAGAGATGGAGTCTACTGGGAGGTCACTGGGATTGTGCCCTTGGAAGGGAGTCCTCACAGCTCTCACGGGACCTAGCCAAGTGATCTCTCTCTAGTACATGCTCCAGCCATGAGGCCATCTGCCATTATGTGATGCAGCTCACATAGTGCTAGTGCTATATTGTCTGGACTTGACACTCCCAAAGCTGTGAGTTAAACCTCTTTTCTTTGCAAAGTACTCACCTTCAGCTATGTCATTACAGTTCCCTTTCCAAGCTTGGATCATTTCCAACTAACTGAAAGGTAACGGGACACTGGAGATTAGTTTCTGCCCAGACTCTCTGCCCTTTGAAAATGTTTTTATGTCTCTCCCCATTTTCAGCATGAACTTGAGCGCTGTGGTTACTGTTAAAGTAAGGGGCAGCTGTGTGCCTGTCACCCACATCACAGGGGGACAAGAACATCACGGAATTCTGTGAACACTACTCATTCCAAATCAACATCTGACTGTAGTGTGTCTCAGAATCAGTCTGTTCTCATAAAGGAGAAATCCACCCATCCACTACTAACACAGTTCCTTTTTTGTAACTTCAAATAACATCAATTGTGACTTTTTAAGTTCATGTTTTAAATCAATATAAGCACTAAATCCATGTTATTATGTGTTTGTGTGACATTTCTGCATATAGTTCTATAAATTTTAAAATGCATAAATTCATTCACTGCCACAATCAAAATGCGGAATAGCTTCACCACTCTGGAAATCTCCCTTTGCACATTCTCTCCCTATGTCTGACGCCTGCCAGGTACTAATCTGTTCCCCTGCTAGCACAGTTTTGTCTTTTGAAAATCTTTTATCAGTGGAAGCTCACAGCAGTAGCCCTGTGAGAGTGGCTTTTCGCACTCAGTGCAATGCCTCTGAGAAGCACTCACCTCATTATATGTAACAATAGCTGATTCCTATTTTACTGTTTGTGAGAATAACACATCTTTCGTTATTGATTCTGGCAGTTTTGACTTCTTCTGTGTCTTACAATAAGTCTATCAATTTAATTGACCATTTAAAAGAACCAGCTTTTAGTTTCACTGATTTTCTTCATTATTTTTCTGTTTTCAGTGTCATTGATTTTTTCCCATCATTATTTCCTTTCTACTACTTGTATTCAATTTGCCTCCCCCCAACTTCAGCTTACTGATTTGGAACCTTCTGAGTATTTTTACTATTAAATTTCTAGATATTAACAAGTGACATTAATGCTTAAAATCTTTTCTCAGCACATTTTCTGTGTGCACTCACAAATTGTGACATGCTTTTTCCATTTCTTTCAGTTCAAATACTTTCTAATTTCCTTGTGACTTTCTCTTTGCTTTATGACATAGAAGTGTTTTATGTACCATCTAGGTGCTTAGAGATCTTCCTGTTATCTTTCACATTTTATTTAATGTCATTAGTTTCACAAAACATACATTGTGCAATTTCAGTTCTTTTAAATTTGTTAGTTTTCTCACACAGAAGAAGATGGCCTGTCTTGGTGACTACTCCACCTCTACTTAGAATGTGTATTCTCTTATTGTCGAGTGGAGTATTTTATAAACATTAATGTGATCCTGTTGGTTGATGTGGGTCAGTTCTTCCATATTCTTGCTAATTTTTGTTTACTGCTTCTGTTTATTACTGTCAGTCACTTTCTCACTGCTGGAACAAATTAACTGATATTCACACCATAAAAGTGGAGAGGTTTATTTTGGCTCATGGTTTTAGTCCATGGTCCACTGGTTTCAAAGCAGAAACAGCAAGGGGAAGGGGTGAGGCAGAGGGCAGCTACTCATTCCATGGCAGACAGAAAGCACAGCGTGAAGGAAGGAGGTGGACAGGGAGATTTACCCGTCCAGGTCACACCCCCAGAGACTTCCCTCTTCCAAACAGATTCTCTTCTGGATTGAAAGGTGCACTTGTAACTTCTCTCTGCCAAAGTTAACTGCAGTCAGTTTGGCATCTGAATGATTCTATTGCCTTTCATTTTGATTTCCTCTTGATAAAAGTCTGTGATAAGCCTCTACTTTACTTTAATAAAAGCATCCTTAAAGCACTGATCTCTTTTTACAGAGAAATCACCATCCTGCAAATCCATATTGTTCTGATTACCTTCATAAAGTTGAGCTATTCTTGTCACATCACATTTGTTTGCCTTGACCAAAAGAAGCATGTTGATAAGAGAGGTTGGATATTGTGAAGAGCCTTGGCCTGTATCCATACTGCTCAGACAAACCCACCACCTACAGAACTGTGGTGTGGAAGTGGCTCCGTAGCCAAGGCTTGGATGGTGCTCTGCTAATAGTGGTCCACAACTCACAAATTTATATATATGCTCAACAGATACTTGCTTACAAACACATAGAGCTGGACAACCACCTTTGCTCTCATCACCACACTGATGTAGTAGATTTCCCAACATATGAGTATCCACACAGAAGCAGAGTCTTTGCATTTGGGTGAATGGCTGGCAAGTGACATAATGTCGGTACTCATTCCATGTAATCCAAAGCCTGCTCTGCTGCTTGACAATGGTGGGCATTCACCTGAGGGTGGCACACTTCACCTGCTAGCAGTGGTAGAGAGAACTGTATTTCATAAGCCACACAAAATCTTTAGCTCATTGTCCTCCAAGTATCTGGCAATATTGAACTGTCCTAAGCCAACTCTGTAATGATACTTGTCATAGAGAATTTCCATCACATCGGCATAAAATAGATGGATATCATGTATTTTAGGAATTCTATTAGAATCAGAGTCTGCAATGGTAATTCTACTGAGTAAATGTGACATGTGTGATGTGAAAATGTCGAAAATGGTGAATTTTGTAACATGTATAAATAATTGCTGGAGTCTTTAGTTGAGTCTTTGATAATATTTGACCAATGAAGTCCTAAAGAAAGGAGATGGTCATGTGAAAATATTCACAATACAGAAAGGTGCATAGTGCCAGTTCTTCTTCGGTTTGTCCCCCACTCCCACCCGATGTGCAGATCCAGGCTGTGGGGCTGAAGCTGTGTCACACGATGCCAGTGGTGGGCTGCATGAGGGGGCCCCGTGAGATGGATGAAACTGTTCTCTCTGCACTTGGTCCTCTTTTTCTCTTTTCTTCCTACCTTTTGGGTTATGTAAATATTCTTCTGTATTCCATTTTCATTATTTATTGTACTTTTATTATATTACAAACAATTTTCTGGTTTGGACCTGGGAATTATACTGTGAACACTTAGCTTTTCACAATGCAATTAGAATCGGTATCTGGCCACCACAAGAGAAATGTAAAAACCCTACCACTCAGCCCTGTGGTAGACATTTTATCAATCACCCATATGTACACAGTGAACTCCATCCAGTGCTGGCATAAAAATAACCCCGTAAGAAAGGATAATCTACCTTTTTGTTATTGTTGTTGTTGTCATTTTTGTGGTAACAGGGATCAAATTCGGGGGTTTTTCACTGAGCTACATCCACAGCCATTTATTTACTTCTTATTTTGAGACAGGGTCTCATTAAGTTGCGAAATTACCCAGGCTGGGATCAAATTTGCAATCCCAGGCTTCCAGAGTGCTGGGATTACAGGGTATGCTATCATGCCCAGCTGCAGATATTTACTATTTCCATTCCTGTTTATTTCCATTATTCCAATTTTTCCTCTGGTATTACTTCCCACTTATCTGCATAACTTCTTCAATGGTTACTGTATTTTATTTTTTATTTATTTATTTTTGAAACAGGGTCTCACTACATAGATTAGGCTGGCCTCAAATCTGATGGCAATCCTCCTGCCTCAGCCTCCCAAGTGCTGGGATGACAGGGCTGTGCTCCACATCCAGCTATTTATGATTATTTTACAACAAGGCTATTAACAAGGAAATCCTTTTCATCTTTCTTCACCACAGAATGTGTTTATCTTCTTTTTAAAATTCTATTTCCACTGGTTATGGAATTCTGGGTTGTGGTTCTTTTAGCACTTTGAAAAATTTTCACTATCTCTATTTTCCATAATTTGCTGAGAAAGTTATAGTCATTCAAAAAACTGTTTCCCTATAGATAATATAGGGAAAGTTGTCTATAATAGCTTTCAACACTTTTTCTTTACTTTTAGTTTTTATCATACCTGGGCATGGATTTCTTTGGATTTATCCTGTTTGACATTCATGTTTTTTTTCATCAGGGGGAAGTTTTCAGCTATTAATATATATTCTTTTGAAACAGGGTCTCATTTTGTAGTTCAGGGTGACCTCCAACTCACCATGTCACCCAAGCTGGCTTTGAACCTGTGGTAATCCTTCAGCCTCAACCTCCCAAGGGCTTGGATTATATGGATTATAGCTGTGCGCCACCATGCCTGGCCTCAACCATTATTTGGTAAGCACATCTCTGTACCTTATTCTTTCTTGGTCTCCAATGATAGAAATATTAGACTTTTAATATTGTCTCATAGGCTCCCAAGGATCCAGTTTTTAAATTATAACTAAGATTTTCTTCTTGTTGTTCAGATTGGAAAATGTCTATTGATCTATCTCCAAATTCACTGGCTCTTCTTTATCATCTCCATCCAGTGAGTTTGTTTTGATTATTGTATTTGTCAGTTCTAATGTTTTCCATTTAGTGCTTTACTATGTTTTTTATTCCTTTAGAGATTTACAGACTTCCAATTCACAAGTACTTCCCCTTAATTCATGGAGAACTGTCAAAAAAATGTAATGTCTATCATGTTCACTTTATTGTCTGTTGATTGCCTTTTGTCATATAGTTCTCTGTATGGTGAGCAGTTTCTGACTGTTTGGAGGGCGTTTTGAATCTTACATTATGGAACTATGGATCTTGCTTATATCCTACAGAGACTCAAAGTAGGCAGCTATCAGGTAGAGTTCAGGTCAGTGGTTCCCCCCAGCTGTCTATAGGTTACACTTCCAATGTCAGCTGTGTTTACAAAGCTTTGGAAGTGCTATCAGGATCTGCCGCACATTTGAGCCACACTATAGGCATTATGGTGCTCGGGTGGTGGTCTATCCTGCAGTTCATTTCTCAAAGGATGTGCTTTAGGGTGAAATTCATATATATATATATTCATTCTCAGCAATGAGCCCAGGGGTTCAACGCAAGTTATAGAGTCTTTAAGTTCTTCCCAAGTTGAGTCTCTTCACTCCTTTCTAGTTCCTTGGGGGGTCCACTTGCTTGTCCTCCAGCTAGAAATCTTATACTATAGTTACCGCCCTCACTGCGCTCAGATCTGTGCCCAAGTGGAGGAAGAACGGAGAAAGGATAAACACAATGGGGATTTTCTTCACTGTGTTGGGGATTTCTTCCACGTTTCCCTCCACAGCTCATCCTAGTGGAGAGGAAGGTTGTATTTCCTTAGAGTGTAGCTTTGCCCAGTTCTTGCTGATGCTTACAGGTTAGGGCATGAGAAAATAAAGAAGAAAAAGAGAGGTCTCCTTAGCTCTCTGTGGGTGCTAGCAGTTCCTTCCCCTATTCCTCAAGCCCAAACTCAAAGCTTCTCCTGCTGCTCCCAGGCATCAAGCTGCACCAAGTTTAGCTAGGGGTTATTGGAGAGAAGAGCCTATAATTTCCCCATTGGTTCTAATTCTTTTTTGGGATCCTCCATGCATTTCAGCGTGAGAGGTCAGGTGGGCCATGCTCCTACCATCTTACCTGGATCTGAAACTCAACAAAACCACCTGCTTAGTTTTTGAGTTGGGTCTTCATATAAGAAATGGTTGTTCTGGAGATTTGGGATGTAATTCAGAGGTTGCCTAGCATGCATGAAGCCCTGAGTTCTATCTCCAGCACTGTTAAAGAAATGGTCATTCTGAAGACCAGCTCTCACCTGAGGAGATGATTATGATATCTTTGGTCTAAAAAAACTGCTCAAATCTTTAATTTTGAGGGAAACTATCCCATGCTTTCTCATGCTCTCACTTAATGGCCACTTGCTGTGCATCCAAATCCATTTCATGGCTTGCCTTGGCCATGGTGGACAGTCTTACATGGATGAGTGTTCGTCTTCAGATGACCAACTTCACAGCTCATCTCAGCTTAGAGCCTTCCATCATTATGTAGGATTGGGTAATGCTGAGCATTAAGAACAATCCACAATAGTTTTTCTTCATTCATACTTCCAAACATGGCATGCAGCCTGACTTACTGCTGCAGGTTGGAAATACTGTGCTTCACTGCAGAACTGACACATCTAAGTATGAGGTTAACTATTTTTCATTGAGATTTTGGTCTCTTGACAGACTGCCAGGGGGATAAGGGAAATCAAAGCAGAAATTCTTTCACCGCTGCACAAGAAAATATGTGTTAACACCCTTATGGCATTTTAGAGAACTGTCACAGCCCATGCAGCGCTGGCCACAAGAAACGGTTGGGAATAAACGGTTCATATGGCTTCACATAGTTATGATGCGAGGCAAAACTGTTCATTATTCTGACCATTGGTGAATTTTACATGGCAAATCAATTTCACATATTTCTCAATAAAACACCATTCTTAGAACAGTGGAAGGTGTACACTACATTTAGAGGCAGACCTACATGAAATATTTTTCTCAGTTTAGTAGAAGACAAAAATTGCATACTTTTAAAGCACACGATGTGATATATTGATTCATGTCTGCATGGTGAAATGATTATCATGATCAAGCTAAGACAAATCCTTCAGCTTGACAGTTACCTTTTTTATATATATTTGCTAAGAACATTTAAGAACTGTTTTCCATTTAGAAGAAAAAGGTGCAGCTTGCTGCTAACATTCATTCAATTTTCAGCTATCAAGCATTACTGTATTCTATTAAAACAGAATGCTATAAATACAGTCATGTCTGTTGATCTACGAAAGCAATGTGAAGGTAATAATAAAAGCAAGATATTTTTCAGCAAATTGGAGATAAGGTTAGGACTGTAGTCCATAAATTATCTTGGTGTAATTGCCGCAGCCATGATCAGTGCTGGTAAGTGTTTGGGGCAAACGGGAAATCGATTAAGATCTACTCTCTTAACAAGTTTCAAATGTACAATAGAAAACTAGTAACTATAATCACCATTTTTGTACATTAGATCTCCAGAATCAGCTGCATGAAGTCTCCAGTCTGTTGCTTACAGACCATCAGACATGAAGCAAGTAACAATTTTTCTTTTTATTTATCCAAAACATTGACACACCAAAACTTTCCTGGTGACTGTCTTCTGGCAATGTTGGAAGCACTGAATGAGGTGTTTTTTAACTAGTCAATGGAGTCCTGACTAGAATTTTCTTGAAGGAGGCTCTGTGTCATATGCAGTTTATTATCCTAATACCCGGCAGGTATTTGATAAATATCTAATGAATAAAATAATAAAATATGATGAAAGCAACCTGAACTATTTAGAAGATTGATGCCAAAAAACCTGCACCAAAAGGATAATGTGAAGATTCAGTGAGATAGTATGCATAAAGAATAAAGAACATAGACATGTATGGTAGGTATTTACAATTATTTTCCCCCTAAATCTTGGAAGATTTTACATACATTTTTGAGTTTGAAATAAAAGGACTCTCAGAACTACAATAATTGAATGTTCAAGTCACTAGAACTCAACAGACTAGGCCTAAAATATCAATAGCTTAATTCATGTATTTTACATCTTCTTGTAGAATTGATCTCTTTAGCATTACATATTGTCCATCTTGATCATTGGTAATATTCTTTCTTCTAATGTTTTGTTTATCTGAAATTAACACAGTTATTCCTGCTTTCTTGATTGGTGTGAATAAAGCATCTCTTTCTCCAGCTCTTTACTTTTAATCTGATCATTGTATTTAAATTGGATTTCTTGTGGACAACATGTAGTTGATATATTAGGCAGATTTTTGTGTCCAGGACAAAATATTTGACATACACAACTGCAAGTTTAGTTAGGCTTATAGTTTCAGAGGTTTCAGTCCATGCTCATCTAACTCTAAGACAGAAGCATTATGGTGGAAGAGTGGGCAGAGGACAGCTCCTCACCTTATGGTGCCCAGAGCGGATAGAGAAGAAGAGAACCAGATAGGAAAGGACCAGGGGTCAGACACAGCCCTCATGACCTACCCAGAAATATGCTTCTCCTAGACAACTCTCCTAGACAACTCTCAGATCCAAGTTGACAAGCTTAATCATCACAGTTGGCTGAAGTCATTTCTATCTGTCTTTTAATTGATATATCTAAATCACTTGCACTTATTAATAATTAATATAAGCAACTGCCACCTATGCAAACATTTTTCTTTCATTGAAAATGCCCTCCTCCCACTATCCACCTCTTTTTTTTCCTCCTTCATAGATTTTAAACAGCGGCAGAATCCCAGATCCTAGGTCTGGATGTCTTCCCAACAGAAGTAAAAGTGGAGGAAAGACTATCAAAGAAAAATCTGAGAAAAATATCACCCCATATGTCTTCTATCAACACACTAGTTATTATTAGTTTTTTATTTTCAAGAGAATATTGTCAGGTAATAGAGCTTCATTATTTTAGGACTTTAAATGTTTCTCTTTCTATTCCAAATAGAGCAGATGTAATGGCTTTCATTCACTCCAGGGACTAAATTGCAGGTATAGATCATTTGACTGTTAGGTCTGTACAATATATAATTGCTTTTATGAACTGTACTACGGGCAAACTGCTTTCAGTGTGCTACATAAATCTTTTTCTTGCTGTCTTAATAATTTGACTGTCAGGATTAAAATGAAAAATGAAAGGAGTTGCATATCTTTAATTTCAAACTTAGTTTCAATTAAGCTTGTGAGGTAAGTGAGCCTGTGGTTCACACATCAGAGAACAAGGGAGAGCAATGCTTGTTGTTTGTACAATTGCTTGGATTTGAAGTTAATGTTTGGTGAGACTTCCAATTTCATTCCCTCAGACTGCCCTGTAGATGGCGCCATCGTCACTTCTCACTGGCGAAGATGCTGGCTTCACCCTAGGCTGAAGCAAACTTTGCTAAACCATTTAATCATAGAGCAACCAGGAAAAGCTGACTACTCTTACCTTTTTGGAGAGACTCCTTTCAAACTGCCAAAGGCTTGGGCATCTTATCATTCTGTCTCCCTTCATCTGCTGACATAGGTCCCTTCCTGATTGGTTCTCTGGTTTCCCAGCCTCTTTGAACATCTGTCCCATCTGGGGTCCTGCTCTTGCCAACAGCAAGAAGAGAAGGCACAGATGTTTCCCAAAGACACTGTTCTTGCCTCGTGCGCACTCTCCTGTCAGTCGCAAACCCTTTACCACTTCCATGTGAATGATTCCAAGTTTGCCTCTCTCCAGTGCCCCACTTTCTCTCCTGACATCTAGACCTCTGTTTAATTCCTTTACAGAGACTCCAGCACCACCACACAAAAAGAAACCCTGAAATTAACACAGGACACTGTCTCAGCCCTGGAGGGACATGACCTGAACACAGTCACAGACACAATGCAGCAGTGACCACAGTTTAATAAATTTAAGAGAAGCAGCAAGTTGGAGCCACAAAAAAATTCCTGGAGAAGATGAGAGAGACTAAATACCCCCAGGACGTGGGGTTAAAGTCCACACGGTAGCTCCTGAATTCCCAAAGGGTGGTTGATGCCTGGATTAGAAGCTTATTTCTGGAGAAATGCCCATCCTCACTGAGGCTCCTTTGTTCATGAAGGTAAAGGTTCACAGGGACATAAAATGGGCAGTTATGGAGATTGCCCAAAAGGGACCTATGACCCCTAATACATTTCTGAGCTTTCGAGACACAAAATTCCTAAGTTCTTAGCACTGACTTTAGTTTTGTGTTTTCTACATGGGTGCTGTTGAGAATTTAAGATTCCTAAGTTCTTAGCACTGACTTTAGTTTTGTGATTTCTACATGGGTGCTGTTGAGAATTTATCTAGGTCTTTTACACCTGTTAAACACCTCCCACCTAATTTAACTGTCAGGCTCACAAATGGGTCCTCAGGTCCTGTCTATGCTGTCTCCTTTCCATCAAGACCCGGGATTCTGTGACCCTTCTCACCTCTTGCCTGATTACTATTCTACCACCGGAGTCTGCCATTTGTTTCCTTTACCCGGAACTTTCTTCCTAGCATCCACCTCATACCCAGCTACCATGTTCATCTTCCTGGGCTGCAGCTGACAGCATTATCTTGGCCCCTACTCTCAGAGATCCTGACTGTCTTGAATAATGATCCTGCTTCATCTGCTATTCAAAGCCCCAAACTCTTCAGCCTCATTTCTGCTCCTGCTTCATTCCTCCAGTGTTAGGCAAAACTCCTTTCCCTCTGCAGTCGGGACCTGCCCTTCCCAAGCTGTGCCTCCCTCTCAAGTTCTGTCCGATTGTGTGGCATGCCACACTCTTCTTACATTTCTGCCTTCTCTAGTCTTATGTATTCTTCCAAGTGAGGTCACATGCTCCCTGCTCTGTGAGGGGCCCCAGTTACCCTGGCTGGAGACAGCCCTCCTTCCTCTGGGCTCCCTCAGCTCCACTCCCCACCCATCATGCTCCATTCTGGACTCCAGTGGTTTAAATAAGTGTTTAAATCTCACAATTGGAGGTCAGGGTCTGCTACTGAGTTTTCATTTAATAAGTGGGTATTGAATTCAACAGCATGACTGGGGTAGACACTTTGCTATCTTCAGAATCAAAGATAATCAAAGAGAGCATATGTGATGACAAGGAGGAGGGAGGTGGACACTTGGTCGGGGCTCACCTCCTAACTTGCTGCCCACAGTGAGGGGCCAGTCTCAAATGAAAAGTTACAGTGAAAGCCGCTCTGCCACTTATGCCTTTCAGAAACCAGACCGCAGAGGGTGGCAAGGAGACAGCTCAGCCTTGTCAGGCAACTACTGAGAGCTTTATCTCTGGCTTTGGGTTGGTCGTGCCCTCCCCTGCATTGCAGGAAATGACAGTATCCCTGGAAACCAAGTCAGGTTGTAGATGCTCCATAGCAGCTTATTATTGAAATTATTTTCCTAAAGAGTACAGCCCATTGGAGTTTCAAAACTATGAAGCTGGCTGAAGGACTGACTTGCTTAGGCTTAGTGAGAGCCTCTTCACCGAGACAGCACCACTCCTTCCACTTTGCTTCTATGTTCCGTGAGCCATGAGACCTGTTGACACTTGTCACTCTTACATGAAGGAAATCTAGAAATTGCCTTGAGGCAAGAGAACCTTGCCTGACTACCCAGTGGGGTCTCCTTCTCTGCAGAGCCTACAGGAAGAGTGCAATGTCCTGACTCCGCCACCCTCTTGCAGGGTGACACTTCCTCCAAGCTAGTGGGGATTCTCTGAAGTAAGGAACTGAAACACTAGGTGCATCGTTATCTGGTGTGAGGCTCCCACAGGTGAATCAGATCAGGGTGGACCCTTAGAGCTTCTGGTCTCCCAGAGACAGGAGTTTAGTATTTAGGTTTCAACACCAAGAGCCTGCCAGCTGCCATTGGGACTGGTACCCAGCATGGGCTGGGAGAAGCAACCAGCTAAGCCTCTGCATGCCTGCTGCGATAGGGGAGTCTATCTGTGTAGTCATCTGTGTCTGCAGGAGCCACCTTGCAGCCCACAGCCTCCTTGGAAACAGGTTAGGAGAAACCCAGGTGCCTGGCCCATTCCCCTACACTGCAGATGGGCAGCAAATGTGGGAAACATCTGGGGCCCTACAACTAGCTCATCTGGAGGAATCTAGGAAAATGTCAAGATGAAGGAGAAAAGGGCAGTCTCAGAGCTCCAGCCCACACAGAACAAGTCCAGGAGACACAGACACAGAAGAAATTAGAAGCTGCACATCTGAAATTTCTGAAAGGATAGCAACTGAAGAAACAACTTCATGAAGCTGTAAAACTAATCAGATCAGAAATAATATCTCAGGCAAAAGAAGAAATAATAAATATAGTGAAAGAATTGCTGAGCATATCTAAAGAAGACATGGATGAAAAAGAGGAGCAGAGGAAACCTCGAATGAACAATATAGGAAAGAATTGCAATGCATCAAACAGATTCAAAGAGATATCCAGGAAATGAAAAAGTCCACTGAAAGCTGGAAAAACCACTTGAAAGAAACTGAAGATAGACTCTCAGACCTTTGAGACAGGATGGCAGCTAGCAATTGTGAAAGGAAAGATTTCTTAAAAATAACAAGGACTTCCCATGAGCCAGCAGGAGCCATGCGGGGCCAGGAAAAGGAACAAGGGGCCAATTTACCTCTCCTGTGAGCCAGCCGGTATGTGGGCTGGGAGATAAGAAGCCCCCCCTTCCCACCCTATAAGCAACTGGCTGGTTTGGAGGATCACAGGCTGAGTTGATAGCAACTTAGGTGTAAAAACAACTTAATTCTTGTATTGTTTCACTCATTTTGCAGGCCTAAAGCCAGTAGTCTGAGCATCTATTTAGAGAATAACAATATGTAGTATATAGCAATTACAGGGGATTTCTTTGTCTTCTTTTTGAAGTCCAATATTGTTCTCACTGTTACGACTGAGTAGTGCTCCACTTTGTGTATCTACCACTTTTTCTATATCCACTCCTCTGTTGATGGGCACATAGACCGCTTTGAGATTTAGTGGTTATGATTTGTGTTGCTATAAACACGGGCATGCATATATCACTGTACATGCATGCCTCTTGGGAAAGTACACAGAAGTGGAACAGTTGAGTCAAATGGAATCTCTGTTCTCAGCTTTTTGAGGAATGTCCATACTGATATCCATAGTAGTTGTACTACTTTACATTCCCACCAACAATGTAGAAAGTTTTCATTTTCCCCACAGTTTCTCCGGTATTTGTTGTTTCTGAGTTCTTGATGATAGCTATTATCTCTGGAGTAAGATGGAATCTTGGTGTTGTTTTAGTTTGCACTGCTCTAATGGCCAAAGATGCTGAACATTTTTTCATGTACTTATTGGTCATTTGTACTACTTCTCCTGGGAAGTGTTTGTTAATTTCACTTGCCCATTTTTTTTGACTGAGTCTTTTATTTGGATGGGTGGGTGGGTGGGGGTCTAAGTTTTTGAGTTCTTTATATATTCTAGGTATTAGTTTTCTCTCTGAGGAGTAGCTGGCAACATTTCCCCCCATTCTCTAGAGCATCACTCTGTTGGTTGTCTCCTTTGCTGTGCAAAGGCTTTTTAATTTGATTTAATCTCACTTGTTGACTCTTGGTGTTATGTCTTGTGTGACTGGGAAGACAAATGGGGCTCTGCCCAGAAAGCCCCCAACTATGCCTATGGGAGACGGGCTTCTCAAAGCAACAAGGTAGATCCATCCCCCGCTCCCATGCTGTCCATCTGCCTTCAAAAGCGTGAAACTACATTTGGAAAAAATGAACCATTTATAACAAAGCATAAAAGAGATGATCTAGTGAGTGGGACAATTAGTTTTTACCTTACTGATTCTAGTCTTATTGCACCTTATTATGAAATTTATGCTGTCATCAATGAGGTGGGCTTTATTAGGCTCTGGAATTGAGGATCTTCCATAGATATCGAGAAGCCTTTGCTACTATGTTTTATGTCCAAACTCTGTGTTGCTTTCCATTATTAGTGTCCCTGGTTACACCACAGCTAAGGGATTTTATAAAAGGGTTCTACCTCGGTCTCTTTCCCCCTCCCCTTAATCACATACCCGTCCCTGACCAAAGACAGAGGCAGGTAGTACAGAGCGTGAAAGACGGCGCGGTCTCCATCCCTTACAGAGAAGTCACTGTCCTCTAAAAAGGCTTTCCCCAGGCCCAGCTCTCTATGTATGAACAATTAACCCATTTACCAAGAACTGACAGGTAGGAAGGAGGACTCCGTTTGCAGAGCCACTGACGTGACCTTCCCAGGTACTCTTTTCCCTCATCTTTACTCACCCCAGACCCAGCCCATCCCACTGTGGCTCTTCAAGCCTTACCATCCACAATAACCATGCTTTCCCCAAATACACACACATATCTCTCTCACTAGCTTCTCTCTCTCTCCCCCTTTTCTTTCTTTCCTCTTTCTTTTACAGTAATAGGCCAAAGATTGCCTTATGATACTTTCTGTTACCATGCTGTATAAGTGCTTTGCTGATAGATGACTGTTTCTCTTAATTTCCACTTCTGTGTTTTTAACTTTCTCTACTGTAACAACACACTTTGAGGGCTGAGGGGAAAGGAAGTAGCATCATCATACAGTGGGAAAACTCGGCTGTCGGACAAAGTCTGACCTATACTTGTATCTTGGCTCCATCACTTTCTAATTATGCTGTGTGCAGAGGGCTGTGCAATCTCTCTGAGTCTCAGTGTCACTATCCTAGGAGAATGACATGTATACCAGTTATAGAGCTTAAAGGTTAAAATAATGTCTTAACAAGTTTAGGCATAGTAGATAGAAAATCAACAGGAGGCCTACTGCTACTGAGAAGCTCTTCTCTTTCATGTTTTTGAGTTCTCCCCAGGCCTATCTTCCTCTAATGTAAGTAAACTGAAGTTGAAATATGTAACCTATATTAAAAATATATACCTCTGACTAACAACAACGAAGCCTGAGTAAAGTGGATGTGGCAGACTGTGATAAATTCTAAATATTGAAAATGGGAATTCGCATTATTATTTCTACTCTTCTGTAATTAAAAATTTTTGTAACAAAAAATCAAATAGTAAAACCAATACACTATGTGTTCTGAGAAGGAGAATGGGGCATTATTAATTTTGTATTAAGTTTAGAAAGTCTGTAGTACAGTATAGTGTTGATCTGGGAAGTTCCCAAAAGCCTGTGTGCTAAAGGTTTTGTACACAAGGTGGCACCATAGGAAGGGGGTGGAACCTTTAGAGGTTGTGTCTTAGGCAGTGGGAGTGTGCCCTTAGAGGGACCCTGGCAGTTCCGTTCTCTTTTTTATCTCCTGGCTCATGACACAGGTCATGGGTAGTTTTGCTCCATCTTGCACGGGAGGCACTTCCTCCTCACACACTCAGCGCGACATCCAAAACCATGTGCCTCAGTAACCTTTCTCTTTCTAACTTGATTCTCTCAGCTGTCTTACTATAGTGATGGAAAGCTGGCTAACCCAGTACAGGCATGCTCGACATTAATTTTCATACCTTTTCTGTCTAAACTACAAATCACTAAAGAAACAAGTCATCACGCACTGTCACATTCATAAAGTTAGTGATAAAAATGACAACAGATAAAAGTAAAAAAACCAAATAAATACTGGACTGCCCAGTTTTTCTGTCTCTGGAACAAAATGCCTGACAACTGTGACTTAAAGGAGGAGAGGTGGGGAAGTTTATTTTGGCTCATGGCTTTAGAAGGTTCAGAATTTGGTTGCTGGTTCCAAGGCAGAAACAGCATGGTGAAAAAACCTGGTGAGGGAAGCTATTCAATCCATGGCAGCTAACAGCAGAGACAGGAGAAGAGCCCGAGCGGGAGATGCGCCTTCACAGCTGCACCCCAGCGATGCACTTCCTCCAAACAGCCCCATCTCCTCCCAGCACCCTTGGCTATGAGCTCATCACCCTTTAATCCACTGACAAGCACAGCGCCCCCACGACCACAACAGAGCCCCCTTCTGAATGTCCCTCCTCAGAACACATGAGACTTTTGGGGGGACACAGATCTAACCCATAACAAACAGGACACATCTTCCTACAATCAAATGAAAATAAGTAACCCTCACACATAAGTAACACAGAACTCTGTGCTGTTAGATGACCCCTACCAATCTGAGCAGCAGGACTGTCCTCTGGATTGTTTCACAGGAGGAGTGGCTAAAGAATAGCCGTGTACCAAAAGAAAGGAACCACGTACCAAGGAAAGATTCAAACCATTCAACTTGACCCTGAGAAGGGCGAGTCCCAGAGAGTCTCACTCATTACCACACAATCCAGAGATCTGGGTCCATGATTTCAGCAGGCCTGGTCAGCCCATCCAGGGGCACAGCCGCCTGGAGCCAGCTCAAGTCCAAGGCTGGTGTCTGCCTCTCAAGGTGGCATCTTAAAATCCCTGAGGCTGCGTCAAAGCTGACAACTTTCACAGCCACTCGGGAATTGTAAATGTGCGGTAGAAATTGAAGATTCTTGTCTGAGTTTATGTATTTAAAAAAGCACTGGGATGAGACTGATTTCTAATGGCATCAGCACCATCAGGATAAACATTGGAGTAACTGAAGAGCTAGCCTAGAAAAATTGCTTCTATCCTTAAAGAGCACTCAGGCCAAATGCTATGTGTTACATATGAAGAGTGAGTAACCCTTCTTCAAAATGTTTAGAACCAAAAGTGTTTGGGATTGAATTTTTGTGCATTTTAATGTTTTTTTTTTTTTTAGATTTTAGAATATTTGCACACACATAATGAGTTATTTGAAGGATGAGATCCAAGTCTAAAAATGAAATTTATTTGTCTTGTTTATACCCTAATGCAGATAAGCAGAAGGTAATTTTACACAATACATTTAAAGTGTACCTGTGTTTTGATTTTAACCCATTGTATGAGATCATACGCAGAATTTTCCACATGTCAAAAGGCCTCAGACTTGGAACATTTTGGATTTCAGGCTTCCAGATTAGGGAGCTTAACATGCATAATGAAGCATGTGTGGCTCAGACTGAGGGTTCCCTTTATGTATCTCATCTAATCTGGTTTGAGAGCAGAATCCTTAAGGCAGATCTTGTCAAAGTCCCTTGAACTCAAAGAACGTATCATTGAGTATTTGCTCTCAGTACCTTTCCCCATTGATTCATGACATCCTCACATTACCCTTGTGAAGAGGCATCATTAATCCTATTTGAAGTGGAAGAAGCTGAGACTGAGCAATATGGTCAGAAGGGACTTGACCAGGGGAAGACAAGGATGTTGTTCCTATCGGTGATGAAAAGGGGTTCACAGAGGGGCAAGCACTTGTTCCAGAACCTACTGCTGGACAGAAAGAGAGGTGGCATGGGCTCTTGCCAGCACAGTGCATCTCTACACGCTCAGCTGTGCTTTGCAGATGAATATACTGCAATGTACAAAAGCAGCAGGCACATTCACTACAGAACGGAGCTCTGGTAGGTCTAACCGAATAGTAAACACCGACTATAGTTTTCAACTGGCTATTGATGCACTTCCTCATAGCTGACATGCTCAAGTCTGAGCATATCTCACAGACAGTAACAGTATGGCTGCTTCCCACAGGCATGACACGTGTACCTCAGGCTTTGTAGCCCTTGAATCTTCAGACGGCTCCATCACTGGAGGTGCAAGGCCTCTCTGACCCAGTTTTCCTGATGTCTCACCCTGTGTCACACTCCTGGTCTGCTCTGGTATTACTGGAAAGCCTTGTGGAACATAGTATGTATAACAGCTATTGATTATGCTTATTTAAGATACTTTGAAAAAAAAAACTATACCCCTTTTTCTTTTGGGGGTTATGTAGAGCTAGAGCAGAAATCAGAAAGCTAGAGAAAATGAATGTACGGTATAGGTGGTGAAATGCCACAGTTATTTGAGAGGTCTCTCTGGAGTGTTCTTGGTGATTTACTGAGAAGCAAGTGAAATTCATACGCCCATGCATGTTACAGATGGGCCAAACACAGCTCAGGTAGTGGGGAAGTCTACCGCGGAAGCCCAAAAATCATCGGCCAGCCCCATTTGGTTTCTGATTTAAGAGAAATGTACATGTCTTGGAGAAACAAATTTATTGTTTATGAGCCAACACAGAACTTTTCTGGGGCACAGAAATGCAAAACTATGGGGCTCAGCCCTTAATTTTGGCATAGTGACTCTTACTTGTCACAATGCCATAGCGGACTCTAAAAGCTCTACATTGTAAAACATAATACATATTGTCTACATCTTGTATCGGTGTCTACTGATTCATCCATCCATATGAAACTTTCACCAAGGATTTAACAGGGCTCTGCGGATAATAGCTGGAGGGAAGACTCCCAGCCAGGCAGAGTAACAATATAAACGTGGTCACAGAGTTTCAGTGAACAAACCTGCTTTCGTTTCTTTATTATTGACCTAAAAATCATTGGGAAATATATATCCAGTTGAATATATCTAATTCTTTCGGTAAAAGGAAAAATGTTCTGTATTTACCACACAAAGCTAGACCTCTTTGGGTCAAAAATGTGTAAGTACATTTAATTCATGTAAGGATGAGAGTATGACTGCTTTGGTACCTCATACTTGAGACTAACATTATTAGACCAGGAAGAGAGATAGAAAATCTAAATTTGTCATTTACTGCTGGTATTCAAATTTTGGCTGGTGAGGAAGTTGAAGCTATTTGTAAAACTGAAATTCTTTTCTTTTCTTTTATTGGGGGTCCTGAATCAAGCTCAGGACCTCATGTTTGCCAGGCAGGCTCTGTGCTGCAGAGCTATATCCCTGGCCCTTGATATTTTAATACCATGTATTCATCTTATCATCCTTTACAAAAACAAATGAATAAAGGACTCTTTTTTGTGGAAAGCTTTTAGAAAAGAACAACAGAAAAAGAATAGTTCAGGCCTTCCCATTGGAGAGCGGGGAGGGACAGGATATCATAAAAGCTAAAAGGTTCTCTGCATTTTTAAGACTCAAATGATAGATAAAGAAAGAAGCCAGAAGATATGTTGCTACTTAATAATCTTCTGTTTTTCATTTTTTTAATTAGCCGGGCCTCTAGGTATTTTAGAAGGCATTTATTATTGCATTTCTACATTTAGAGGGCCTTTAAACCGCATTTTTATTTTTCTTTCTTAAATACCAGAAAGTCCATATGTAAACCCCAAATGCTCATTCATTGCTATGGTATGGGTTTGGTTTGATCCCCCTAAGACTCATATTGAAATCTGGTTGCCAGTGAAGTGGCACGGGGAGGCAAAGTCCTGAGAGGGATTCACGCCTTTCTCTCCAGACTCCAAACATTTTCACAGTAACAGGTCAGTTGTTGAGAGAGTGTGTTGGCATAAGCAGTTCAGCCCCTTTTCCCCTCTCTCTCTTGGCATGTGCTTGTTTCTCTCCTGCTCTCTGTCATCAGATTAAGCAGCTCAAGATCTTCACTAGAAATCAACTGCATGCTGGTGCCATGCGCTTAGATTTGTCTGCCAGCCTCCAGAACTGGAAGCCCCAAATGAGTGTTTTTCACAATTTTTAAAATAAATTATTGTATGTTTTGCTATAGCAACAAAAAGTGGAGTAAGATAGTCACAATATTGATCTCTAAGGTAAACATTCCTTTTTGCTCCCATGCACACCTTGGCTACTTAAAGGTAGGGCTCGAATGCAGTCAGATATCAGACTGCCACCAGGATCTGTCTGGAGGGTAGAAGCAGGGAAGTTTACTGCTCCATGACTAATGACAGACCTGGTACCTAGATGGTCTCAGGAACCCCACACATTCACTGGGAAGAAACCAATAGTCTCTGCATTTTCAGAGAATCCGAGTCTGCAGGGCGGACCCCAAGCCCACCGAGTGTTCCTTTCTGAACACGGAGTAGGGTTCTAATGAGCTCAAAAATGTTTACAAGTGTCCTTTTGTTTTTTACATAGTTTTCTCCTTTGGGATCAAGATTATTCATCATGTTTTCCAAATTTTGTTGACACATGAGGGTAAACTTGCCCCTCTAAACATTACAGGATGCTGCAGGAGATACCTTATGACCGCAGACATCAAAAACCAACCGTCATCCCAAACCTAAGCTACTGCACACACTCTCCGGGCTACTGTCACCATGACTGTCCTCTCCTCAAGATGCACAACGGGAAGCCTTTCAGCATTCATGTTTGCATGGCCTCACCTTTCCAAAGAAATACTGCATGGACACAGCCATAGCATCGAAGCCACAGATGGCCCTCCTCAGCTGTCCCTGCGTGAGGCTGAGCTGCCGGGCCTGCCGCTCGCATCTGTCCTTTAGCCGCTGGACCAGCTGCCGCTCGGCCTCACGAGCCTGAGGGTCAGGCTTGGGCACAAACCCATTTCGAGGGGCTGAAGTCCTCTGCTTTGGGTAGCCTGTTAAGAAAAGAAAAACACACAGTCATTAGTGGAAAGACACATGTGATAATAGATTACAGTAGTACATGCAGGAATTGCCCATATCATTTTAAGTATTAAAAAGGAAAAAAAATGTCTTAAATTATTCATTCCATTTTATGTGGTTCCAAGTACAAAATGCTTTATGCTTTAAAAGAAAAGTAACAGGCAAGATCACCAAATCCCTACCAGCTTCTAATTTTTTCTAGGTTTCATTGGAGAGACTGAGGTAGGTATTTTTTTCTTCTGTTTCTTACAGGAGATTATTCTTGGAAAATGTCGCATGGGAAATCAGTCAATCTAGATAGAAGATAGACTTCCATAATGTAGCAACTGGGAGCTGGGCACTAAGGTAATTCCTCCATGCCCCTGTCCTCCCTTTCAATGGCCATTCTAGTGACCAACTCTTCCAGTCCCAAACCACATCGCCTCTGCTCCAGGGACTTCTGGTTATAAATTCCTGTACCAAAGTCCTGGCAGGTCCCCTTCAACATTCTGTCCTGGTGATTTGACAGCATCTGATGGCTCAAGGTCAAGCCCAAGCCACCTTCTCCTCTCATCCTGCTTCTTCTTATCTTTCCCTACTCCGCATCCCGGAGGACTGCCACAGACTAAGGCACTCACCCCTGGGGCATCCCTTTTTTCTACCCTGCACTGCAGTGAGAAAAAAGCCCACATTCCTCACCCTGGCTCCCAAAGCTCTCACCAGGCACACCTGAAGTGCTGCAGGACCACAAAGAAGCAATCAGGTTTGCCTGGGGCTGAGGGAAGGGTTTGTTTGTTTTCTTTTTTTTTTTTTTTTTTGTGGGGATGGGTGTTCAAGAAGAGGTAAGGTTGAGGCTGAAGTTTAGAAGAATGGTTAAGACCCCAGGAAAAAGCACAGAGGTAACGAATCCATCATGGCCAAAGACCCACAGATGTGCAAGTATCTTTCCAGGACCACCACCATTCCAGTGAGGCTGAGAGGGAATGTTCCCAGCAGGTAGTCAGGGAGAATCTCTGTGGCTGGCCATGCACTTACATCCTAAGGCACATTCTTGCCTTTGCTTAAGCAGGTTGCCCTTTTCAAGGACACAACATGAACACTGACCATTGTGATCATGAATCACCTTTAACATTTCAAATGCTTTCTTTTTCTTCCTTTTTTTTTCCTCTCCAAAATAACAGAAAATGGTAGCTTCTTCAGTACCTGACATACAGAGACATAACTGTAATGGGCTTGTGAATACACAATCTCTTAAGAGAAAAGCTGCTTATGAATCTAAACATTTCTGATGGTTAATTAAATGGTAGTCTTGACTGTTAAATCAGTGGTTCAGTTAGGTAGGTGGGTCACACCTCTGGGTGTGTCTGGCTGTGTTGCGGAGGTCTGGCCTGCCTGTTCCCTCCGCCCTTCCTCTCAGTGCTGCTCCCCTGCTCAGCTTCTCTGCTACAGCACACTAAGCACTGTTTGTTCAGTGCTCCACCAGGCCTTTCCATCATGATATTCCTGCCTTGGAGCTTGCTGACCATAGACTGAATCCCCTGACACTGAAATTGTGAGCTAAATCAAACTTCTCCTTCTTTGGGTTGAGGGTATTAGGCATTGTGTCCTAGCAACAAGAGAGCTGCCATATACATCAAGTTAACTCTAATTAAATCTCCCTAACAAGTCATTAGAGATTTTAATGTGACCGTACATGGGATATATCTTGTTATTGTGATTTACTAGAATAGCAGAATGTGAGATTATTGCTTCTCAGAAACTATCATTATGAAATCTGAGTACACAATAGTCTAAGAAACTCAGTTGCATGTTGTAGTCAAGCCAATCTTGATATGCATTGCATCTCAGCATTCTCAGGTACCAGAAAAAAAATCAAATATAACTACTAATACCAGTGTCAAAGGTAAGGGATTTTGTTCCTCACATAAACTCTGAGACATTGCCTAAGACATAAAGTAGATATTTTTCTCCCACATTTACTGTTTGTCATTTTATTGTGGTGCCTGGAGAATTTGTAAAACACTCCAAAGCACATTCCAATGCCTTAATGTGTTGAGGCACCAGGTATCTGCCACTGTTACAATAGAAAGCACTTTTAGAAATCTAAAGGAGGTAATAAACAAAACCTATGGCTCAGTGAATTAAAGCTAATAGCCATCTCTTGTGTATAAGGTCACCTCTGAGCTTGTGGACCTTACTGCACCCATACTGTACTGTATTTTTAGCTGTTAGATTTATTCTTGGCTCTTAGAACCTCCGGTATTATTATTGTCATTACCACCACCATAGTTATTATTAGATAAAAAAGTACAGCCAATGGTAAATGAGCATTATAAAAGGATTCAGTAAAATCCAATTATTTCTACTTTGATACTGGCATCATTATTATATTGATTTTATTCACATATTCAAAATTCCACAGTTCTATTGAAAAAGAGTGTAGTCAGTGTACATTTCTACTTTTGGACCCAGCCAAGCAGCTGATGATCCAGAGAAACTCCTCTGCGAATGTCAAACTTCTGGATTAATACAGCAAGTACAAGTTTGGTGGCTCCATGAATTTAAAATATCTTATGAAACCTGTCTTTTGGGGGACTCTTTAGTGGCTGCATCATGGTTCTCAATGCCTGTCAGTTGGAGATAAAGGTCCAGTCCCTGAAGCCAAGACTTTAAGGAGGAAAACCCAGGAAATGAGATCAGCCACAGAGTTCTTCACTGTTTTGGATAGAGAAGTGTCTTACCATTTTCAGCTATAATTGGCCTCTGTATCCATGGGCTCTGCACCCGAGAATTCAATAAACTGCACATTGAGCTTTTCCCTTGTCATTATTACCTAAGCAGTATGGTATGACAACTGTTTACACAGTATTGACATTGTACTAGATATCTGAAAAAGCCTACAAATGACCTCAATTATACAGGAGGATTGTATGGGTTTTATAGAAATTCCATGCTGTTTTATATAAGGCACACGAGCGTGACTTTGGTCAGACTTCGGAGTCTTAGGGGAGTCCTGGAACTAATCTCCTGTGGATACTGAGTGACAGTTGTATATCAAATGGATCTCTGCCTAGCATTAACAATCATTTTACTGTCGGTGACATATTTTCAATCTTCACTAAAAGCAGTAGTTTTTCTAGTGTTTTCAAAGTGCGTGTTGATTACGCCTACAGTTAACCCCGTGAAGTATTGTTCTGCCATCAACTTTCCTGTCTGCCGTGTGTCAGATGGCCCCAAGGTGGTCCTTAAAGCCAGCAACACAGGTTCCAATGCCACCTTGGGGACAATGAATTTAAGTTCAAAGCAGGTAACGGAGACAGGTAGCCTCACCTATGGCAGAGCAGTGTTTGTTTTGCCATGCTCTCTTGGAAGCCAGTACCTCAGTGGAAATGCCACCTTCTACGGGGAGAAAGAAGTCCAGGGGATGAGGACAGGGAGTTCTGGAGAGCAATGGCCACTCAGGGCTCCCAGAGTTCGCTGGGGTGAGAAGTGATGACAGGGCTCACTCCTACCAACTGTTACAGTTCTTGGGAAAAGCCACCGGGGACCTTAAAAGGCTATGCCTTGTGCCCTGAGGTCGGTCACTGGCAGACGCTGGGATGCTGCACTTGGTGGCACCTCCTCACTGCTGTCTGAAGTACTGACGTTGCTTCTGCTGAGGTGAAGGCAGCTATGCAGACAGGCATGCCTAGTCTCTTGCCAAGGAACCAAAGCTCTAGTCTCCTACAGCATATTGCTGATTTCCAGCCAGTGGAGCTAAGAAACTGAGATCAGGGAGTAAAGATGTTCAACAGAAGATTTTTCAGTGGTTTTGGAACCTTCAAATAGAGTGAAAAATGGAGTAGACAGACCAATTTTTCACAGACCCTTACACTTCCTAAGTATTTTAAGTTTAAATTTAATTTTAACACACACACACACACACACACACATATATACATGTACATATACTGATATATACTGATGTAACAGAGGTACAATGTAGTTTGCTTTGTTTCAATTTGGAAGGGCTAGAGATGAACCAAGGGCTACCACAGGCTAGCAAGAGTTCTACACAGAGGTACCACACTGGCCCCCATGTGATATTTTGATACATGTATACAGGCTTAATGTTTAAATCAAAGCAAAGACTATACCAATCATTTAGCATTTATTTCTGGTGAAAATACTGAGAATTTTTTCTTCCACTGCTTTGACATGAACCATACACTGTTGTTATCTATAGTTTTCTTATGATACAACAGCACACTTGACATTCTTGCTCATACCTAACTATAACTCTGTACCCAGTGCTCCAACTCTGCCCATTGCTACTAACCCTCACTCCCCCGGTCTCTGGTAACCACCATTCTATTCTTAGCTTCTACAAGATCAACCATCTTGATAGTTAACTCCATGTATGGTGAGATCCTACAGTACTTGTCTTTCTGTTCCTGGCTTATTTCATTTAACATGATCATATGTAGTTCCATCCCCATGTTGCAAATGATAGGATTTTATGATTTTAATGGCTGGACAGTATTCCATTGTATATACGATGGCCCCACGGTGGTCCTTAAAGCCAGCAACACAGATTCCAATGCCACCTGATGAATTTTATCTATTTATCAGCAGATGAACACTTAGGTTGATTCCATTTCTTGGTTATTAATAGTGCTAAAATGAATGTGGAAGGGCAGATATTGAAAGAGAAATTAAAACTGTAAATAAAAGGCTGCCAGGGATGCCCACAGAACATTTCTTCCTTTGTGCAACCCATGCTTGCTTAACTGATGGCCTTACAGTGTAACTTGAGATGTTTAGACTCCCCAGGGAAACCCGTGATGTCACCCAACCCTCCAATCACAATGTGCTAAATCTGCCTTTGTATCTCCTGCTTACCTTCCCGATAAAAGACCCAGAACCCCACCAGGTGGGGCTGACTCTTTGGGAGAGAGCCAGTTAAGCCCACCTGTGTAATAAATTGCCCCCTAAGCCTCCTCCATGCAGCTTCTTCCTGGGTTTGGTACACTTTCCGTAAGAATATTGCTTCAGCATAATGGTTTCATTTCCTTTGGATATTTACTCAGTATTAGAATTGCTGGCTTATATGATAGTTCTATTTTTAATTGTCTAAGAAACTTTCACACTGGTTTCCATAATGGCTGGACTAATTTACATTTCCACCAACTTTGTGCAAGGGATCCCTTTTCCCATTTGTTAACTGATTCTATCCCAGTTCACTTCTTCTGGATGAAGTACAGAAGCAGCGTCTTGCAATGCTCTCCAGGAAGCTGATTTCATACATCTGTTTCACGTCATGTTCTTCGAAGGGAACCAAAGCATTTGGCTACTTTCACTGAACACTTGCTGTATGACTGACAGCATGCAAGTCACAGTGCAGTGCTCTAAGAATAAGGTCCATCTTGGACCTCAGGCCATCCATTGTCCAGAAGGGGTCAGGCCAGTCAGCCTCTCAGATCTTCTGGACCCCTTCCTCCCCAGGATTCCCACCACTTCAGCGCACTACTGGACCAGTCTACATGTCTAAGACCTCACAGATTTGAGGTATGCTCTAAATTCAGAACACCCTCCTATTATCCAAATCTTGATCTGACACTAATTTATTTTTAGCTAGGCATCTGGCTGTGTAAGTCTGGTTAGGATAGATCAAAACTGTGCTGATCCCAATGACAACTGGGAACTCAGAGGCCCCTGGGGAAAAGCTTGTAATCTGTCATTATCACAAAGGTGAATGCGCAGTTCGCGTGCAAAGGCTGAGCGACAAACATCGCGTGCAAAGGTAGAGCACTGGGGAGGACGCTGTCTTTGAAAATGGAAAGAGACTATTAAAAATTCATCGGCAGCCATCTACTCCCTGTGCGGAGGACTGCAATGGATGGAAAAGCTTGCTTTAATTTTAAAGTTGCAAAGCTTAAGACTCATAGTAACAAATGGTGAGGCATCAGAACCTGCATATTTACATCAGTGAAGGCCCACAACCTTCACACGTGTAAGCAAGAAGGAAAGTGATTACAGGACATAGCTTTGATAGGTTATCAGCTTAAAAGAGAGCACTGCATAAAGTGCAAGGCTCAGAGTGATCAGTCTTTTCCCAAGCAGTACAACTTTACCCAAGAATAAAGCTCAAAAATATTATAGAAATAATCTAGGACTCACAAAGCAGTATTTCACAATGCCTGGCAACTCAAGCATTCCTCAGGCATGTAAGGAAGCAGGAGGACACACACCATAATGCGAAGCGTTCGAGCCACTGATACTGACCAAGAAACAGCAGATGATGGAATTACTTGATAAGGACATTAAAATATTTATAACTCCCATACTAACAGGCTTCAGGTAGTAGGAAAATGACTAAACATATCAATGAGAGATAAAGAAGATTTAAAAAGACTTAAACATTCTAGAGATCAATGTCTGAATTGAAAAATATCTTGATACAATTAAGAATGGAAAGAATATAATCCTTACAAAAAGGTTAGTGACACAAATGTTCATGACAGTGTCACACATGGTAGGCAAAAAGTGGAAAAACCCAAATATTTGTCATTTTGATTCACTTATAAACAAAAGGTGGTATTATCCAAATAGTGGAATATTATTCAGCTACAAAAGGACTGGAACACTGTTTCATGCTATGTAGATACTCTTTGAAAACACCATGTTAAATGAAATAAACAGATACAATAGGTCACATGTTAAATGATTCCATTTGAAAGAAATATCCAGGATAGGAACATGCATAAAACAGAGAACAGAAGGGCTTGAGAATGTGGCTGTTCAGCCGAGAGACCGAGCCGTGTTTAGACAGAACGTTCAGTTCCACCCTCTCACCCTCTACAGAGATGAGAAGGGCTAAGGATTGTGTTAATAACTAATCCTACCTATGTATGAAGCTTCCGTGAACCTCCCTAATAGCAACTTCACTGAGTTCAAAGTATTTTCAAATTTCCATTTTGTATTTCTTTTATATATGATTATTTAGAATTGTGCTTTCTGATTACAAATATTTGTGAACTTTACATAAGGTTTTCTGCTACTGATTTCTAATATGTAATTCCATCATGGCTGGAAAAGATACTTTATATGATAAAAGAAAATCTGATCCCTCTACTCACACTTCTGACACCAAATATGTGGGTTTTTCACACAAGCAGATTTCCACTTCTCTGTGACACCAATGAGTGTCTTATGTTTTAATTTAATTCTTACACTAATGACCCAGGGTCATCATAGACCTGACAAATTAAGAGTTTAATCCCATGAGAGTGCCCCCACTTCAAACACCAATTGCTCCCCAATTCACATGCTAGGGGTAGGTTCCTGGGATATCCAAGAGGCACCATGAAATCTGGGGGCTGATGTATAGGAATGTTAATCTTGATCGAGATAATAGTTTCCTGGGTCAAACTGTACATTTCACAAAGGAAGAGATTAGCATTTGCTAATTAAATTACAATAAAGACTTTTCAAAATGAGAGTACTGTAAACTTTCTTTTGTTTACCATTTTCTTTTTTTTTTAAATTTTTTATTTAAAGGGATAAAACAGAAAAAGGAGAGAAATATTACAGAATTTAAAAAAAACCATAAACAGTAAGAAATAACTAGCTGATAAATTACATATTGCTCTTTTCGAAATAGTTGTTCAAGTTACAAAATTAAAGCACACAAAATGGACACTCAAGCAGTGAGACTGCAAACAGATCTGTTCAACAATCAAACAAGAACTAAGAAATATGGGTAACAATCCTGCACACATAAATATACATGCAGTTATATCTTTTATAGCACTTCCTATTTCTTTTTTACAATAGCAATTATACATTTTCTTATTTACCATTTTCTTAGTATAAATATTTCCTATTTCTCTCTTTTAATATTCTTATATTTAAGCATGTATTAGAAATAGTATAGTACAGGCATCCAAGATGACCAACTGGTAAGTAGCATGACAGAGCGCCTCTCTGAGAAACACAACACAGATGCTAGACTCTAACACCATGGAGAAGACCAGATGAAAGGAGAGGAATTCTCATGACTCAGGAAGAAACTGAGGAAAAACAAAAAGAAAAAAAAGAAGAAGAAGTGTGGACGGAGGGCTGGAGCTGGGCACACTCTGGTCGCTGTACCTGGTGCATCTTAGAGTCCGGTGACTCACGATCGAGCTAGGTCACATCCCCGCCAAGAGCGGGGTTGGTGAGCTCCAGACCCTTGGTGGGAGGAGGTGCTGCAACAGGGAGTGGAAACGGCAAAATGAGCTGCACGGACTATGGTGAGTGCTGGGAACTGGATTCCTCAGAGCAGGATGAACGGCTAGATGACATATTGGAGTTGAGCAGCACAGGCTTCAATGAACAACTGAGGCTGCGACAGTCGGTGGCTCCTGGCCCAAAGTGGATTGCTGGGATCTGCTTGGGCTGGGCAACGTCCCTGGTTGGGACCCAATAGCCAGGGACGAGGCTGTCCTGAACCTGTGACATCCACAGGGAACACACTAAGGTGCTGAAGACACTCACTGGTTGACTGTCTTAGAGAGGAGGGGCCGGCCCACATCACTCCTGCATGCACCTCACAGATCAACAGCAAACTGGAGAGGGCAGCACTTCCCTAGCCAGTACACTGCAGAAAAACTGTAAGCAATATGAAAAGGTCCTGAGACTTCCATCATTCACCTGTCTGAAAGAAACCAGAAACATGACAAGACAGAGAAACAACAAAAAGCCCCCAACTGCCGACCCAGGGAAAATAAGTCCAGGAGAGATGAATTCAGAGGAGATTGAGGCCAGTAAACATGCAATATCAGACATGGCCTCATCGGAAATAAAGAAATACTTCCGTGACCTCATCGATGAATTTAAATCTGAAATTCTAACTCAGGTGAAGCAAGATATAAGAACATTAATAAAAGAAATGCTGGGTACTCCTCAAGAAGACACAAATGGAAGAATGGAGGAACCCAGAGAAAGGAGAGAAGCCTTTGATGAAGAATATAAACAAAATCTAGAATACACGAAACAGATCCAAAGAGAATATTAGGAAATTAAAAACTCTATTGAAAGCTGACCAAACTTCTTCACAAAAACTAAAAACAAACTTTCAAAACTTGAAGATAGATTTGTAATATATGATCACAAAAGGAAGGATCTCTTAAAAATAACAAGGAACCAGGAAGTAACGATACAAAGGCTAGAAGACGACAAGAGGATTTATAACTTAAGAATAAAAAACATGGATGAAGAAGCAGGGACAAACACAAATGAAATAAAAAGGCTATTCACAGAAATAATTAAGGAAAACTTCCCAAGCATAGGAAATAGAAGTGATGTTCAGATATATGAGGCATACAGAACTCCAGCCAGCTACAACCAAAACAGATCTACACCCAGACATATAATAATCAGGATCCCAGAAATCCATCACAAGAACAGAATATTAAATGTAGTCAGAGAAAATAAACAGATTACCTATAAAGGAAAACTCAAAATCACAGCAGACTTCTCGATGCAAACTATCAAATCAACAAGAGTTTGGAGTGGAATATTCCAAGCTCTGAAAGAAAATAACCTCCAACCCAGATTGATGTACCCTGTAAAACTGTCTCTCAAAATTAATGGACAGACAAGATATTTGCATAACAAAGAGGAACTGGGGGAATTTGTGACCACCAATCCAACCCTGCCAAGAATACTGAAGGACATTCTAGAGAGAGAGAAGAAAATTACCAGGATTCCAGGAACAATGCAGAAAGGCCTCACTGAAAGGGCAGCCAGTGGAATGAAGAATAAAAGTAAACAACAATGACAGAAAAATAGCATAGCAGAGGTGAGGCAGAGAAGATTGGCTATATCGCTGTTTTGTCTTGACTGATTTTATTTGAATCTGGTATGCTTAAGAGTATCAAGTCTGAAAGTAGAGGCAACTACTCTGAAGGTGACAAGATTCAACAGGATACCCATTCTGGTTTGATTATTAACTGCTTTTGAAGTCCTATAGTGTCTCCAATGTTTGGTTTTTATTAATAATGCTATGTACTGCTAAGCTTAATTATACTATGCCTGACGATATAGACAGTTTTATTGAAAATAACAAGAGACATCATAGTAACAACCATAGATCACCTAGTATTGTGTTTCTATATGTTCTTTTCATTTCGTGTTTCTCTAGGAATTTGTATGGTTGACTTGTTTTGATTTGCTTTTCCCTCTCATACAGAAAGGCTAGGTATACATGTAGAAACTTATACATGTGTAGAACTTCTAGACAGTTTATGAGAATTGATTATAGTTAGTGTAAAAAAAAGAGAGGAAAAGAAAGTATTCTAAAGGCTATAACTGCATGTATGTTTAAGTGTGTAGCATCGATGACCATATTACTAAATTTTTGTTGGATAGATGAACAGAACTGATTGCAGTCTCACTGTTTAAATGTCTACTTTTTATGCTTTACTTTTGTAACTTGAACAACTACTTCTAAGAGGAAAATATATAATTATCAACTAGTGATTTCTTACTGGTTTTTATTTTTGAAATTTTGTATTATTTCTATTCTCTTTCACTTTTTTCTTTAAAAAAAGAAAAGAATAGTATAAAGCTGGATTTTAGAGCATATGATACACATAAGTACTTTTTGACAGTTACAGAAATAAATGTAGATTGGCACTCTGAATAATGTAGTCTACAATTCAATTCCTGCACATTCATTATGACTTACTTGAGTTCATTTATAATACATTATTTTATTCTTTTTATTTCTCCTATCTATTCCTCCACTTTTCCATTCCCCTTTTTTTACCACCTCCATTTGTATTGCTTTTCCTAATTTGCATTAATTGTTTTACTCCTCAGTTCAACATTTTCTTTCCTTCAACTTCCAGAACTAGATACTGTTTCACTGGATGCCACAGAAATTTCAACACAAAGATTTTTAACCTAGTCTAAAATGATGCAGTTACCTTTACACTATCCCCCCATAATATAAAAATCCCATTTGTGATAGTTTATTTCCCTGTGTGCATTATAATTTTACATTTTGTTTTGCTATGTGGATACAGTATCACAGCATCTTAAATGAAATTTTTAGACTGCAGTGGCAGCACAGATCCCAGCTTTTAAATCTCTGCAGGGCTGATTTACAGTTGAAGGTTCTCTGAGCAGGGCTCACTCCCCTTGGCACCTTCTCAGAGACAGAGAAATGGGCCACTCTTGCTGCAGGAGGAGGGGGCTCCTCTCCCCAGCTCAATTCTCAAATGTACTGACCTTCAGAAATCCCAGATTATGGCAGGGTATTCAGATCTGATTGCTCATCATATTAAGGCATCAGGCTCAGTCTCCCAACACTCACATATATGATTTGGTCTACTCCTTATAAATTTTTAAATAATGAGAAACTTTAATAAGTCCTACATCTTCCAAGCTTTTCAGTTAGTAGTGTAGTAACTACAGATGCAACTCTGAGATTTAGATTGCCTAGGGTCAAACCAGGACACTACCCTGTATGACCTATTACCTATGGCTTTGGATTAAAATCTCCATGCTTCAGCTTCCTCACATGTAAAGGGAGGGATGACTATAGTACCTATCTTGTGGAGTTAAATGGACATTAAATAAATTCATATATTTAAAATACTTAGAATGGTGCTTGGCATAAAATTAGAACTTAAACATTAGCTGCTATTATAGCCACTGTTTTTATCCTTAAAGAAAATGTTTTAAGGTTATATTGTTATATTCTACAAAGGGGCCAATATCTTATAATATTAATATTCATAATAATTTTCAACTTCCAAGTGACCTTATATAGCTTATTTATGTCTAAATGTAAATAAATGCTTTCCTAATTGACAAACTAACCATCATTTGATGTCTAGTATGTCTGTTTTTCTTCCTTTTAGAAAATACTATTCCTTAAAGTCAGATGTTCCAAGGCTGATTTTCAATTATAAATTATTTCTAAATGCTGTTGGAATAGAAGATACTCCTATGCAAAGAAAAATTTCCACCTAAATGCATGGGTATCATCTTGTCTTGTCAACAACTAGTTCATTTCATCTAGTCAGAAAACATCAGCCTATGTATGTCAACCTCTGGAACAATCAATATATTAACACCACATGGGCTGGCATTTCTCCATTAGTGACATTTGAATGAAATAAACTCTAAGATCAAGTCTTCTTCCCAAATAACACAGAACATATTTCTTAAATACCTGGTGAATGAAGCTTGGTGGTGGAAGCTGCTATTCTCTTAGGAGATGAAACAGCAGGTTTATTAGCATCTTGATCTTTTTGTGCTTCTTTCTTTATTCCTATATAGTTTGAAAAGAGAAAAAGAAATAAAAGCTAGTTTAATCCAAATGGAAAGGACTGCTTATCCAAAGGCAAACAGAAAAACAACAACATATTTCAATGGTTTGTTGCCATGGCCACCACCCCTCTGGGCTGGAGGAATGACACATTTGTTTATGGTAAAGGGAATTCAGTTTTAAGTGGTCAGGGAATAAGCACACTGCTGTCTCTGGTTTGATGAAAATCTCTCCTATTTCTGCCACCTCAGTTACCCTCACAAAGTATCTAGGAATTAAAATTTTATCGTCCTTAGCCACCAGTGTGGTCTGGCTGCCTCTCTCTGCCGAAACGATTTCTCAGCAGACAGCGAAGGAAGCTGTAGCTGAACATACACTGCTAATCACTTTGGCATCGTCCCGAACTGAGCCAAGGGGGACAGGGTCTGACTCTAATTTCCAGGCAGCTAGTCACAAAGGTGACCTGGACAGTCTTTGACCCTCTCAGCTGCCTCTCAGCTGAGCCTCTATGGAAGCTGCTGCCAGAGCTGGCCCTGCAGAAAGCATAACCCGAGTATGGGCCATTTCTAGGAACAGCACGTGAATGCCCCTCAAGTCATGTCTGGTAGCGCACGGGGTACATGTGGGCTGGACACAACGCCCACCTCATTGCCTTTCTTGGAAAGTCAAACAACTGTGGAAGGAAGATGAGAGAAACCACAGAGAGCAAACCATCCCCAGGCTTCTCTCTGCTTTCCCATACTGTTATGTCACTTCAAAAACAAAGCTTGGGGTGGTTTCTTAGAAGGAGAACATGGATGTCCTCAAACCCTCTGACCGAACTCTTCTTTCCAAATGTAACTAGTTCTAGCAATTGGGTAATTATTAGCCTAGGTATTTTTCTAGGTATTTAAAGGTATACACACATAGTCAAATACAGCTATTAGTTAAATAAGTAACTAAATGTTGTCATTTCTTTCAGCCTACACATACTTGGGGAGCAACTACTTTTATCAGTCAATTCACAGACTTTTAAAATTGCCACATTGTATTACCAGGCAATGATGTAATTCAATTTCTCTGCTGGAGGAACATTAAGATGGTTTATAAATTTCAGCTATCAAAACAGCTAAACGTGCCACAATAAGTATTCCTCTACTTCTACCTTTGCCAATGTACCAGCCTCTGTAGAGGACAAACGGAGGGCTGCATGACTGTTGGGTCACGAAGGCACTCATTTTCACTGCTGCCAGACAGAGTTCAAAGTATCCACCGAAAGGACCCACTAATTCATACTCCCAGTTGGCGGTGCATGAAAACCCCTCTTTCTATGGTCCATGCCCTACTGACACAGAAGTCGCAATCATGTAATTTTTGCCAAACACCAAAAATGTATTTTGTTTTTTGGAAGTCACTTAAAAACAGTTAAATAAGTATGATTTTTTCTTATTGATTCATAAAACCTCTTCATTTGTTCTGGATATCGGTCTTTTCCCTGGTAATCTTTTATCATAAATTATATTTTTCAACATTTCATTTAAAAAAAACTTACAGTATCTTTCATTGTAGTTTTAAAATTTAATATGCCCAAATATGTTGATTTTTCCTTTCATATTATTACAAATGTATATGTATGCATGCAGAAAATGCTTAACAGGTGAGCTGAGACATTTATTACTTAGAGAAAAAGGCTGGAATGTCACAGTCTTCTCAGTAAGCCCAGCCACCACTCCAATTGACCAAAGTTACAGGAACCTTTAGGGTTCTCCCCAAAAAAGGCTAATCTCACTCTTCTTTCTTTTATCTGGTATGATTTTAGGTCTTAAAAGTGGAAAGGTATTTAGACTCTTAGAAGCTGGGAAGAGAAATATCAAAGAACAAATATAAAGATCCATCAAAAAGAACATGATTTTGGGGGAGAACAGAGCAAGCATGTGAATATATTGGGGTATAGCTGAGAGGAGACTTGATTTTTAACTAGCTTAGGTTTATTTCAATAATCACACTGTCTGTACAAGGGTAGACATTGCATCTGGGAACATAAAGGAGAATAAATGTGGTGTTTGTTATTGAACACAGGTCTATACAAATTAGATCTACAGTAGAGTCCTAGGGATTCCCTGGGACAAGACTAAAGTAACTCAGAATTACTTATGAAAAGATAAGGACAGAATGAAGTTGTTTTTGCATTTTAAAATATGTATAAAACCTTTATAACCCCTCCCACCAATAAATTTACTGATTTATTCATTATTAGGAGTCAAGGATATGTCCGGCATCATCGCTGTGAAGGCAGAGGTATGAGCTGTTACAGAGGTCACACTTCTGTGGAATGTACTTATCATCAGTACTGTATTTACAAATGCTAGGTAGCAGATCACAGTTGTTTCGATACAGCCTACCTTATTTTATGCCCTCTCCACACTCTGCTGGTATTATTATTATTATTATTACCATTTTGGTGTTTTGAGACAGGGTCTTGCTATGTAGTTCAGGTTGGCCTCCTTGAGCTCACTGTGTAAAGCAGGCCGGCTTTGAACTTGCAAAGATCCTCCTGCCTTGGCCTCCTGAGTGCTAGGATTACAGGCGCATGCCACCACGTCCAATTCTCTATTGGTAATATTATTGGTGCAGGCTGAGCATCTCCAATGTAAAAATCTAAAATCCAAAATGGTCTAAAATCCAAAGCTTTTTAAATACTCATAACATGACCACAGTGGAAATTCTACTCTTGACCTCATGGATGGGCCATACAAAACAGATACCCTAAAGACATTATTGTAAATAACCTTTAGAGTTATGTACATAAGGTGTATGTAAAACATAAGTGAAAATTAAAATGATTTATTTTTATTTTTTTAAATAATTTTATATAAATAGAAGGGGGAAAAAAGCAAAGCAGAAAAAAGGGTAGAAACAATACAGAATTTAAAAAAAAAAAATAAACAGTAAGAAATCACTAGTTGATACATTACATATTGTCTTGGATATAGTTGTTCAAGTTACAAAATTAAAGTGGACATTCAAACAGTGAGGCTGAAAACAGTTCTGTTCACCGATCCAACAATAACTTAGCAAAATGGTTATCAATCCTACACACTTAAATATATATGCAGCTATATTCTTTAGATAGAGAACTTTCTTTTCCTCCTTTTGCTTTTTAAGTCCATTATCTGTTTAGTTATATCATGTTTCAGGTTGCTCAGTACCTTACTGATCTGTTTTGTTTCATTATCTACTTTTTAAATTTTTTATTTGTTATTTTATTTACTTATTAATTTAATTTATTTATTTTATTTTGAAGGTAATAAAATACAGCAGAACAAGACAGGACAAAACCAACTGAGGCAGTGCAGTGAGATTGGTACAGGACCTCACAGCAGGTTACCGGGATAACAGCAATAGGTACAATAGTATATCTCGTTTTCTTCACAATAGTTGTTCCTTCAATTTGGTAGAGCAATATCAAAGGAAATACGGCAATTATAAAAACAGAATATTGACTAGAGCAATACCATTGATCAGAACAGAGCAAAACAGAGATAAAAATGTTTGCCTTCAAAGAAATGGCAGAAGAAAATCCCCCTTATTTGCTATATTGCACATAGTCAAACTCACAAGAGATGCTCAGATCTCTGGCTCTCACTTGCTGGGGGAGGGGGATGAGATGGATGTTTGATTCTTAGCCCGTCCGCCAGAAGGCTCACAGTCGCCCACCAGAGCGGTGAGCTGGTTGCCTGTTTCCCAGTGCCCCAAGTTCCAACATGGCACGGATCTCAGGAAACACTGATATGGTTCTCGCCCTTGGGTGGCCTTAAAATGATTTTTAAGAACACTGAAGTTCTCTATCAGGATCTTGCTACAAAATTATTCTAAAAAGATTTAAAATAACCAAGCAGTATCTTGCCCCATATGACTTTATATTTATCACTTAAATATCTGAGCTGTTTCTTTCTCCATACATCTAAGTAACAGTTTTATATTGCTAGTTCTTGACATTTATTTTTTAGGTATGGTATATTAGTAGCTTCTCCCCCAGAAAATGACTATTTTGCTCTCTGTAGTTGTCTACCACTTTCTCTTCCTCATCATCTCAATATAGCTGCACCATAACTTTTAGTTAAGTAAAAATTAGTTGTTCACTTAGTTATAGCTATGTAAGTATCACGCACACTGAGCCATGTTCTTCACCTGAATAACACTTTGTTTTCTCTGGGTTTAACAGCTGCCCTGGTTGCTGTGGCCTAGTTTTCTATAGCCCTATTGTTAATTCTCCACCAAACTCATATCCTTTCTATAATTTTTTTTCTCTCTCAAAATCATCATATGTTCAGGTACACTTGGTTTCATTTGTTTCTTAAAGTCATTCTTCCTGAAGCCTTCAAGTCTTCATTTATTCTACACTGGTTATTTCTGGGACTGTGGCATGGCTGTCCTGTTGGAATCCTCACCATCTTTCTTGAAGTTTCCTTTGCTTTTGTCCTGTCACGAATTCCTGTTTTCTAGACTCCTGTGTCTTTCTGTTTTTGTCTGCTTCTTTATTCTAATAGAGTACATTTCTTTGCAAGGCAAATAAACTATACGTTATACTACATGTATTCAATGGTTCAAAACTTCTTTATATAATTGAATGGTTGACTTATTCAAAATTTTAACGTGGCAATCATTTCCCCAGAAACATGAAGGCAGTTGTTTCTCTTTCAGGGTTGCTACTGATAAGCCTGATGCTTGCTATTCTATATCCCAACCCTTTGTCAGTGATTTATTTGCTTTCCTATGAAGCTCTTGGTACCTTCTCTTTTCCCCAGTGTGAAGTTTCATGGTATTGTGTCTTGTGCATACTTTTTCATCCACGATTCTAAGCGCTGGGTGGTGCCTTTTAATCTGCCAACCCCAATCCCACAGGCCTGGAAAATTTTCACATGCTATTTTGACACCTTCCTCCCCTCTGATTTATTTGTCCTATTTGATGAATATCCTGGTTTTAAGCACAATTCTGTATATAAATATCCTCTTTGGGGTATCTCTTATGGACACTCAATATACCTGAAATTGAATTCACTCTCGTCTAACAAAATTTCTTCTCCATTTTATCTTCCCTTGTCTTCTTCAGTAAATGTGTCTTTTGTCTAAGCCAGAAATATTCACCTTTTTTCTTACTTCCTTACATGAAACAGATCTTCTGATATGTGCATCTTGTATCTGTCTTATATTTAGTTTACTCTTACTTCCTTTTTTCACTTTTGTGATCCTCGGATTGCACCCAGTGCCTTCATACCGAGCTAAATTCTCAGTCCTTCTCCTTTTTTGAGACAGGATTTTGCTAACTGCCCAAATTGGGCTTGAACTTCTGATCCTGCTGCCTGATACTCCAGGTGGAAACCCTGATCCTACATGGTTAGGCAACATGGTAGTACACGCATGCTTGGTCATGCTAGCATGGCACTGCTTTTTTAAAAGTAGTTGTAATTTCCTAATGGATCAGGATCGCCATTGTTGGCAACAGTTTTCTCCTGCCTTTTCTTGTCTCCAGTGATTCTCCTTCTTCAGATTTCAGCCTGGAGGACTCTGCTATCATGCTCTGAGGTCCATTATCCACACTGAGATTCGAATGCATTTTTACTACCCCATATTCACCATTGGACAGTGCATTCATGAGAATCATCCACTCAGTAAATATTGTAACTAAATGTGCTGGTTATTATCAATTAATGAAGTTTTTCCTCTATGGGAAATAAAATCAATCCTGAAATTAAGTACATTTCTGAGTTATTGAACCCTATTCTTATTGTCTCCTCATTTTTTCTCCAGTATTTCACTTCTCCTTTGTCATAAACAGGAATTCCTAAATAAGTAATGAGAAATAAGTAGTGAGAAATAACCATTACACTGTTTGAAACCAAATGAGTTAGGCTCTGAATATGATGAACTTGTGAAAAGAAAGAATCCAATTATCCTGGGGATTCCGGACATTGCATGATCTACTAGCCACTGAGAAACTGTGTATGTAAGTAATGGTAGAAAAATTATTTTGTATTTTTGAAATCACACAAACAGATACTTGGGTCTTATTATTCACTGCGAGAGTTTTAGTTAGGTAAGCCAAAATGAAGGAAATAGTCTAGATTATTTGTCTCATTCCACTTGGCAATTTCAATTTCAAGTTAATTGAAGAGCATAATGAAATGGTGCTTTTCAGGGCTCTTATTTTCCCCATATAAATGAAAAACCCCTAACATGGTCTACTTAGAATGAAGTAAGCTAATGTTACTAATGTTACTATCCTGTAGTTTTACTGCAAAGGCTGCATCTTCTGGTTTTTGAACTGTTCTTTTCTGAGCTAGCCTAGGCATGCATTCCTTCACTCATGCATCATATATTTATTGTGTAGCTTCATTGTAATTCATACGGTATTAAAGGGAATAGACAAAGACATTGACTTCAGAAATTCACCAAGTATGGGACATATAAATGAGTGACAAGAAGATAATCTAGCAAGTGCCAACCCAGAGCTCTGGAAAAAGATTTTTTTTCTGTGAGCTCAGAACAGGAGCCAGGTAAGGCTTACCTGGAAAAGATAATGTTTGGCCTAATACATGGAGTATACACAAGGCCTCATAGGGAAAGGAATCAAGTGCAAATATCCTGGGTGTAAAGGGACAACATGCAGTGGAGAGCTTGCTTCTTGGATCCAGCCTGCACTACCTACAATATCCATGGTCACCAGATCTTATTACTGTTTCCCTCCAATGGATCAGAATGCCTCTGAATCCTAAATCTGATAAAATACTCATTGTGTTATCATTTTGCTTGTCCTTTCTTTTTAAAAATGGTACACTCTGTGATTGAAGTTGCCAGTGATTGAATTATGCCCCCCTAAAAAAAAGAACAGATTGTGAAGTCCAAATTCAAGAAGTTTTGATTACATTTCTTTGGAGAAACAGGCCCTCGCCAGACCCAGAATCCTCCAGTGACTTGTGAACTTCCTTGCCTTTGGAACTGTAAGAAATAAATATCTGCTCTTTATAAGCCTCCCCGTCTATGGAAATTTTTTCAAAGGACTAATGGACTAAGACAGAACCTATAGATTATAAGCATTGGGCTAATATAGTCAATGCTCACTATATTAGGTTGATGTCATTCTCCTTTTTTTCTAATGAGGGAACTGCAGACCAGAGAAGTTAAGTGATTGAATCCAGGACATCTATGTCTTAGTCATACCACCATGGTCAGAATCTGGGTCTAATTCCAAAGCTTGTTCATTGTTTCCTCTACCATCTAAATTCTACTTGGTAGAAACAAACAGTTCACTGTGGCTTATTAATAAATTTGTTCTACTCTTTTGAATAGTCATGTGAAAATGAAAACATACTGAATGTGACTTTTAAAAATAAAACCCCCAATCCAAAATAAAAAGGGTCTTATAAAGTGCTGCCTTGGGGCCAGGGGTTTATCTCAATGGCATAAGTGCTTGCCCTGCAAGCTTGAGGTTGTTCAATCCCTGGCACACACACAAAAAAAGTGCTGCCTGCTGGCTCATCCTCTGCTGGGTGATCTCTGGTGTGACAGAGGCCCTAACTGTCAGGATATCCTTGTTCTGGGAAAAAGGAATTGGTGTGAGTGTAAGCTTCAAAGTCAGATCCTTGGGCTTAAATACAACTCTGCATTCACCTACTTTTGTTACCTTGAGTAAATTACTTGAAATCTCTGATCCTCTGTCTCTTGATCTGTAAAATAGAGTTTTGAATGGAACATGTGCATCATGGACATAACAGGAAGAATGAAATGAGACAACAAACATCCAGGAAGTGATAAATAAGTGCTCTCCTTTATTATTACAATTGCTCATCAAGAAACTGTTTTGGTTACTTTTTTGTCATTACTGAGACAATATACCTGATGCCCAAAATGAAGGAAGCAAAAGGTTTAAAATTCTTGCAGTTTTTGGAGGTTCCAGGCCATACTCAGTTGGCTTCAAGGCAGGGTGGTGTGGTTAAGGGGGAGCCGTTTATGGCAGCCACAAGCAACAAGAGTGAACAGGGCAAAAGAAAGGAAAAGCATGCTCCTATCCTGCCTTTACACTGTATGCTGGCTCTGCCCCTGGAAGGGTGCAGCATTTCACCAATCCCATCACTAGAAAACGAACCAATCACAAATGCTAGATTGGCTGCCTCCATGACTACATGAGGCTTGGAGGGCCACCTAGACACAAACCATAACAGGAGCTATCATATCAGTTGGGCCCAGTTAATGCTATTTTATCCCATTATCCCAGCTCAGATACTCAACATGACTTTGCCACAATGTGTAAGGTACATACACAAAATAATCAGACATTCTACTCTCATTCATCCCCTCTCTCTACCCTCATGTGTACACTATGCAGAGTCAAAGCCACATCTAGCTCAGAGGACTCTGTTTCAGGGCCTTATCTCTGTCATTTGCTGACTTCTGATGTATCCAGGCTATCATTGTAGAGCCAAAGAAAAATAGATGACATGATTTCAGATAAGTTACAAGAACAATCCTAGTCACATTCATGTGGGGGATCTAAACTTTCATGTTAAACATTTTAGCAAACAAACAGCGATTCTTTCTAAAAGAAATTCTAATTGATCTCATGACATGTATTCTGGGGTCTGAAATCAATGTCACATCTAGTAGTTTTAAGTCATGGTCAAGTCCTATTTAATTAACCAAGGGTTTTAATAGATAAATGAATGTGATATATTAGGAAAAGAAGATGCTTTGCAGAAAGTCAGAGCTCAACCCAAGTCATAGCTGGAAAGTAACTGTGACACTAGAAAAGCGATCGTTTTTTCATCTTTAGGGGTACACAATGTTACTTTTCCATTTAAAAAGAAAAAAGAGAAAATTAAGGGCACTTAGTGAAGGACCTGGCATATAACACTGCCATAAACTGCAGCAACTATGCTCATGATGATGGAGGCTGTCATCAAGATGGCCAAATGCCGAGGCCAGCAAGGGATTCATCATGGCTCTTCAGGCAGTAAGTGGCCACCTGGAGTTAACCTCCTATGGTTGGCCAGTGGTTGGGAATGGAAACACAGGAGAAGGACAGAGAGAAACAGTGTGGCTTGGTTTACTGCAAGAACTCCAGATGTAAGGAGGTGATACCCGAGGAGAGAAGGCAGATGGTGGGTGAAAGGCAGGCACAATGTAGGCAATATGAAACCACCGGAGTCCCAAGCAAAGGAGTAACAGAACCAGATGTGTATTTAATGAGGGCAAAGGCCTCTAGCAGCAGTGTGGGAGGCTGAGCTAGATGGCTTTCCACTCATATTAGTTAGGCTGGCTGGATGACTGATTATTGATTAGTAAAGTGTAGGACCCAATGTGGCTCTCAGTACCATTAGTTGTTGATTAATGGATTAAAGTTGAAAGGTTTGAAGCCTGTACTGTACCCAGGAGATATATCATTCAAGTTATAAGATGCATAGCTGGCATTTGTCTTTTTATACATTCACTTCGTTTCTATACCTCAAGATGATCACTATCTTCAAATACTACCATTATTATTTTGAATTTCATCAGTGGAACATGTAAGTCTGGGAAGAAATGCAGAGTTTTAAAATGACATGTAACTAAAAGTTCCTTGATTACCATACTAACAGATTGGATGGCATCATGGTAGCAGTTTTCATAAAATCACATTTATAGTGCAATAGGCAGGTTTCTGAAACATACAAAAGTCAGGAATCACAAAGGAAATCACAGCTCCCAAAGACTATTTGTATTAGTTACTGCTGGACTAGCTCCCACATTTCCCTAGGGTTGAATCAGAGTGGACAAAATACCAGGTGTATAATCTTTCAGTTAAAATATGTGTGTCTCCTCTTACATAAGGGTTAGGATTTTTATGCCTTACTTTTGAAGATCCTCCGTAAAACAGAAGGTTTCACACCAGCCTGGAAGTGGCTTAATATCAAAGTTAATCACAGAGTTGTATGAATTCTCCCTTGCCACAATGGGTATTTTCTAAAATCCTTCTCCAAAACATCTAAAACATTATTCTTGTTCCAACAGAAGTATTAGAAAGCAAAAACCAGAAAAAAGCAGAATATTTCTTTCCCCTTGGCTGCTTCTGTGGTATTTCGATTATTGCAGCTAACAAGCCCTCAGGGACACTAAAGTGGCAATAGAAAATGAAGCTATTGGTGTTTTAAACTTGAGTGCCCTAAAGCGAAAGCAAACAAAAAAATTGTCTCATTGAATTTTACTGGACTTAAAGTGAAATTAGAGTGATGATGAAGCAGCTGTGAACTGCAGGTGTGATTTTTTTCAGGCTGTATTCTGATCATTTCACAGCCTGTAAGCTCTTTCTTAAAAGAGTCAAAAGACAGAAGAGAAAGTGTGTATATTTAAATTAACAAGTAGTCCAAGATTTTAAGGCATAGGAGGCTTGGAGAAACCTCCAAGGAGTCAAATGCCCTTCCCCACTGTCACTGTCTGGCAACTTCTGTCAAAACTTCAGGTCTCTACCTGTGTGTGTTCTGCCTAGTGTATCAGATCTCTCTACCCTGTGCCTTGGTTCTACACTCATTTCCCTATATGCACATAATTAGATGTGCAAATACGTGTTTGTTTCCTGTGACGTCATCAGTTCCACTGGGACCGGGGGCTGTGTCTCACTCACTGTGACTTCCCCAGTATCCAGCATGATGCTCAACTCAAAGAAGGTGCTTAGTATATGTTTGTTGAATGAAGGGAGACCCAGCCTTACCTTCAGCCGTTCTTGCTCCCTGGGAGGAGTGAGGGTTGGCGCTGGTGTCAGAGCTCTGCTTCACAGTGCTCCCTGACCCCCTTTCTAGAGAGCTGGGCAGACACAGCTCTCTATGTAGGACACCCCTCGCATGGCTCTCTTGATGATGAAGTGCACAGCTCCACTCACAAGACGTCACATGCATCATCCCCCATCTCAGTGTCCCATCTCTTGTGACCTCATGCAAAGCAATGGGCCTCATATTTATTGCCTTCATTTTTCCCCACAAAGATTCTTTTTAAATATTTCTGGCCTTCTCAGGATCTTTTCTCCCCAAACCCATAGCTAGTTCCTCTGCTGGCCTCACAATGACAAATAAGGCAACGCTGTGTTAGCAATTGAGACTCGGCCTCAGGGAGAAGCGGCAACACTAAGCAATAACACCATATGCACTGAAGGGCCGCGCACTGCCTAATTGCTCTGAACTTGCCTCCTCCTGGTCCCACTCGGGGACATTTCTGCACACTTTTACACTTCTGAGTCATCAGTATCTTCACAGCATGAGGCAATATGATTCTTTCATTATCAGCAAATATCCTCCTCTTACAGTTATGTTCTTAAAGAAACACGGAAGGTAAAATAAGAACTTCCCCATCATTCACAACCAAGGTTTCAGCAGCAGTTAAATAACCCTTTTGCTTGCCCTGTCTTTTGCTAAAGTTAAGCATTTTTTTCAGCAAGCTCTTTCTCAGTTTCTTCACTTAAGATGTGGCCAAAAAGAAGAGCTATCATAGATGAGCCTCTCTCTGAAGGAGGGCAGGAGAAACTTGTGAAGCAGGTCCATCCAGCACATGGGCATAGAAAAATGGGTCAGAAACACATTTTTAGGGTGTTGATGAGCTCCTGATATTTCAAAAATTGAAGTATGCCTAGAAATACCTAAATTTTTGAAAATTGATTCAGAGATAACCTGCTTTTAAAGATACTTCTTTAAAAATACAAGTGGAGGTTCTGAAGTCTATGATTCAGGGGATTTTTCTGGTTAAGTAGAGGAGAATCCAAGAAAGAAGTCACTAGCTGATCATTTTCTATACAACCACAGGAAATCCTTCCATGCTTTAGTCTAAAAAGAGGAGTTTTATTGCCCGTGCTACCTGATGGTAACATGACAGAATCAGAGGGCATATTGACTAAGAAGTAATCTATCTTCAGATCAATATTTTCACTTGAAAATATTTTCCTAGCAAACAAGTAACAGGAGTTAATGGGTAATGTCCAATTATTTGTGTAAAATTACATGGATCAATGCACTGAAGAGATTTACATTTGACACATGAACAGGTAAAAAGCTTCTCATGAGAATTTTGGCTCCCCCCACTGAAAAAAAAACCAACCACACTAAAAGAGAAGCTAAGTTTCTGAAATATTTGGGAACCTTCTATTTACACAGCTACGGATAGCTATTAATACATATGGTTTTTTTAAAAATCATTAACACTAATCCCTTATGTTTTCCCCTTGTTATCACATTGATGTCAAGGAGGCAATGGTAATTAACTTACAAGACAATACCATAAGAGAGAAGCATAGTTTATACCTGCATACATGCATTAGCTCTCAGCAAGCATTCATATGAATATCCTGGGAGAAAGGGGCATGGCCAGAATTACTGTAAGGGAACTAGGAAGCTACCTGGGATATAAATACCAGAAAGAACTAAATACCTACTATGTATTTTTTAAAAATGTAATTACCTGGCCTCATCCAAGTAAGGATAATGAAGCAGCATAGCACAGTCTATATGTTTTAAAGTCAGGCAGAAGTAGGTTGACTCCTGCTGTACTGCAAAAAGTTGTGTAACTCTGGGGGAGTCACTCAATTTTTCTAAATTCTAATTTCCTCTAGGATTACAATGGTACAATGTATAAACCATTATGCATATTTCTTGGTACACACAGAATGTCCAATAAACATATTTTATTTTATTCCTGTTTTTAAGATGAAATTGTATATTTTGAATTTCTTTATAGGCTAGGCAATAACTTAATCTGTTAATACTGATCAATATCACCTTGACTTGTGACCCTAGAGAACTTTAATTAGTTTTCAGGTGCATTTTTCTTTATCCTGGTATTCTCCCTCTTTTGCTTGTCTGTCACTGGCAACTTCAGGACAAACTTCTTCATGAACGGCCACAGTCACCACTTCATTTTCATCAGTCACATCTGAAAGTGTATTTCAGGACTGCTACTTGCTGGAGACTCCTGGTGTATGGGCTCAGAATCTAGGCTGCTCCGGCCTTCAGCAGGTTCATTAAGGTTGGCTGCTTCACTGCTGCTGGTGCTGAGGCTGCCATTTACAGGAACACTGTGTGGGCTACTGCACCAATTCAGTGGATTATTACGATTTTCCAGATCTTTTGTTTCCATCAGTCTCATCTGCAGTGAACTGATTTCCTGCTGTGACTCTCAAAGGTGCTGCTGAAGAGGCTCCTGTTGAGCCTCTCCTGAGTCCACACTCTCCTCCAGTTCTGCCATTTCTTGTTGCAGGTGGCTCAGCTCTTCCCTGGCTTTGGCCTGTTCTTCCTCCTAAGTCCAGATCTGTGATTCCTGACTAGTTATTTCAGCTTTCAAAGATGAGCTCAACTGGGCCTCCTCAGTGCATCTCTCTCTGACTTCTTTGAGTTGCTCCTCTAGCTCCTCTAGTTCATGGAGGAATTCCTGTACTTGCTGTTTCTGCACCTGGAGCTTTTGCAGATTAACTTTCTCCCTTTGAATTTCATCTTGAAGATCCTAAACCTCACTTGTCCTCTGTTTAACAGTAAATTCTTTCTCCTTAAGTTCTTTTTCCACATTATTCTTTTCCCTCTATATTCCCAACTATTTCATTGCTAAGGGTATCTAGCTCCTTAATAGCAGAGAAATCTGCAACAGGACTTGACCCTATGATGTTCTTTTATAAAGTCCTCCTGTCTGATGGTGGAATCATCTCAGGAGTAAGAACGTGAAGAGGATCCATGCCTTTCATTAATCCTTGACTGATTAAGTGAAAAGCCAAAGCAAACTCATCCTTTGAAAGCTTCCCATGGTCTTTTGTGTCACATAATGTCCAAATACAGGCTAGTAATGTAGAAGACAAATGTGTTTTCAGGAAGATTTCACAGACCTCCAATCTGGATACAAATCCATCCAAATCTTCATCTGTTTTCAGGAGGATTTCATCATATTTAGCTTTTTCTACAGAGGATACAACCCATGTTTTTCTTTAGATGGTGCCACCAAAGCTGGAGGCAAGGAAATTGACACGGGTTCTTTCTCCAGTGTCCAGTACACTAAAAACATGACAGCTTCACTCATCTCAGTTAAATATTCCATCATGGTCAATACCACTCAACTCCCAAATTCCGCCAAGGATTTCCACAGGTAACTTAGAGTTCAGCAACATCGGTTTCACTTGATTAATGGACAAAAATCCATGCACTGGGCTTAAGTTATTAAAGATTGCTGCATATTTGGCCTTATCTTCACAGTTTACACCCCATGGGAGCTCAGCTGCAGAAGTTCCACTGCTTAGCAAAGGACTACTGGTGTCATGAAATCCTGGTGGAGGAACAGTCAGGTCCAAGCTATGCAGTGAAACCTCCAATCCACTCTGGGCACATGCCACAAAATGCAAAGCAGCAAAATATTCTTATTTATTCAGGATGTCTTTGCCATCAGTGTCAACTAAATCCCAAATCTTTCTAAGTATCAAGTTTGGAAGTCCTGATTTTTTCAGGAAAGCAGAAATCTCTAAAGCCAACACCCTTCCAGGATTGCCTGTATCAACCTGTCTATAGTACTTGTCATATACCAGATTCACACATGATAACTGCATCAGGGAGAACATGGTTGGTTGCCGTGGCCATAGTCTTTCCGTTATGCACAGGAGGGGAAGGAAGGGTGGGAGGGTGGAGAGGGGCTGGGGTGGGGAGGAGGTGGAGGGAGCAGCCTTGGCTGGGCCAGGCGGGTGTCTCCCAGAATTTCCACAACTTCTCTCCTCACATGCGCCCTGCCCCGCCAGTCCCCCAATATATTATAAAATAAACAGAAAATAATTTCATAAAATGATTTTGTTCTTTATATTTAAACACATTTTTTTCAATTACCAACATAGACTATTATATTTAATACAAATTAGTATCAACTTATTTGTCATCATAAACTGAACCTAGACAGCTCTCACTTTAGGGGACAGAATACATTTATTTTTATAGATCCTCTAATCTTTGGTTCATAAATTAGATTTCCAAAGCAGAGTCTTAGATTATAATGCTATAATTTCCATAGAAAATCTTTTCAAACAACCATTATTTAACACTGTGTCACTGATTTAGTTGGTTCATAGCCCTAAAAATACTGGCCACATTCAAAATATTTGTGTTATTTTTAAAGCCACATTTCAGTGTAACTCAGTATTTCCACTTTTAGGGATCCATCCTAGGAATATATGGAAAGTATCCATCAGTAGACTTGTGGGAAAGGGTAATTCAGGAGGTCTAGATTGCTTGAACTCTGCCTGTTTCCAAGAAGTGCCTGTTCCACTCATGGCCACTGGCCAGCTTCCAGGTGCAAGCTCTTGTAAGATTCTGATGGATAAGCATTCTGTATCCCAATTCTTGGGCCACACTGCAGCAGTCTGATCACAAAATTCATATACATAATAAATGCAACAGGTCTGCAGGATTAATCTGTAATGAAGCCTGTAGCTAACCTGACTTAGATCAATTTTCTGCAATGGCAAAATATTGTTCATACTATCACATGTCATTGACAGAGGAATAAAATATATCTCATGTAGATTTGCTGGTAGGGGATCTTTGGAACCTTGTATCTAGTTTCCTTTGAATCACATTTCATGAGCTTTTGCCCTTTATTAATTTTACTCTGAATTCTTCCATTATAATGAATTATAATCATAATGACAACAGTTGAGTCCTATGAACTCTCCTAAGGGAATCATCCAGCTTAAGATCAGTCTTGAAACCTCGCCCAAATACATTCTTGAAAAAATTAACTTATTATACTTTTAGACTGAAATCTTAAAAATGACCTAAATGTTGAACAGATAAACAGTTCCATAAATCTGGTTAATAAACTTAAAATTAATAAAACATCATTTAAAATAACATTTTTGTACATTAATCATGACATTAGAAAACTGTGTGAAGCAAGATACACAGCTATGTAGAAAGCATCAAATAGTAAAGAAATTCATATTCATACAGAAAAAAAGACTGAAATGAATATATCAATGTTATTATTGAGTACTGATCAACTGTGAGATTTTGAGGTATTGCTTACTTATATTTCCATATTTTCATATTTGAGACATTATTTTTTTCCCATATTTTAATGATTTTTTTCTCAGAAAATTATTATTCTCTTTTACTCAGTTGTTTTACATATCTTATACCAAAATTAAAACATTTTGGAAGAATTCTGATAATACAGAAATAATTTAAAAATCAAAGTTCTTTTCCCCATCACAAGTTTTCCTCCAACTGGACTTCATGGTGACAATAGCTATTAACTATTTAAAGGACACTTCCCCCTTTTTCTGTAAAATAGAAAAAGGTACACATGGAGAAAGAAGATATTTCCATGACAAAGAACAACTGAAGAAATTTATGTCTACCAAACCAATCCTAGAAAGAATACTGAAAGACATTCTAGATAGGGATAAAAATGACCACAATTCCCAGAACAAGAGAAAGGAACCACCAGGTAGGGGAAGCAATTAAACAAGGTGGAAAAGCAGGGAACCAACAACAGTAACATAACATGACAAAGTTACATGCAATACATGTCAGTTATAACCATCAATGTAAATGGCCTCAATTCACCAATTAAAAAAATAGATTGGCAGAATAGATCAAGAAACAGGAAGCAATGATATGCTGTATGGAAGCAACATACCTAATTAACAATGAGACTCACAGACTGAAAGTCAGAGGATGGAAAATAGTCTTCCATACAACAGGAAACCAGAAAAAAAAAAGCAGGTAGCTATTCTGTTTGCAGACAATGTGAACTTCAAACAGAAAAGAATCAAAAGTGATGAATAAGATTACTATATACTGGTTAGGGGGAAGAATGAAGAGGAAGACATAACAATAATAAATATACATGCACCAAATACAGGAGCACCCTACTATGTAAGACATACTAATGGACATGAAAAGTCAAACAAGCATAGCACAATTGTAACAGGGGACCTTAATACCCCACTGTTACAAAGAGATAGATTAATTAGACCAAAAGTCAGCAAAGAAATAACAGAACTAAATCAATCCTATAAACAAATGGACTTACTAGATATTTACAGTGTTCCACCCAACATCAGAATACACATTCTTCTCAACTGTACATGGGACATTCTCTAACACAGACCATATATTAGCCCATAAAACATACTTATGTAAATGCAAAGGGGTTGAAATTATCCCATGCATATTATCTGACCACAGTGATATGAAATTGGAAATTAATGGCAGAAGAAACTGCAAAAAACTACAAAAACACATGGAAAATAATGCCCTCCTGGACAACCAATGGGTTACAGATGAAATCAAAGAAGAAATTAAACAATATTTACAATTAAATGAAAATGCAGACAAAACATACCAGAACCTGTGGGATGCAATGAAAGCAGTCCAAAAGGAAAATGCATAGCAGTGAATTCTCACATCTGGAAAACCAAACAAGTACAAATAAACAACCTAGTGATGCACCTCAAGCTTCCAGAAAAAGAACAAGTCAAAACAAAAGTTCATAGAAGGTAGGAAATTATAAAGATCAGAGAAGAAACTAATGCACTGGAGACCAGAAAAATTAATGAATTGAACTGTTGGTTCTTTGAAACAATAAACAAAATTGATAAACCCCTAGCCAACATTATCAAAAAAAGTAAAGAAAAAAAATGCAAATGCATGAAATGGGGAATGAAAAGGGTGACATTAATACAGAGCCTGTGAAAATACAGAAGATCATAAACACCTACTTTGAAAATCTTTACTCACAGAGGCTGGAAAACACAAAAGAAATGGACAGATTCCTAACAACATATGAATCACCAAAGGTGAAGAAGATATAAAAATTTTGAATAATCCAGCATCAGTTATTGACACTGAAAATGTAATAAAAAACTTACCAACAAAGAAAAGCCCAGGTCCTGATGGATTCATGGCTGAATTCTATAAGAAATTTAGAGAAGTCTTAACACCAATACTCTTCAAACACTTTAATGAAATTGAAAGTGAAGTAATTCTCTCTAACTTATTCCTGGAGGCAAGTATTACTCTGATACCAAAACCCGAGTAAGACCCAACCAAAAAAAGAGAATTATGGGTCAAATTCTCTAATGAACATACATGCAAAAATCCTCAATAAAATATTAGCAAACAGACTGCAGCACATCAAGAAGATTATACAGCATGATCAAGTGAGTTTCATCACAGGCATGCAGGGATGGTTCAACATATGCAGATCAATAAATGTAATATACTACATCAATAGAGCCAAAGACAAAAATCACATACTCATCTCACTAGATGCAGAAAAAGCTTTTGATAAAATCTAACAATCATTCATGATAAAAAAATTACACAAAATCAGAATAGATGGTCTCTACCTCACTCTGATAAAAGTCATCTATGACAAACCAATAGCCAACATCATACTAAATTAACAAAAACTGAAAGCTTTCACTCTAAAATCAAGAACAAGACAAGTGTGTCCACTATCACCATTCCTATTTAGTATAGTTCTGGAAATATTAGCTGGAACAATTAGATAAGAGAGAGAAATAGAAGAACAAGGATAGGAAAGGAAGAAGATAAGCTATCATTATTTGCAGATGATATGGTACTCTACATAGAAGACCCCCAAAACTACACCAAAACACTACTACAGTTCATAAGTAAATCTGGCAGCATAGCTAGATACAAAGTCAACACTCAAAAATCAATAGCACATTTTTTTTGAGACAGGGTCTTCCTATACAGTTCAGGCTGGCCCTGAGCTCACTTTGTAGCCCAGTCTGTTCCCGAACTTGCAACAATCCTCTTGCCTCAGCCTCCTGAGTGCTGGGATTACAGATGTGTGCCACCACACCTGGCCATTGATAGCTTTCTTGTACACAAACAACAAACTTACTGAGAGAGAAATTATAGAAATTATACCTTTCATAATAGCATCTAAAAATGAAATAATTAGGAATCAATCTAACAAATGAAGAAAAAGATCTATACATTGAAAACTATAATAATCTAAAAAAAGGAGATTCAAAAAGATACCAGAAAATGGAAAGATATCCCTTGCTCTTGAATAGGAAGAATCAACATAGTGAAAATTGCCATACTCCCAAAACTCTTATACAGATTTAATGCAATCCTGATCAAAATAAGATGAACATAAACAAATATAGAGAAAACATTCCTAAAATTCAATTAGAAACAGAAGAGATCTAGAATAGCAAAAGTAATCCTGGGCAACAAAGGCAAGGCAAGTAGGTATCATAATCCCTGACTTGAAATTATACTACAGAGCTGCTATAATTAAAATAGTGTGGTATTGAAAAAAAAAAAAGACAGGATCAATGGAGCAGATTAGAAGATACAGACACAACCACAATGATACTAAGCCACTTTATCTTTCACAAAGGGCCAAACATGTTTACTGGATGATAGACACCTTCTTTTTTTTATTTAAAGAAAAAAAATGAAATAGAAAGAGGGTAGAAATAATACAAAATTTAAAAAAACAAAAACCAGTAAGAAATTACTAGTTGATAATTACATATTTTCCTCTTAGAAGTAGTTGTTCAAGTTACAAAAGTAAAGCATACAGAGTGGACATTTAAACAGTGAGACTGCAATCAGTTCTGTTCATCTATCCAACAAAAACTTAGTAATATTGTTATCAATTCTACACAGTTAAACATTCATGCAGTTATAGCCTTTAGAATACTTTCTTTTCCTCTCTCTTTTTAAAAATAACTACAATCAATTCTCATAAACTGTTTAGAAGTTCTACACATGTATAAGTCTCTACATATATATGTAGCCTTTCTGTATTAGAGGGAAAAACAAATCAAAACAAGTCAACAATACAAATTCCTAGAGAAACACGAAATGAAAAGGACATATAAAACCACAATACTGGGTGATCTACAGTAGTTACTATGATGTCTCTTGTTATTTTCAATAAAAGTGTCTATATTGTCAGGTAAGTATAATTAAACTTAGCAGTACATAGCATTATTAATAAAAACCAAACATTGGAGACATTATAGGACTTCAAAGGCAGTTAATAATACAGGAGACATTATAGGACTTCAAAGGAAGTATCCTGTTGAATCTTGTCACCTTCAGAGTAGTTGCCTCTACTCTGAGACTTGATACTCTCAAGCATACCAGATTCCAATAAAATCAGTCAAGACAAAACAGCGATATAGCCAATCCTCTCTGCCTCATCTCTGCTATGCTATTTTTCTGTCATTGTTGTTTACTTTTCTCCTTCATTCCACTGTCTGCCCCTTTCATTGAGGCCTTTCTGCATTGTTCCTGGAATCCTGGTGATTTCCTTCTCTCTCTCTAGAATGTCCTTCAGTATTCTTGGCAGGGTTGGATTGGTGGTTATGAACTCCCCCAGCTCCTCTTTGTCGTGCAAATATCTTGTCTGTCCATTAATTTTGAGAGACAGTTTTGCAGGGTACATCAATCTGGGTTGGAAGTTATTTTCTTTCAGGGCTTGGAATATTTCACTCCAAGCTCTTGTTGATTTGATGGTTTGCACTGAGAAGTCTGCTGTGATTTTGATGAGTTTTCCTTTATAGGTAATCTATTTCTTTTCTCTGACTACATTTAATATTCTGTTCTTGTGATGGATTTCTGGGATCCTGATTATTATATGTCTAGGTGTAGATCTGTTTTGGTTGTAGCTGGCTGGAGTTCTGTATGCCTCATATATCTGAACATCACTTCTGTTTCCTATGCTTGGGAAGTTTTCCTTAATTATTTCTGTGAATAGCCTTTTTATTTCATTTGTATTTGTCCCTGCTTCTTCATCCACATTTTTTTATTCTTAAATTATAAATCCTCTTGTCGTCTTCTAGCCTTTGTATCATTATTTCCTGGTTTCTTGTTATTTTTAAGAGATCCTTCCTTTCATGATCATACTTTGCAAATCTATCTTCAAGTTTTGAAAGTCTGTTTTTAGTTTCTGTGAAGAAGTTTTGTCAGCTTTCAATGGAGTTTTTAATTTCCTGATTTTCTCTTTGGATCTGTTTCGTGTATTCTAGATTTTGTTTATATTCTTCATCAAAGGCTTCTCTCCTTTCTCTGGGTTCCTCCATTCTTCCATTTGTGTCTTCTTGAGGAGTACCCAGCATTTCTTTTATTAATGTTCTTATATCTTGCTTCACCTGAGTTAGAATTTCAGATTTAAATTCATCGATGAGGTCACGGAAGTATTTCTTTATTTCCAATGTGCCATGTCTGATATTGCATGTTTACTGGCCTCAATCTCCTCTGAATTCATCTCTCCTGGACTTATTTTCCCTGGGTTGGCAGTTGGGGGCTTTTTGTTGTTTCTCTGTCTTGTCATGTTTCTGGTTTCTTTCAGACAGGTGAATGATGGAAGTCTCAGGACCTTTTCATATTGCTTACAGTTTTTCTGCAGTGTACTGGCTAGGGAAGTGCTGCCTTCTCCAGTTTGCTGTTGATTTGTCAGGTGCATGCAGGGGTGATGTGGGCCGGCCCCTCTCCTCTAAGACAGTCAATCAGTGAGTGTCTTCAGTACGTTAGTGTGTGCCCTGTGGTTTTCACAGGTTTAGGACAGCCTTGTCCCTGGCTATTGAGTGCCAACTAGGGGCATGGCCCAGCCCAAGCAGATCCTACCAATCCACTTTGGGCCAGGAACCAATGACTGATGCTGCCTCAGTTGTTGATTCAAGCCTGTCCTGCCCAAATTCAGTATGTCATCTAGCTATTTATCCTGTTCTGGGGAATCCAGTTCCCAGCACTCACTAAAGTCTGGGAAGCTTGGTTCACTGTTTCCACTCCCTGTTGCAGCACCTCCTCCTGCCGAGGGTCTGGAGCTCACCAACCCCCGTTGTCAGTGGGGATGCGACCTCAGCTCAATCGTGAGTTACCCGACTCTAAGACACATCCAGCACAGCAACCAGAGTGTGCCCAGTTCCAGCCCTCTGTCCATTATTATTATTATTATTTCTTCTTCTTCTTCTTCTTCTTCTTCTTCTTCTTCTTCTTCTTCTTCTTCTTCTTCTTCTTCTTCTTCTTCTTCTTCTCCTTCTCCTTCTCCTTCTCCTTCTCCTCCTCCTCCTCCTCCTCCTCCTCCTTCTTCTCCTTCTCCTTCTCCTTATTCTTCTCCTTCTTCTTCCTCAGTTTCTTCCTGGGTCATGAGAATTCCTCTCCTTTCGCCTGGTCTTTCCATGGTGTTAGATTCTGGCATCTGAGTTGTTTTTCTCAGAGAGGCTCTCTATCATGCTACCTGTCAGTCAGCCATGTTGGATCTCCTCACTGACAGCCTCTTTAGTAAATGGTTCTGGAAACACTGGCTTTCCACATGCCAAAGACCAAAACTGCATCCATGCCTATCACCATGCACTAAATTAAAATAAAAATTTATCAAAGATCTAAATATTAAAATAGGAACACAGAATGCACTGGAAGACTAAATAGGTAGAGATCTTGAAGACATAAGGGTAGGCAAAGAGTTCATAAGCAAAACAGAAACTACACTGAAGTACTTCAAAGAATCAACAACTGGGGTCTTATCGTATTAAAAAGTTTTTGCACTTCAAAATAAATCACCAACAGAGTGAAAAGAAATCCCATAGAATGGGAAAGAATTTTAGCCAACTGTCCCTGTGACAAAGTATTTATATCTAGAACATATAAAGAATTGAAAAACATCAGGCCCCCCAAATTCAAAGACCCAATCCAAAAATGGCCATCTGAGATGAACGCACACTTCTAAGATGAAGAAATACAAATAGAAATTAAATACATGAAGAAATGTTCATTCAAGAAATGCAAATTAAAACACTGAGATTCTATCTCACTCCAGAAAGAATGGCTGCCATCAAGAAATCGATCAATTAGAAATGTTGGCAGAGCTGTGGGAAAAAGGAACTCCCCTGTCCCCCCTATTGGGGGGAGTGTAGACTGGTACAACCACTGTAGAAATCAGTGTGGACAATCCTCAAAAAACTAGAATTAGAGGTCCATTCAATCTAGCTATTCCCTACTGGGTATTTTCCCAGAAGAAGTGAAAACATCATGCCACAGCAATATATGTATACCCATGTTTATAGCAGCACAATTCGTAATACCTAAATCTTGGAAACAACCCAAATGCCATCAATTGCAGAATGGATAAAAAAGATGTGCTATTTTTATACAATGGAGTATTATTCAGCTATAAAGGAGGATAAACTTGAGGCTTTTATAGGCAAATAGATGCAACTTGAGACCATATTCATAAGTGAAATAAATCAAACTCACATGTATAAATATTGTATTGTCTCCCTAGTGTAAAAAAAAAAACTAAAAGAGTATTAAGATCCAAAATGTACAATAGATATTGGAAAATGGAAGGGAAAGAAAGTTGTCAAAAGAAAAAAACAACTGGGATAGGAGAAAAGAAAGAAGGGAAAATATTATATGTATGTAGGTGCATATATATATATATATATATATATACATGTGTGTGTATATATATGCATATATATACATAGATATATAAGATAGATTACTACTAATCTCTGTAAGTTCATCAAAAAGAAGTTTGTTTTCATTTTTTGACTGATCATTTTTTTCATACCTAAATTTTGCAATATATCAACTAGTGTTAATTTTCTACTATTTTTGAAATTCTGAACCATTTTTATCCTTTTGTTTTTAAAATAAAAAATAAAAAAAGGAATACAAAAAACTGATTTGCTTTGTTTCAGGTTTTACAGAAATAGGAACATGTTCTGCAGTTTCTCCCTTCAATAATATATTTGGACACCTTCCACATAATTCATCTATCATTTTAAAATGACTTATATGTTTATTGAATTAATGTTTATTATTTCATTTCCATATTGACAGATTTTTTTAGATTGTTTTAATTTTTTAGTATTATAATGTTGCATAAAAAGTTCCTATATGTGTATCACACTTCCTTAAAAAGTACTTTTGTAAGAGTCCTAGAAGTAAAAATATTGGATTACATGTTACACATACTTAAATTTTCATAGAGATTGACAAATTCCTCTCCAGAAGATTGTATTTATTTTCATTCCCAGGAATGCTAGTGGTCATTTGCCACACTCTTACCAACAATGGATAAATCTTTTCAGTTTTTTCTAGTTAGGTACGAAAATGAAAATGACAGTATGTCATTCTCAAAACAATGTATTTCATTATTGAATTTGGACATCTTTTCACTATTATGCCCTTTGATCACTTCGTCCTTTTAATGTGTAAAGGAGCCACTCATATGTTTTATGTATTTTTCAAATTATCTTTCCTACTGATTTTCAGTTATTTAAACTGTGCACATACTAACATTATGTGATAGCATTTTCTATCAGTTTATCATCCTTCTCAACTGTATGATGCCTTTCTTTTCATAAAATTTTAAATTTCTACGTTGTCTGTCATTTAAAGTTTCTGCTTTTGTGTCCTGTTTAAAAAGGCTGTCTCTATTTCAAGCTTTTAAACCATTTCCTAATGGTTTTATTATCAAAGAAGTATTAAATACATAGTTTAAATTATGTCAATTATGTTGGTTCAATGTGGTTTTTGAAAAATTCACAGAAGACTTAAATTTTGTACTAAGAAGTATATTTTTCTCTTTTGATAAAATGATAGGCTACTTTTCCTTGACTGTTTTTTACTTTGCCCTTGTAGCCAGGAAGCTCTGAGTCGAGTTTTGCCACCTTGTTCTCTTTTATTACTTGGCTTTTTAGCCTCTGCCTGTATTTTTCTGTGGTGTTTCCTGAAAATGACTCCAGATCTTTTCTGAAATTAGAAAATGAGCAAACAATAAAGAAATCTGAAAGTGATCAAATAATTAGAAATATGAGTAAATATCAATTAAACCTATCACACTTAATTTAAATATTTTCAGATCATTCTTTTCTTATCTATCATACTGTGAATTTCTAGTCTGCTAGAATTATCCAGAATTCAGACAATGAATTATTGTCCTTTTGATCTCTAATTATTACACTACAAATCCATTTACCTTCTTTTGAGTCCTTGAGGGCAGAGGTTGTTCTAATTGCATCCAACTCACCTAAGCCTTAAAGTAAGCACTCTAGAATTTGTTGAATGAATGACCCAGAAGAAAAAATAACTCACATTAGAAATCTAATTAAAGGAAAGAGCCAGGGTTTACCCTACTGTCGACCTATGCTGAATCTCCGACAGTACATGGCAATCCTGAGCAGCTAACACTGAGCCACTGCAGTTTAAGATCATCTTCATAAGCATGGAATCCAGTTCCTCCAAGGGAAGGAGGCCAGGAATCACAGGTTAGAATGCTTCCAAAGTGGAGTTCAGAGCTCAGAGGTAGAATGTTTACCTAGCACTGCATGAAAAAAAAAAAAAAAAAAAAAAGGTTTGCAACAAGTGCTGTGTGATATCTAAGTGATTAAAATAAACCAAACTTCACATTCCCAAGAAAGCCAATTATTCGGCTATTTCTGGAGCTTAGCCAGCTAGAATACAGGACAAAGTAGAACGAAAGTACAATGAAACTCAAACCCATGAAATATATGTGAAGCTACAATTCCATATTAAAATTTATCTTTTAACAACAATGATTTTGAAGTGTAAGGAGGCCTTAGATGTTACAGTCACATTGCAAGTAGAGAAGTCCTAAATATATTTAAAATGAGCTTTCTCTTTTGCTTTTCTAACCCACATCCTGCCCTAGTAACCCAATTCCATTCTGCTGAGAGTTTAGGCAGCATGTGCGGCTCTCTGCTAACTCAGGTGGGTTACAGAACAAACAAGATCTCTCCCTTGTGGATTTTAGTCTCTTGATGATGGAGGATGAAGGACAACATGCATCTTGCACCAGCCAGCCCAACATCTCCTCAAGCTGGCAGGGTGGACACTGGTGGTGACAATACACAAGAGAGGATGGCAGGAGGTCAAGAGGTGTTGGAGGCAGCAGCCAGCTGTGGCTACCTGATGAGCCTCTGTAATTTGCTGCTGGTGAAGGAGCAGCCAACCAAGTCCCACAAGAGACTGAGAGGAGACTGGTCCTTAGTTTATCTAAGCCTGTACTAGAAGAAAGGAAAAAAAGTCTCCCACTCTGGGGAATGGGTTGGTCTCGCTGCTTCTTTATGTAACCACCTACATACAGTAAGTTCCAAGTACTTTACAAGCGCTCAGTATCACATGTGCCCCAAACCATTAGGAGGATTATGACTTTCCTTCATACAACAGGTATCTGCTGAGGGCTTCTATTGCCAGACACCTTGCTGGTGTGAAGGAGTTAGGGTTGAAAGACAGGCAGAAGTGCATGGATGAGGGACCAAGGGATGGCAGACACAAAAATCCTCAGGCAACTAAGGGGAAGGTCTTGTAGACACGATATTCAGTTAAGGGCTAAAGGAAAGATGGATGCTGATCAGGAGAAGAAATGGGGCTGTGTGGAAAGAATGGGACCTGACTTAGTTCATTTAGGTTGCTATTAAAATACTTTAGATTGCTTATTTGTAAACAACAGAATTTGTGTCTCGGAGTTCTGGAGGCTGGGAAGTCCAGAGCACGGGGTCAGCAGACTGCATGTCTCCTGAGGGCTTACTTCTCACAGTCAGCACCTTCTACGGGTCCTCGTGTGGCAGAAGAGAAGAACAAGCTCCCTGAGGCCTTTTAACCCTAAACCACTAATATCCTTTGTGAGCGCAATACCTCCAAAGATCCTCACCTCTTATTACTATATTTGGGGGGTTACATTTCAACACAGGAATTTGGGGGAACACTGAGACTACAGCAGGACACACATGTAGGGTAAAGGCTGTTCCCAACAGAGGGCCCCAACACTTCAGTTGCCGTGATGTTGAACTCTCCTCAGACCAGGCTTCCCCTCCGACCTCTACACTTAGCCACAAACTCACCAGCGGACCCATCCACTGGTAAGTGTCACACACCATGACTCGATCACCTCCCCAGAGTCCCACCTATGAGCATGTAAGACTGAGGGGACAGCTAGACATAAACCATGACAGTTCCCTGCACTTGAAATACCTTATTTCCATTTAATTCCACCGCCACTAAAACAGCCACTGTCTCTACACATTTTATTATGCTTTTCTGTAAGACTTGAAATATGGACTGGAGAGAATGGTCCAGTCGACTTTTGTATCCCATTGCGTAACTTCAACAGGAAGTGAGGGGTGGCCAACATCATTTCCTCTTGTATTACACACCCATTTTGCTCACTACCATCCTGGGTATTTTGAAGGAAATCCCAGATTACACATTTGATAATTTGGATCTTAAATGTTCCCCTAAAGTCCTTCTAACACCAGTTTGACCCCAAACTTGGTGCCTTTTGGAGGTAGTGGAAATTTAAACAAGTGGGGCCTAGTGAAAGTGCAATGGTTACTGGGGATACACCCCTTGAAGGAGGATAGTGGGACCCTAGACCCTTTCTTCTTCCTCATTTTCTATAGCTATAAAGTGAGATTTGTTTGCTATATTCTCCTGCCACAGACCCCAAAGCAACAAACTCATTTCATCCTGTTTATTGGCACCTCCAAAATTCCAAAATTGAGGCCAAATAAACTTCGGGTTTGTAATCTTACCACTCTGGGAAGCTGAGGTAGAAGGATCTTAAATTCTAGCACAGCCTGGAAAATTCAATGATTTAGTGAGAACCTGTCTCAGAGTGGAAAAGCGGAAGTTGGAGGTAGCGTTCAGCTCAGTATAAAGGCTCTGGGGCTAATTTCTAGTGCCAAAATCTAACTACAAATTTTATATATGTGAATCATTTCAGTTATGTGAATTCACATGTCATTTCATTTATGTGAATTTCTAAAATTCAACTTTTTAAAAATACTACAAGTTCAAACTATTAACAGATTCCTTACTATCACCAAATAGCCAGTGTTCACATTTTCCTTGTTAGGTTTGAAAGATTTTTGAAGTGTTTGTTTGAATTACGATCCAAAATTAAATCCATATTTTAGAATTGGTTGACAGGTCGGTTTTTGTTGTCTTCTTCTTCCTCTTCCTCTTCCTCTTTTTTTGAGACAGGATCTCACTATGCAGTCTGGGCTGGTCTAGAGCTCACTTTGTAGCCCAGCTGGTCCTGAACTTCCAACAGTCCTCCTGCCTCAGCTTTCTGAGTGCTGGGATTACAGGCGTGAGCCACCACAACAGGTTTGGTTTTGGTAATCTATATGCTTCCACTTCGTGTCCTTTATTTCTCCCAAATATATTTTTTCCTTTTGTTTTTTGCAATTTTGTTCTTGCTATGGTTGATTGAATTCACTAGTTTTCCCATAATGTTTCTGAATCTGATTTATCCCACAGTGTTACTGTGAAGTTTGTTAAAACTTCTCTGAATTCCTTTGCATTTCCAGTAAGTTAGAATTTAAATCTAGAAGCTAAATCAGACGCATTTTCCCTTTAAGACTAATTCACAGCTAATTTGTATGTTCTTCCTTCTGTGTGGTTCGTGCATCTGGCTGTTTTTCAATTCATGATCATTGCCTTCAGCCACTGGCTCATTATAAGCCACAAAAAGCTGCTACTGTATTTTAACAATTCATTCTTTATTGGATTATTTTTATAAAGAGGAATTTCTCTCTAATCAACTATTTGGTTAAGGTGTAAATTGAAGTAGTTAAAATGTTTATTTTGTATTTACCAGATTTCAATATAATGAGGCTCTTCCTAGCACCCTCTGACAAGTCTTCTTTGTGTTTTACTATAGAACCCAAGAATATACATATATTTAAGTTTTTTTTTATTTTAAAGAGAATGAATGAGTATTAATTCATTGCAATTACTGTTACTGATACTCAAACTCTCTTTAAAATTTGTTTAATTTTATTTTCTTTTTACCAAGAAAAGCTTGTTCAAAGTCTTTTTTGAGTCCTTTCAATGTACATCTAATAGTCTGAATTTTCTTGGCTTTTTAGTATGGCAAGTTGTTCTGGGATGAGTATTTCTGGTTCCTACACTTGGAATCAGCTGTTTCTTCAAGAAGCCCTGTCTTCCTTTAGGGGGAACTGTATTCAGAGGTCACAATCTGGATATAAGGAGTGTACACTACTATTGGTTTGGTCATTGTTTATAACTTCCCTGTGGACAGAGCTTGGAATCATTTTTAAACAAATGTAATTAACAGATGACTTCATATGTCATATCACATTTATCCTTTCCTTAATAGACAAATCTGGAATATTAGCAGATGTGAAATCATACTACTAACACTATCACCAAAAATATAATTACTGAAAACAGTTTATAATTTTGGTTGGAATTCCTTCTGAATCTAGTGCATACATGAAATCCTGGACTTACAGATGAGTTCTGTTCCAGGAGAATATCTGTAAATTGGATTTGTTTGTAATCCAGCAAGGTGAGTCTTACGCAGTACACCTGTGAATCTTACACCTTACCCCTGTGAAAGTTCACAACTCTAATTCACAACTCAAAGACTTACTATATTCTTCTCAGGCTATGCATCAAATTACTGTGTTTTCTGTGTGGTTATGCCACCAACAGGCTACACAGTTACTTTCATCTGTTTAATTTCACTTGTTAGCTTTTAGATATTATCTTTCAAAATTTAATGTTAATGTATAATTGTGTAAAGTATTACAGTACTTCCAAATCAAAACTATTAAAAAAAAAGTGAACAAAATTATCATTAGATTCTTTTTCCTCTTTATTCTTTTTCAAGGACAATCATTTAAAAGAAATTCACAGGCTCTTCTTCTATTGCTTTCTATTAACATAAGTGCAGATACAATATAAAAAGTCTGTATTGTTTACGTACACTATATACTTTTTTCTCACCTTGATTTTTACTAATTAACGATATGTCTTGGAAATTATTTTCTAGTAGCAAACAGATATTTCCCTGTTCACATAACAGTTGAGAAGTATCTCAATCTATCCAGCCAATATCCTATTAATGGGCATTTAAGTAATTTTCAGTGTTTTGCTACTTTAAATAGTCTTTAATGAGTCACTTCATGCCCTGGATATTTGCCAGTCTACCTTCAAGAAAGATTCATAAGGGTGGATGGTTCAAGTCAAAGAATAAATGCACAGATAATGTTGTCAGCTATTGCCTAATTTCCGTCAACAGGAGTTGTATCACTTTACAGTCCTCCCAAAAATGTGTGACAATGCTTGTGTCCTGGCAGTCTTACAAATGCAGTATGTTGTCAAACTTCTAGATTTTAGTGTCTGATAGGTGCAATATTGTAGTCCACTGTGGTTTTATTTTATAGTTTGCTTATTAGGAGTAAGGTAAGATCTACTTATATTTCTTTCTCTAAGAACTGCCTGTTGAAAATTCTACCCAGGTTTTCTATAACAGTGGTTCATTAAGAGTGAGCTTTGTATCATTATCAGTAACATCACCTGAAATTTTATTAGAAATCCAAATTTTCAGACCCTAATCCCAAAACCCACTGCCTCCGAAACTTAAGGGGGAAGGGGACTGTACCCTGTGTTTTGAAAACCTCACAGATGACTCTGATACACCACAACTTGAAAGACACTGGTCTGTAGAAATGATTTGATAACTGTATTTTAACTGCCATAAACTTGCCTAATTATTTGATTATTTTGTTAAAACACTGCCAAACTTAACATACTTAGTATATTATAGGTGAGCTCTACTTACATTTCTTTCTCTAAGAAAGAGAAAGAATAAAATGAAAACACTGAACCGGAATATTCGAAGGCCATGTGACATTCATTCACTCATTGATTAATTCAACAATGAACAAATAGATGTTAAGCACTCGCTGTGAATCAGTTCCTGTGGCAAGCAATGTCTTTTTGTTCTATCAAAAAGACATGGTCACTGCTCCCACACCTCACTGTCCTCTAAGAAAAAATGAAACTAGACAAGCCAACGTTAAGTGTTACTGAAGTGAATCATCAGGTTCTGCCATGGTGAAGAGCAGGGCACTTCAGCTAGCCTTTGGTCAGAGAAGTGCAAATAGAAAAAAATCAGTAAGGTCTCATTCCCATGGGATTAATGGGTTAATTTAAGGCTCCTTCCTGCACCCACTGTTTGGTGCAGCCAACACCAATTACAAAGCGAGTGCCCAAATGTAAGGGATGGTTTAATAAATCATCCACACCCTGAAACCACTGGGATAAATAAGTCATATCACCAATTGAGACTATGAAATACTTTGAGTGAGGAAAATGATATGTAGAAAAATGGGTATACAGGTTGAATAACCCTCACCCAAAGTGCTCAGGACCAGAGAAGTGTTTTACATTTCAGATTTTTGAATATTTACATATATATACATACGTATGCATGTATGTATGTATGTCAGTAAGTATGTATGTGTCTTGGAGACTCAAAGCTAAGTGCAAAATTCATTTATGTTTCATGTATCTTCATGTACATGGCCTGGAGATGATTTTAAACAATATTTTCAGTTTACCTGAGTTTTGACCGTGACCCACCACATGAAGATAAGGTGTGGAATTTTCTATTTGTCATGTCAGCATTTTAAAAATATCTGAGTTGGAGAAGTTGAGATGCTAGATTTTCAGATAAGGGATGCTCAACTTGCAATGCCACCTCATTTTCAAAATACTCATAAAACTCATGCATGCATGTATATCTCTATTGATACATAATTATATTTGTAGAAAAAATGTGATGGAATAAACACCAACCTCAGTGAGCCATCTGTAGTGGTCAGGACTGGGTATTCACTCTACCTTCCGGGGTTGTGTGCTTTCCACATGCAGACAGGAAGCTAAAGACAGAATGCTCAAAGCTCACTGTGGGCAGAGATGGGAGGAAATAGCACGGCAGGGCCCACACTGGGGAGGACCTCCTCTGCAGTGTAAGTGGACCAGCACCTTTGCTGTTCTCATCTCTGCATAGCTGAGTTCCCTGTGTCCAGTTACTCATGTCATGGGTAAGGAGAGGCATGGCCTCGGGATCCAAGATGCTGACATGGATCTAGGGTACAAAGCGAGGCTCTGGAGTCAACTACTAAGCTACAGGGGCAGCAGGTCCCTAGAGGCATCACCCACTCAGCTTTGGAGCAGCAGGTCCCTAGGGGCATCACCCACTCAGCTTTGTAGGTGCAAGCAGGCAGCCAGCAGGGGGCAGCAGTTCTCCCAAGGGATTCTGGGGCATTTCTGGAAGCACAGGCAAACTTCCAAAGGATTTCATGTGCGCCTGATTCTCTGAGCCTAGTCAGTCTGCTTAAAATAGCTTGGTTCTTACTTTCTGAAAGTGAAACTGTGATTCAAAGAGCAGTGAGGCAGGAGGAGGATTGTGAGGCAGCTGTGAGACTTTAAACTTATGCAAGTGCCATGAAAACAGTGGTATCATTATTAATTTTAAATGCCATTTAAAACTCGTCTGTATCTCCTCTAAATAACAGATGCACATGGGGCTTTCAAAGGACTTTCATTAATGAAGAAAGGGCTCTGCCCTGTGGAGTCTCACCAGGCAGAAAGTCTTACCAGCAGGTGTGGAGGTGGATTTGGGTGCTGGCAGTAGACTCCTGCGGGGTGTTGTCACACTGGAGGACGCTGGCGAGGCCACCCGGCTGGCCCCCTTAGATGTGTCCTTAAAAGGCACAGCTGCCTTTAGAGCCGGCTGCTCTTCACTCCCAAAGGTTGAACCTGTGGGAGGCAGACGTAGGTATGTTAGTTATGATTTCATGAAAAATGGATGCCACCCCCACCTTTGGCACTTGCCCATCAGTCCTCAGGCTTTAGAACTTGATCTCTGCTGAGTGGCCTTGAAAAGTATTTCTTGCCAATGAGCTATGGAAAAGGACTTCCTTAGTTACTGTGCAGAGTCCAGCACTCAAATCTATGCTGAAGACAGAGCAGCCTGTCTCCTCTGAAATTTTACACATGTGCACACACACACTTTGCTTATGTGTATGTATAACTGTGATTATGACAAGCACTGACCAGATAATTCCAGGAGGATGAGCAGTTCTTTTATTGAAATAGAATGTGAGTGAGCCAGGAGGGGTGAGCATAAACATTCAGTCAGGCCCTGGTATCAGAGGGGATCGGTTCCAGATCCTGCTGTGGACATCAAAATGTGCAGATGCTGAAGTTCCCTTAGGGAAAATGTTATTGTATTTCCATAGAGTTGAGGCACATTCTCTACTTTAATCATCTCTAAATGACTTAGTACAACGCAAATTCTATGTTAATAGTTACCACACTGTATTGTATAGGGAACAATGACAAGAAACAAGTTTGCATGACTGTGCACATCCAGCTCAGAGGCAATGTTTTCCTCTAGCTTTAGTGTGGGGCCAGGGATTGAAGTCAGGGCCCTACTCATGCTATGCAAGTTCTGCACCAAGGAACGATACTCTCAACCTTTGTGCAACTTTGATCTACAACTAGTTGACTTCAGAAATGTGACAGCATGAGCCCAGAGGACTTACTCTATCCACATGTCCCACGAGCCTGGGATGCTGTTCTGCGATCCTAGAAATCTAGTTCAATTCCCTTTAGGACAGGAGGCTTGGGATGAAGTAGGGAGCACGAGACACAGAATCTTTTGAAATTCACAAATACTTCTTGTTTGAGAAGTGGAGGCCTCTTCAAGCTGGGAGGACCCTGCACTAGAGCCTCAATAAATTCATGGACAGAAGACACATATGGATAATTTCAGTTTACTACTCAAAAGAGAAGTCATTTTTCTGGTCTGTGGGACAGTGCCTTACAATCGATTGCTCTGACATCCTGAAGATACGGCATATTGGGATACATGTCTTTTTTGTGTCAGATTTAAATATGGGAAACTGTTGTGATCTGAACTTTTCTCCTACATTTTTTGTGATTTATATATTTGCAAACTTTTAAAGATGACACTACCATCTATCTCTTTTCTGTTGAAAGAAACATCTTTCATATACACCTGTGAGTACCCCTGTGAGGCCTAATAGAAAAATTTAGAGTCCAAACATGCTGACATTGTTACCTATTTAGAACAAACCTGTCCAGTTGTAGGGTCATGACCATCTACCATAAATAATAAGCAATGGCAGCTGGAGGAGATGAAAGATTGGACAATGAGAGCATTAGCATGAAAGACTGAATTTTTGTTTTCATCATCTTAAAAGGATGGTCATAATAGTCTATTGAGACAGGGCTGGCATTAAAGTGGTAGTATTATTAAAATGCTATGCAGTGTTCACTATAACCAGGGGTTTTGTCAACCATTTAGAATAAGAGATTGTTGCTTTTCTCCCTCTAAAGACATGAAAGTAGCCAGGTATGGTTGTGTAGCCTCCCTCAGCATGCTGTGAGTTTGAGACTGGCCTGGGCTACAAAATGAGTTTAAGGCCAACCTGGACTACATAGTGAAATCTGTCTCAAAAAGACAAAATAATAATAATAAAGACCTGAGAGTCTGTTTGAAATTTGTGAGATTTATGTTATTGCTAAGGAAAGGAATCTGTAAGAAAGGATAACATAGAATGTACTGTATTTTCTCAGAGTTTATAACCTACAGTTCTTCTGAGGTGCTGTGCAAGGATTTTAACAGTTGTAAACATGGCTAGGGTAATGCATCTGACCAGATCAAGCCAACAAATGTGCTGAGACTCCACAGAAAGGGTCTGCTTTGTGTCTTGGGTGTCACATACAGAAGCATACGTGTTTGATCTGAATTCAGTCAGGAGAACTGGCACCAGAAGCTTGCAGCCCAGAGAGTCTTAGCTTTAGAATTACCAAGCAGGTTCACCAGTCCCCAGTGCTAGAAAACAGAGGCTCTCTGGAAGTCTGTATGAGATATTTCAGATGAGACAAGAGCTAGGCCACTGGAAATATTCTGCATGGAATTATCTAATGTCTAGCTCACTTGCTGACAAACTCCCAGAACAATCTACTCACTGAAACATGTACACAAGTTGAATTGAGCACAAAACAACTCACAGTCTTTTACTTAACCATTTATTAAAATATCTTAAGTAGAGAAATGTTTTGTATCATTTGCAGCATTCAACTATCCCTCTATCAAATTCTTTTGCATCTGGCATCATTTGCCTATGTGATTATTTAGTGAATATGTCATTATTATTTAGTGAATATGTCAACTTGGAGATTTGGTGCTTTCCAGGCTGGGAAGAAATGTGTCTGTGAAGTACCTGTGTTAGCAAGGCTACGTACTTCCCTCTGAGAGAGGGCTGCATTATCAAAACAGGAAATAAAATAATAAAAACCCTGTCTTGTCCATTACTATGAGACACAGTTAGTAATGCACAGTCCTGCTCTTTGGTAACCAATTTGGGTGGGCCAATAATTAAAACTGCATTATTCAGCAAAAGTATTCTGAAGTTGGAAATGACCACTGGATTCTAAAAATGCTTGAAGTACACCACACAATGAAGACAACATTAGACCACTTGGGAGGAACAAGAAAACAACTGGAAATCAACAAACTGCTTATGTGATCCAGAAAAAATACACTGGGGAATTCAGAATCAAAGTGTTTCAGATGACTATTGGGTCATCTCATTTCCAACCAGTCCCAATCTACTCAGGCCCCAAAGTCCCAGGCAGTGCACCTCCCAGCAGCGTGGCCACAGAGTGGCAGAAATATTGGCAAAGTGCAGACAGGGGAATAACATGACCAAGGCAGGAACACCACCTACCACACCTACTATCTCCCTTCAGTTTCTTCATTTATGATAATCTATTTCATAAAGCTGTTGTGAGAATTAAAAGACATAATATAAGTGAATTTGTAAAAAGTTGATGCAAGAGTTAGTAGAGAAATCAGAGCCTGGCATACTGTATGGGCTTATTGTTAGTGTTTGTTTTGGGTAATGGGACTCAAACTCAGGACCTTGTGCTTTCCAGGCAGGTATATCCCCAGTCTTATCATTAGTTATTAACTCTCACACTAAATTTAAGTTCTACAGCTAGTTACTAAACTAAATCAGTTTTTCAAAGGAACACGGAAAGATTCTGAAGACTGCTATCAGACAGATGGGTCTATGTGAAAAGAAAAGAAAGAACAGAAGGAAACCTCCTTGTACCTGCTGGCAATGGGACTAACAAAACAAGCGAGAATATAGCCAGCTTTAAAAACAGGATGAACAATTTCAAACCCAGAAAAAAGGTCTGGAAGAAGTTATCAGCACAATGGATCGTCAAGATCAAGAAGTGTAAAACATTACCAGTTCCATGGCCAGTGAACTGCTGGGACATAGGAAACTGTTCAACTTTCCAAGATATTTAAAACTGCATCCAGACTTCCTTGCTGAGATTCATACTAACTACAGGCAGCAAATGTACCATCACTGGACTTTAATTCTGGCAATCAGTGGCCATGATATTAGTTGGTTTTCAGTTTCTGACAAGTCATAGAGCTGAGCATTTTTTCTACTGAGCTCTTTTGCCTTGTTCTTTGAACCTGTGGGATGACGGTATTTTATTGGGTAGATATTTCAAATAGTCTTCCAGCTTTGGCTTATATTCATACTTAATGGCACCATTTGTATTTTAGTGGAGTTGATTTTTATCCATCTTTTCCTTCCTGATTTGTACTTGTGTGTCTTATACTTCCATTCCCTATCCTGACAGAATAATGATGTTCTCCTGTGTATTCTTCTAAACGTTTGTAAAGTTTTGTTTTATTTATACACTGAAGTCATTAATCTACCTGGAATGCAGAATGGAATATGAAAAAAACTTACAGTTCTTTCTTACACAAACAGACAATGCTCCCAGCTGTGCATACTACACAGCCTGTTTTCTCTGCATTATCTGCACAACCAAGTTTCCATGAGGCATGATGTACTAGGGAAGGCATACAATTAAGCCTCAAATCTCAGTGACTTTATATGAAGTTTATTTTGGGGTCATGGCCCATCTAAACCAGGTGACCTGGATGGCCTGCTGCTTTAGGAAGACATCCTCCTGGTAGAACTCAGGACCTCAACTCCTTTTGTCCTTCTCAGGGGCTCTCAAGAGAACTTAGCATTCAGATGAGGAAAATTTGTTCTTTGGAGGACTTTATGAGCCACAGCTGAGAATGAAATGTATAATTTATGCCCTCAGTTTATTGGTTGGAACTCAGTCATACATAAGGCCATCAAGTCAGCCTGAGAAATGTAGTTTAATTTATACTCAGGAAAAAATAGAGATAGTTTGATTAATACATCTCCACTGTCCACCATGGAAGGCTCCATTTCTGAGCCCTTTATTTTGTTTCATTGATCTATCAGTCTACCATATGCCAATACCATTCTGCATATATTTACTACAGGGTAGAATACAAGACAGGTTTTTTAACTTATCTTAGCTACGTCTTTATTTTTGCATACAGATAAAAAAAAAGTCTGCTTGTCAAGTTCCATGAAAAATATATTCAAATTTCAACAGACACAAGTGTCTTTTTTCCCAACTGCATTCTAATGGGAGGAACTGCAAGTAAGGCTTTAACTAGTTTCAGCACACATGCTGAGCATGAATTATTCTTTAGGAGTTCTGGTACACACTAGAGATGCAAAGAAGGCTGAGCATCTCACATGAAAAAAATAAACATCAAAACAAGTAGATCTAGGAGGAGCAGCATTACTTCACAGGAAATCAAAATATGTAAGACATTTTGAGTTGAAGCAACGTTGGCATTTTGTGGATGGGGTGGTCAACACTTCTGTTGAAGGCATGCAGAAAAGTGAGAGATCACAGAGAAGAGCTGAGGGCCATGAAGAAAACAGAAAGGACACTATTTCCAGCAAACAATCAGAGGTCATAAAGGGAATTCTCCTACATTCTCTTAGCAATTGTGCTTGTTAATTGCCAGGTCATTCTTCTTAATGCTCATTGGTTGCATTATTACCATGAAAATGGGAGGGTATTCTTCTGTTCACAGTAAGTAAAGAATTAGAGCCTCTTACACCCCTGCTGCGTAAGTGGCCATCTTTGGTAGATATACAAATCATCACAGCATCAACTTACCAACTGGATGACTAGTTCTCCTTAAAATGTAAGGGCTCGCAAGATATATATTATACACAATTACAGAACTCAGTGAAGACCAGTTCAACACATAAACCTAGTCACTCTTTCTTTCTTTCTTTCTTTCTTTCTTTCTTTCTTTCTTTCTTTCTCATTGGGATAATCAGGCTCTTTAAGCACAAAATCCTTTATGAAAGCAACTTCCTTGTTCTTCCTCCAGGGACCGCTTCTAAAATTCACCCTTCATAGTTCTGGGATATCCTGAGCTAATCAACTGAGTCCTTTAAAATCTCATGGAGCTGCACCCCTAATTCATACTATGTGGAAAAACCAATTTGATACACACTAGAATGGCCTGAGTATGTAATTTACTGGTAGGGGGCTTAGCCTAGTATGCACAAGGTTCTAGGTTTGCTTCACACACATACCTCAAAGACCTAAATATAAGAGCTAAAAATATAACACTCTTAGGAAAAAATATATGTAAGCCTTAATGATCCTAGATCAGACAATGGTTTCTTAGATGCTACACCTAAAGCACAAGTAAGTGCAGAAAAAATAGAAGAACTATATTAAATCAAAATGAACTAAGAAACTTTTGTGCTTCAGAAAACTATCAGTACAGTGCAGAACAATCCACAAAACTAGAAAAAATGTTTAAAAAATGTATCTAGAATAAAGAATTTTTATAAACTTAAAAATAAAAAGCCCAACTTTAAAACAAGCATAAGTTTTAAATAGACATGACTTTGAAGAAGATATGTAAATGGTCAACAATCATACAAAACCCATTGAGGAAATGATCATTCACACTTCAATGAAATACTACTTTCAACACACTAGGATAATTGTAAAACAAGTGCAGGTATCAAGAAGTATTGCTTGATGACGGGAGAAATTGGAACTGTATACACTGCTGTGATAAAATGTTCTAACTACTTTGCAAAGCATTTTAGCAGCTCTTCAAAATGTTACACACAGTTACTATAAGACCCAAAGTACTATTCCCAGGTTTATGTTCAGGAGAACTAAATGTATGGCCACATAAAAATGCATAAAGAAATGTTCAGAGCAGCAATATTCATAACATCAAAAAGAAGAAGCAATTCAAATGCCCAGGGTCGGATGAATAGATGAACAAACTGTGGTCTACCCTTACAATGGAATCTCACTCAGCCACAAGAATGAATAGGCATGCTACAGCATACACAAATCTTGAGAGCATTTTGCCCTATGAAAGAATCCAGGCACAAAAAGCCACACGTGATATAATTCCATCTATCTGAAATGGCCACAATAGGAAAATTATTGGCATTTATTTTGTTTCCTAAGTCTCTTGGCTGGAACAAATTTCTTAAATTGTGATTCAGTTCTATATATCTACCGTAAGAAACTCCTGGGGTTCTTCTCTCTAGCAGTTTTCTATCTGATTTCTGCCCCATGTTCCTGCACCGTGGCCGGTGTAACTCCCACCCGTGTGTGGCAGTTGTATACTGTTAGAGAATAAAACAGAGACTATTTCCCAAACCCCCATACATCACATTCATTGCAGCAGAATTACCAGGCGCCTAGGTGGGAAGGTGAGACACCACTCGCGGCCACACCCTTTCGTCTTCTCGCCTGCTCCTACCTGCTCTGATACACGCTAGTGCTACATTGTGGCCGCGGTTTGGATACTTCCCCTCTGAACCGCAAATGTTGCCAAAGAGGTAATAGTAAGAGGTGGAGCCTTGAGGACGAGTAGGTCATGACGCCTCTGCCCCGTGAATGGGATTAGGACCCTTATTTAAGAGGCTTCATGTAACCTGGGCCAGCTTGCACAGCAAGGACCTGCATTTACCCACTCTTGGAAAGCAACCAACCTGCTGGCTGCTTGGCCTCCAGAAGGTAAATTTCTGTTCTTTATGAATTATCCAGTCTCTGGTATTTTGTTACAGAATCGCAAAACACAAAGAAGACATGCAAATTTAGATTAGAAAGGCCTGTAAAAAGTTTCAGGTAGGATTTCAGGCACCGGGAGAAGGAAGAGTAAAGGTTATTTGGTGCTGTCCACACACAGAGTAACAATTGGTGACTTTTCCATCTCTTATGTAAGGATAATTCTGGTCGTGACTGAAGTCAGGAAGAGAATTTAGAGCTCTTGATCCATACACAATGTTTTTTCAGTTCTCCCTATATTGAGAATACCAATAACTGAGCCTGAATTTTAAAAAGATTTAATAATGGTAATGAGAAACAAATACTAACCACACTTAAATGAAATTTTTAAGAGAGGAGAAGGCTGCAAGGAAAAAAAACAGGAATAGTTATTAATGATATGGTGGCATTATAGCCAAAATAAAAAAAAAAACATGTTTCACTGATTTTGAATATTTTTCCATACTATAATGATTAAACTCTCTTCATTGGTACTTTTTAATAATCCAGGCAATCAAGCTGTATAAAGTTCTGGCTGCATGATTAGTTAATTGATGCATATTGCACTGTTTTAACAGCATTTATCACTTAGTGACAAAATTTGGTTTAATTATTAAAGTATCAACTAAATGTTCCATTTCCCATCTTACACGTATTTTAACACAGATGCATATATTTTCTGTCTCATATTAAAGAGCTAATGTAAACCAAGTATCTTGCCATTTTGGCAAAGCTATTTATTTTTCAAAATAAAGTATTTGACTAAGAAAAGTTGAAATCCATAGGGCAAAGGTACAATTTGGAAAATTTCACATTCTAGGTCTCTTGCAAAGAAACACTCTTCGAACATAGAAACTTTGAAAAGGTGGTTTAAGCCCCATGAACCCTCAGACTAAGCTTACTTCATCCCTTGGAGCACTGATTGGTCATTAGCGATATCGCAGGGATCGTGCTAAATTTCAACGATAAGAAGATGAAATGGTCTCTAATCCTGAGAAGTTCGCATTTAATGTGTATTTATCAACTCACCAAAATTCAGAAAAACATCAACCTTCAGTAACATTCAGCGAATGCAGGGGAATGTGGCTGTCAGGGTTACAGGGCGTCCTGGTGGGGCACACACTGAGGGACACGTGGTCTCTTTAGCTCAGTGACGAGACCAGTAAAGTAGAATGAAAACTCAGGGAAGGCTCTGTGGGACACATCCAAGCTGAGCCCTGACAGTGGAGAGGGATTTGGATTTGGAACAACTGTAAAGTAGAAGGGACAGCAGGAGAGACTAGAGCTAGGGAAGCACCTGGCTGGGCAGGTGTCTCAGGGAGAAAGGCTGAAGGAAACAGCAGAAGGCCTCAGATGATATGATAAGGAATTTGTACAGGTTTTAAAAGGGGATCAAGAAATCCTAAAACAACAAGGCCTGGGAAGGCACCGAAGCACGCGTTCACCTCCTCCCCTGGGCCCTGTCCTGTGTGCTCCCCACCCCCTCCTCTCCTCAATCTCCTTTCCCACCTCCACTCCGAGGGGGTTACAGGCAGAGAAAGTAAAAGCAGGGGGCCCTGACTTGAAGAGACTGTCAGGAGGGCATGCCATGAAGGCTGAGGGAAGAGGTCAGGAAGCCCAAAGTCACTGCAGAGATCAAATCCGAGTCCTGTTTGTAAAGGCAACGTTTGAAAGGGTGCTCAGGTTACAAACCCCCGCTTGAAACGAGGAAGAGAATACAGCATTTAATGTATCATTTTACTTTCAATGACAGGACACATCCAAAGCTCTTCTGTTTACCAATACAGTAGGGTGAGTAAAGTGAGTAACACATGGGACCGAGAGCAGGTTGATGAAACGAGACAAGGGAAACACGGGGGCGTGCCCTGAGAGCATGTGGCAGCTCCCTGCTACAGTTCCCGTGCCCAGCCATCTGCTTGGAAGGCTCTGTGCCTGTAAGACGGCCACACCAGCTTTAGCAGCAGTCAGGTGCCAAGCAGGCAAGGACAGGCAGCAACGGCCATCTGTAGGAAGGGTAATGTGACGCCGAGAAAGCCCTGGCTCAGCCTCACGAGCTCCTCTGCACAGGAAGCTTGTGCTCACCCAGTGGAGTGTTGTCGAGCACCGTGAGCCTCTTCCCTTAGGAAGAGATAAAACCCCTGAAAACTAGAGACTCTGGAGAATGCCGAGGAGAACTTCAAAGACTGTTCCAGTTTGTGACTCTCTAACACCCTCCTTTTTCACTCCTGTTCTGCTGAACTTCCTAAGCCCTCAGGGATTCACTGCCAATCAGCTGCACTTGGATTCCACCTAAGCAGTAGCTCTGGAAACCTGCTCATGTTTGTGACAGCTCTGTGGGGTAGGGTGATGTCCCTCACATCCCAAAGTTCCCTTTTGGGTAGGCTTGCCGAGAAGTGCTCCACCTCAGGGATACTGTGAATATTTCAGTACATATATTTCTTGTTATCTGATTCCAGAAACTCTAGCAGGTCTCCATGGCGGACACTTAATTTTATTGTAAGAACACTTAACATAAAATCTATCTTCTTCAATTTTAAGTGTACACTATATTGTTAACTTTAGGTACAATGTTGTACAGCAGCTCTCGAGAACTTATCTTGCATATGTGGAACTTTATACTCACCGACCTCTAAGTCCTCGGGTCTTCCTTCCTGCAAACACTGGCAACCACCATCATATGCTCTGTTTCTGGGAATTTCTAGACCTCCTTATAGGGTGAGATCATACAGCATTTGTGTTTTGGGGGCCGGACTTATTTCACTGAGCACAATGTTCCCAAGATAACCTATATTTTTGCAAATGATAGACTTTTCTTCTTCAGATTAAATACCATTCCATTGTATGAACATAACTCATTTTCTTTATCCTTTCAGCTTTGGATAGACATTTAAGTTGCCTCCACATCTTGGCTATATTGTGAGGAATGCTTCAATAAATGTGAGTACAAGTCTGTCTTTGAGCCTCTGATTACAATTCTTTGGGACATGCACTCAGAATTGGGACACTGGATCATAAAACTGGATCAGTTTTATCTCTAACATTCTGAGGAACCAGCACAATGTTTTCCTCAGCAGCTGCATCATTTAGCGTACAAGGGTTTCTATTTTTCTACATGCTCAATGTTTCTCATTATCTTTGCCTTTGCACTAATAGTTATCCCAACAGGTCGAGGTGCTATCTCACGGTGGAGGGGCATTTATTCTGATGCACTGTTACCTTGGCTTCATCTTGTTTTTTAACCTTAGTTTTTCTTTCCTTGACAATGTTATCCATTTATTCTTTATAAACATTTAGCTTTTTATTTGAATAATGTAAATAGCAATAAAAACCTCTGTCATTGATTTGTGGTCTCAGTTCCTTTAACCTGAGATACCTTTTAAGAAAGTGAAATGTTAGGCCTCATATAACTCAGTCACCTCAGACAACTCATTGTCCAATAGGGAAAGGCAGGTACTTCCACTGTAAGAAACAGAGTGAGAATGTTTGCTTAGCATCCACAGACCTGGGTTTGATATTCAGCACTTAAAACTATGGGTGCAATCTATCCTACAGCTGGGTAATGGACAATGGCTATGAGCTGTCCAGCTAACATTCAGTAAATTTAATTTTGACTTCATTGTACTCATTAAATTTTTAATACAGTAGGAGTTCCCAAGACACTGCTCAAAGCCTCTGTCATATTTTCCTGGAGCTAATGTTCCAGTGAGTGGGAACAGACAAGAAGCAAGGAATAGAGTGAAGAAGTAAATTACACTGAATGTCAGTGCGAACTATCATGGAAAGGAACAGCATGTGTGTGTTGGGGGGATGTGACCGAGAAAAGGGGTCACCAAGAAAGGGACACTGAAGCAAAGACTCACGGTGATCAGGGAGGAAAAGGAGGGGAAGGCAGGTAGGAGTGGCCCTGGCAAAGGGGACAGTGTGGCCACAGAGAGAGGTAGTGGCGATAGGAGGGAGGTCCGGATGGCAATGGGAGGAAATCACGGAGGAGACTGGGAGAGCACCATGAAAACGCAGCTTGTACAAGGGATAAAACGGCACCATGGGAGGGAGGGAGGTTGGCTCTGTCTCTCCTCGTCCTTTGACTCCTGCCTAAAAATGAGCTCAAACACATACATACTTCCAAATTTCTTATAGTCTGAGGTCTACTAAAATTATCCTTTCTCAGGAGTACAAATGATCTTTTAGTTTGCAAATACAAATAAACCCCAAGTCTTTCTCAATGCAGAACTTCAGGAATTTAGGAAATGATTCCAACACTAGACCAAAGGTCATGTCATTAGCCAAATCAATGTCCTGACCAAGTTGGAGGACACGCCTCTACAGGTCATGGGCTGTGTGGAGGAAGATTCCTCTAGGTCCACAAGAATTTACTAGGTTTTTGCTATAAGGTCTAGGTTCCTGAACTCTTCTCTGCGTGGGCTCCAAAAGTGAGCTCTTAGCAATAGTAATAATAATAAGCGTACAATATAGGACAGTCACAAATACCACAGGTTCTTCCTCAAATCCAACTTTGAAATTTAGTAACATTATTTTAAGAAAGTTAATTCTCAAAAGATGCAGAAAAAGTTTCTGATACAATCCAGCATGCATTCATGATAAAAACACTACAGAAAATTGGAATATATTGTCTTTACCTCAATCTAAGAAAAGTTATCTATGACAAACCATTAGCCAGCATTATATTTAATACACAACAACTGAAAGCTTTCAATTTAAAATCAGATACAAGACAAAGATGTTCACTATAACCACTCCTATTCAATATAGTTCTGGAAACATTAGCCAGAACAATTAGACAAGAGGAAGAAAAGGAATAAGGATAGGAAAGGAAGAAGTTAAATTATCACTATTTGCAGATCACAAGATACTCTACATAGAAGACCCAAAAAACTCCACCAAAAAGACTTTTATATTTAATAAGCAAATTCAGTAGCATAGCTGGATACAAAGTCAACACTCAAAAATCAGTAACATTTCTGTACACAAAAAACAAACTCACTGAGAGAGAAATAAGGGAAACCACACCCTTCACAATACATCCAAAAAAATTAAATACTTAGGAATCAATCTAACAAAGGAAATAAAAGATTTATATGTTGAGAATTACAGTACTCTGAAAAAAAATTGAAGAGGATTTCAGAAAATGGAAAGATATTCCTTGTTCATCGATAGGAAGAACAGCATTGTGAAAATGGCCATACTCTCAAAACTGTTATACAGATTTAATGTAATCCCAATCAAAATACATTAGCATATCACACAGATCTAGAAAAAACACTCCTAAAATTCATTTAGAAACAGAAGAGATCCAGAATAACAAAGGCAATCCTGGACAACAAAAGCAAGGCAGGACATGTCACAACTCCTGACTTGAAATTATACTACAAAGCTTCTGTGATAAAATCAGTATGGTACTGGAAAAAACAGATTTAAAGATCAATGAAACAGAATAGAAGTTACAGACACAACTACAAAAACACTCAGCAATCTTATCTTTGACAAAGTAGCCAAACATGTTCACTGGAAGAAAGATAGCTTCTTTCATAAGTGCTGCTGAGAAAATTGCCTTTCTACATGCTAAAGATTAAAACTAGACAGGTGTATATCTCCATGCATTAAATTAAATTAAATTAAATTAAAATAAAAGTGGATCCAAGATCTAAATATTAAAACAGAAATACTAAATCTGATGAAAGACAAAGTAGGTTGAAATCTTGAAGACAGAAGAGTAGGCAGAGAGTTCATGAACAGAAACCAAACTGAACAAGAAGTACTTCAAAGAATCAACAACTGGGATCCCATCTTACTAAAAAGTTTTTGCACTTCAAAAGAACTCACCAACAGTGAAAAGAAAATCCACAAATTGGGAAAAAAATCTTAAGCCAACTGTGTGGTTCAGACAAAGGACTTCTATCTAGAACATACAAAGAATTTTAAAAATGCAGCCCCAAAGTTCAAAGACCCAGTCTGAGAAAGGACATCTGAGATTAATACATTCTTCTCAGGTGAAAAAATACCAATGGCAAACAAATATATGAAAAACTGTTCAACGTCATTAGTCATTCAAGAAATGCAAATTAAAATAACACTGAGGTTCCACCTCACTCCACAAAGAATGGCTGCCATCAAGAAACCAACCAATAACAAATTCTAGAGAAGCTGTAGAGAAAAAGGAACCCTTCTCCATTGGTGGTAGAAGTATAGACTGGTGCAATCACTTTGAAAATCAGTGTGGAAATTCCTCAAAAAACTAGGATTAGAAGTCACATTCAACCCAGCTATTATTTCCCTTCTGGGTATTTTCTCAGAAGAATTAAAAATATCATACCACAGTAATATATGTGCACCTATGTTTATATCAGCACAATTTATAATAGCTAGATCTTGGAAACAACCCAAATGCCCATAAACTGAATAATGGTTAAAAAGATATGGTATTTTTATACAACTCAATACTACTCAACTATAAAGAAAGACAAATTAGAAGCTTTATAGGTAAATGGATTCAACTAGAAACCATACTCATAAGTAAAATAAATCAGACTCAGATGTATAAAGATTGTATTCTCTCTCTTGTGTATGAAACTGAAGAAGTAAATAAGATCCAAAAGGTACAATAGATATTCTGAAAGGGAAAGAAACTGCTCAAAAGGAAAAAAACAACTTGGATGGGGGAAAAAAAAGAAGGGGAATATATATATATATATATATATATATATATATAGTAGCTATGATAATTGTACTGATAATTTTACTAGTTGATGGAAAGAAACTGTGACTGCTTACATTGTTTGATCTGTTTTGCACACCCATATCTTGTAATCTGAGCAACTATTTCAAAGATAACAATATGTAATATAGTGACCACTGCTAATTTCCAGTTTGTTTTGAAACCCTACATCATTTTTAGTTTTGTCTTTTTTATTGTTTGTTTTCTTTTAATCTCTTTAAAATAAAAGTTATTTAAGCCTCTGTTATTAGTTTTATTCACCCGTCATTTATGTTAATCTGAAAATAGAATGAAAAATGTGTAAAAAGCACTTTGTAAAGTACCTATTACTCAATAGTTCTGAATAAATAAATGTTATCCATCATCAGTAAATGCTAGCCATCATCAATAAATGTTGACCATCATTAATAAATGTTAGGCCTTATTAATATGAGCATCAGCAGAAGCAACTCTCTTTCAGCATCTGTCACATCTCCAACAATCCCACATGAGACCAGACTGCACAGTGTTTTATGAGATCCTGTCCAAGCAGGCTCCATGGAAACACCCTTGAGATACTCCCAACCGCACCAGACCAACAACTGGGGCAGGTGACTTCTTCATCTAGTGATTTTTGACACTGATAATCGGTGTCCTCATCAGTTCCTACTGTTCCAATGGGAAGATTTCCTGGTGCCAGGTTCATTGTCCTAGAATCACAGTGTCTCACAGTTCCTCTAAATTCATTTCTTTTGACATTTCTCACAATTTGATCACAGTCAAGGGGGGAATTTTTTCTTCCTTTCTTTTTAATCTCTCCCCACCCACCCATGTACTCCAGAAAAGCCTTCATTTCTCCTTCTCATGTCTATCCTAATATGTTGCAGAGAGGAGTCATTTTCCTTATTTGCTCTCTGGAAATAGGAGAAATGGGTGCAGATGAAGTAGTGAAATGAAATCTATGGTTCAGAGACACACATGTGAAAGGCAAAGGGGGTCTGAAGGAAGAGAGCTGACATTCTGCAACTGTGGGCGAGTCTGCCAGTCTTTCACAGATTAATTGTCTAATTCTCTATGATATGTTCCCTCAAGTCTCTGCATGGTTTGAATATGATTTGTTCCCACCAAAACTCAGGTTGAGGGTTAACTATAACAGTGTTGGGGCCACATGGCTGATGCTCTCTCTCTGGAATGGGGATAGCTACTGCAGGAGTATGGCACCCTTTCCTCTTCTGCCTATACCTGCTTGCCTGCCTACTTTCTTGTCATGCATCAAGCAGCACCAAGTCCTTGCCAGAAGCTAAGGTAACACCAGCACCATGACTGTGAACTTCTAGAACCATGAACAAAACAAACTCTCTTTATAAATTTCCAAGTCTTGAGTATCCATCAGAGCAACAGGAAATAGACTAATGCAGTTCCCTTGTAAATAAGAGAACTATTCTAAGAAAGACAGAGCTGGCCAATAAAAGAAGCAAAGGCCACGGTGCTTACACCGGCTGTCTCAAATTCATAGGAATAATCACAGAAGATCAAAGCCAACATCACCCAGCCCAGGACTTCTGAACTCCTGGCATATAAGTGACTTAAAGCTTCCTTTTGATTTGGGAAAGTCTCTTCAATATTTGCCAAGTCACATTTGCAAAGGCATGAAGAGAGTCAAATATTGATGGAGGTTAGTTACTTAAAAGACCAAAGACTAATATGACATATCAAAAAATCTTTGAGTAATTAAAAGCAACTCAGCCCCATTCCTCTTTTATATCAATTAGAGCTGCGGTAAAAAGTTCCTTCTCCCCATGTGAAGCACTTAAAAGCTTGGGTCATTCTCCATGAACACTGTAGATTCTAACTCCGGTTCGTCACTGCATGATTCTTTTAGTAGTTAGTACCTTGGGGAAGATATTTAAACTGGAGCATTTTAATTATATGCTTAATATGGGAGTTGTTAAAAGATAAGAGCATCTGATTTGAACTCAATTTAAATTTGACTGAAGTTATTAACATGGTATAAGAAATTATAGAAATGATTAAGGGCTTAGAGATCAGCTTTTATTAATAGAGCAATAAGAAAGTTAGGTGTTCCATTTCTGTAGCTTGGATTCTGTGTTCTAAAATAGCCTTTTTATGTTATAGATTTATTTAATTAGTCGTTTTGAGGCATCCCAGGGACTCATGGATTATTCCTCATCAAACACTGCTTTACTCAGTCATGCTTTGGCAGCAAACCAAGCTTAAATCTTGAGAAACTGAGTCACATTGTAAAAATGGGTCATTGCAACTGAGCCTCACATCCTTTCCCCACATACAGAGAAACATTTCAGGGTGTGGCTCAGTGGTACAGCTCTTGCCTTCCATGCACAAGGTTCTCAGTTCAATCGCCAGCACCACAAACAATCAAACAAACAACCCCACAGGATTCAGTCTCTACTGTTTAGGTGGGAGTTTTTATAGTTAAGTAAAAAAAATCTTTTTATACTTAGTATCTTCTTGGGATTTTGAAATCCTTAAGGGGGATAAATTGAAGAGCTGCTTAGGAAATGAATAACATATTGGCCTTCAGGAGGTTTGTCAACTTGTACATCAAAATAATATTTCTCCTTCAATTTGAAGCAATTTTATTCCCCCTTGGCAAACAGGAAACTCCTTATCTGCCTTCAGCATCCTTAGGATGGTAATTCTCCTTTCTTCTCTTTCAGTACACTGACTTTCTCAACACAAATAGAGGACTGTTTCCTTTAGGCTACAGTCTGCAGGGAGGGCGCTATCCACATCTTAGACCAGATCACACTTCACTGGGGTGCCAAGAGTGCCATCCTGTGCACTGCAAAGTACTCAGCAGCATCCCTGGCCTCTGCCACTAGATACCAGCAGAACCCAATCTTCATTTCCACCCTCAAAGCATGAACATCAATACCCATCTCCAGACACTGCCAAACATTCTTTAGAGGAAAATCCAAGCCCACTAAGAGCTACTGCACTAGGTAAGCGAAGACTAAATGAGTTAGTCAAAATACAGACTTCTAGCAAACACACTCACTTCTCATTGGTTAATGTTTTAGACAAACTAGGACCATATTAATATGCTTTTTCAATATTAAAATAATGTTTTAATAGTCATTCATAAATGAAGCTTCCCCTCCTTTCCATATTTATTACTAGATCAGTTCCAGTCAAAACCTGGGAAGCTGGACAGGAGTTTGTGGTTCGCACAACCCTGGTCCAAACCCCTGAATCTCTAGGCCCTGTACAGCAGTTTACATAAAAACAGTTCTGACAACACAAATAGAAACTGATTTCAATTGGAATTGCATTGGGAAAACCCAATTGAAAGCAGATGGTGGTGCCCTGCAAGCAGCTTAAAGCATCGTGGTTTAGTGCAGAATATTTTGTTTGCTGGAGGAATCCTGGGGTTACATAAATAAATAGTTTTTAAAGCATGGAAATTGCTGGACTCATAAATCAAAACAAAACTAAAGGCATTCTGCCTTTCTTTGCTCAGGCTGTGCCTCTCAGGCTGTTGGCACCGATAAAAGGGAACCACGGTCACTGAGTCCTGTGGTCACTGAGCCCTGTAGTAGATTCTGCCACAGCACCCTGCACATGGCAACTCTGAGACAGTCATTATCTTTTCTTCATCAGCCTCTTCTTCTGGAACATCAGAAGAGCGAGCACAGTTGGAACTTAAAAATCTTATATATAGTCCTGAATATGTGGCAAGCACTGAACAAATTCCAGGCTTCTCCTGGCCTCTGAAAACCACTGTGCTAGTTCCCTGGCTTATGAACACCATCCTTTCCCTGAAAGTTTTTTCAAACACTGAACGAACACCCAATCTCCATTCATTTTAATCAGGGAAGCTATGCCCGGCGCCTGCTGCTGCCGCCACCACCCATGTAAAATGAAATCGCAGCTATTTTTAAATCTATCGTAAAATTACTCACCCAAACAGTATCCAAACTGCTTTTGCAAGTTATCACAAACAGCCTAACGAATGAACTGTAAAGCCTCTTAAATTTTATGAGCTATACGCACAGACTCAAGTTTATCACCTCTCCTAGGGAAATGCCCCAAGGAAAAGCACAAAACCTTCAGCAGGAATGTTGGCTTCTGCCTTTTATGACACTGATACTGAGCTGGCATCCTTGTGAAATTCAGCTCTTCAGCACACCCTTCTTCCTCTTCATTTGCTTTCCTCTTGTGGTCCCCAGCAAAGGTGGCATCTCCTGCCAGCTAACTGGAGGGTGCCAACCAGCACACACCTGAAGTCACCCACTCCTCTCTGGCATTTGTCTAGCAGGGCAGCACTGTCACATACAATCAACGGGAGTAACAGCCAGATAATAGCTTCTCTGTTACCTTTTGTTTTTGTTAGTTTTTTAGAAATTTGTACAACTGAAGAACATTTGTACATGGAAAATACATAGAAATATTTATTAACACTCACCAAAAAAAAGGTTGACAAACCATAGCATTTTAATCAGTAGCTGAATCTAGATTTTTTGTTAGTGTGAACACACGGGTAAAAGGCAAAAAGAAAGTTTGCTTCGACTCAGTGGCCAGATACATTGGTAACTGAGACCCTCTTTATTTCCCACCCTGAACAGTAAGACGCAAATGCTATGCGCACAGAAAGGCAAGAGCAGCCAGTCTGCGGCCCTCTAGCTTCAGCAGAAATGGAATAAATTGTTTCCTAAAATATTTATGAAATGCAACATCTGCCCAGGTCTCCTTCCCTAAGGAGACTTCTGGTAAAGTATCAGGCAGCAGACAGAAACAAAAGCCTGGACTCTGCAAGGAGGAAAATGTTCAACTCATATGATAAATTCTGCACACATACGTAGCCAAGGTGTATGTAGAAGTCAGCATGCTAAAATGGTGTCATAGAGCAGTGTGCCCTGGTGGATACACCCCACATAATGCCCTGGACTGTGAATAGGGGAGCTGTTACTGCTATGATTAGATTATGTTCTGTGGCATAGACTTTGAGAAACGGGGATATCTGGGTAGGCCTGACCTTGCCACATGCCCCCTTTAAAAGAGCACTTTCTGCAGCCGAAAGCATAAGAGAAAGTCAGAGACTCAAAGCACACAAGAGGTGACACATGCATGCCAGCTAGAAGGTGAAGAGAATCACACAGCAAGGCACGCAGACAGCTGCTGAGTACAGTCCCTGACGCTGTCCTACGACACCAAGAAAGTGGGTTCTGCCGATGATGTAAGGAGCTTGGAATGGATTCTTCCTTAGATTCTGGAGATGAAGACACCACTCATTCAATGCCTTGATTTTGGCTTTTGAAACTCTGAGAACTCAGCTCTGCCATATGTGAGCTAATAAGTAGAGATTTTAGGTAGCTAAATTTATGGTTATGAATGAAATGGCAATAGGAAAGTCTTACTGAATTGTAGCACATCAATCAGTTACTCTCAGTGCTGGTCTAACATAATGGGGGTGCAGCCAGGCCTCAGGGAAAGGGAGGCTGCAATCACCTGGCCCACAGTGTTCTAGTTCCCATGGACTTGCGAGGCTGTGTACACTAGGAGAAGCATATGCAACCACCACATATTTGCTCAGATTCTGAATTTCAGAATCTTTCTGAATCTAAATGTCTTTATCTATAAAATGAGTTCTGGTAAAAAGTAACAGAAATCATGTGGATAAAACATCTACAAGAATCCTTGACATACAATAGGCATTCAATGAATGTTACTTTGCTAGCTTTCCATTAATATACCAAATACTGGAGATAAATCAACTTACAAAGAAGAAAGGCTTATTTGGGGACACAGTTTTGGAAGTTTCAGTCTGTGACTGGCCCTGTTGCTTTTGGCTTATGATAACACAATACATCAAGGCAGAAGTAGTCTGTTCATCTCATGGCTCAGTGGGGGAAAAAAAGAAAAAAGAGGGAAGAGATCAGAGCCCCACAACCCTCTTCGAGGGCACACCCCAATGACCCAAGACCCTTACCACACTCCATTTCCTAAAGTATCTACCATGTCCTCAAAGCACCAAGGGCTGGAGACCAAGGCCCTCACACATGGGATATTGGGCAACGCTTACGTAAATCACAGCAATTATCTGCCCTCTTCCAGTCTGTTTACCATCTTCTCTCTAATATGCAAACTCATCACTACCTGTTAATCTTTCAATGATTTTCTCATCTTTTATAAAATAAAACCCAAGATTCTTTGTTTATCAAAGGCCCCTCCTTCTTTGCACCATAAGATCCAACACCAGTGTACTGTTCATGCCATGCTTTTTTGTTTGCTGCTGTGTTGCCCTTAACTAGTGGCTCACTTTATCTGGAAAGCCTTTTTCAATCCATTCCTTCCTGGAGGACTCTGTTAGTGCTAAACTGAGACAGTGGAAGCTTTGAGAGATGAAACCTGGTGGGGAGCTCTTAGGTCACTGGGGTGTGTCCTTGGGACCATGAGCTCTTCTTCTTTAATATTTTTGCTGAACTTATTCAGCACGCCAAGGAGACAAAAAGTAAAGATTCTGGCTAGGTAGAGGAGGGAAAGACAGTGACTACAGTAAATAACCATATAGTAAAGAGTACTGGAGTTATATTACCTTTTTATAACAAAAGAGCCCAAGCCAGAAGAGGACAGCTTTGGGAAGGAATTTCTTGGAAGCATAAGAGAGGGGTCAAGATAATTAATCACGGGCCATAATTGGTTTGAGAAGTCCTACATGGATAAGTCTTTACTAGGCCAAGATATGCAAAGGAGCCCTGGACCAACTCCAAGTATGGACTGACTCGGGTGCGAGGAGAGTTCATTTCAAATCAATGAAGCTGGTTAGGATCAATTAAGACCAAACCACAGCAATTATAATGACTTAACTATTCCTCAGTAGTAGTAGGGAAGCTGTTTCCTTTTGTTGGCAGGGGGTGGGTAACCTTTTCAAACACTGGAATTAAGTGCTCTCTTTTTCTGTTTTCAGCCAAAAAAATAATTCACCTCTCCTGCTTACTATGACTGCCCACGCCATCTATATCCATATCTCTATCTCTATCTCTATCTCTATCTCTATCTATATCTATATCTGTATGTATCTCCATCCAGACACTGCTGAAATTCCGTGGTGGCCATACAGTGCATGGCCCTATTCCCTCTGCTTCTGTTTTCTTTAATCTCACTGATTTCAGCTGCAGTTCTCACCACAGCACCTCCCAGATAAGCTGACTCAGGACAGGATATCCCAGTGCTGGCCGCCAGATTCCTGTTTCTGTTGGATACAGAATCAATCCAAGATGGCTCCCCTTTGATTCACCTCCTTGTTTGCCATTTGGCAAGCTTAACAGCCTGCCTGAACTAATACTTTTTTAAAAAAATGTACTTGGGATTTAACCCAGGACCCTCACACTGAGTATCCTCAGTCCTTTTTTATTTTTTATCTTTTTTTATTTTGAGACAGTTTTGCCAAATCATGAAATTGCCCTGGCTAAGCTCAAACTTGTGATTTTCCTGTCTCAACCTCCCAGAACGCTGGGATGACAGGTATATGCCGTGACATCACACTTCTCAACAAGTACTCTTTTTTCTTCTTTACTGACTTAATGTTGTGCTAATATTTCTAGGATGAGGTCCCTGTCACACTGCCCACCACACGGGCCTGAAAACAATAGGAACTGACGTTGCCTGGAGGTGTGATGCCTCTAAAATGCTTTTATTTAAGCGTGTCAGATAGATGAATTTATGTACTCTGTGAAATCATCTCCTTTTACATAAGTACAAATTGAGGCTGATTTAGTTTATAAAGGCAGCATGTGAAGGGTCAGAATTCAAATCCAAGTCTGTCCGACTTGTAACTGAGCACTTTCAGCAAGTTAACAAGGCTACCGGAAACTGAAGCCTGCTCCTGAGTCTGCACACACAGTGTCTGGGCCTTCTGGCTCTGGATTCACCTTCTAGAGACCATGGTTGTCCTTACCAAGGGCTCTCATGACTGTCTAGCGTTCCCCTAGACTCTGTTCCACACACAGCAGCTGTGAGTTTGCAAACCAAAGAACAGTGCTTCAGCATGCAAGCATCCAGTATTCCTAAGAGGAAGCCTCAGAGTTTTAAGTTTAATCCTTAGAGATGTCTTCAATGTGGCGTATTTCTTACAGCAGCAGTGGTCTTTGATTTGATTTTTCAATCTGTGTAAAACTACCATGAGCAATGACATTAATAAGATTTAGAGCCAGTACTTAGTAATAGGAATACACAGAAATGTATTGAGGAAAATAAGGAAATAGAGAGAGAGAGGAAAGAGGAGAGGGGAGAGGGGAGAAGGGAGAGAGGAGAGGAGAGAGGAGAGGAGAGAGGGGAGAGAGGGGAGAGGGCAGAGGGGAGAGAGGGAAGAGAGAGAGAGGATAAGAGAATTTAGAACCAATATTTAATCCACAGGAGTTCTTTAGCTTTATGTGTAAATAGTCAGAATTTCAATTGTAAAGTGACAGAGTGACAGATGAACCAGTGGGGAACTGCAAGCCATCCTCATTGGACAGAGAGGGAAATCCTCACTTAATCTTGTTTGAGATGGAAAAATCCCAGGATTAACCTCTACACAAAAGGCAAGGCTCATCAAGTGCCTTCTTCGCCTCCCCCGTCTGAACCCTCCTATTTCCACTCTGCTCAAAGCCCCAGGGACACAGCGCCCTTGGCTAGTTCCCTTTCCATCTGCCTCTGACGATGTGGGGTGCAGTGACAGCGGGCAGCTACATTCGGTGTTTACTGCCGATGCGAGTGTGCACAGAAGAGAAAAATCATTCTGCTCGCAGGTTCAGGGACACTCAGAACTTGGCATCTTTCAGGAAAAACATCCCAATGCACAGTTCATTCAAGTGAAATCAGGGGAATACATTTTTTTAAAAGCAAAGGCATAGGCTTTCTAACTTTAAAACTATGTATCAGGGAGGGAGGGCAAGAGAGAGCAGCCACTTGGTTGGCAGTTATGTATTTCTACATCAGGAGAACAAAAATTGTAAAATTGCAGGATGAAGCTTGGTGGAGGTAATCTGAGCTGGCAGTGTTTCCTTGTTTTTGTGATGTGCTCCTCTATTTTCGAAACTGTCTCAGGGAGGAATCACTGGTGCAAAGCTAAGTGGAGAAAGAAAGCTAAGTGGATCCGAGGATTAGGAGATAGAAGAGGCGCCTACTTGTAAATTGACACAGCCATTAAGAAATTCTTCCTGGATTGTTTCAGGAGTATGTTTTACAGAAAGGAAATCCCACTGCCAGGGTAAATGAAACACAGGGAAGGCCAAGTGCTTCTGACATGCCTAGCGTGCCCAGCGTACCCAGCGCAGCAGCCAAAGGCTATGTGGCACAAATCTTAACAGTCAGAAATCTCAATACCCTTAAGCTTCACTTTTATGCTGAACATCAGAACAAGTCAACTTGATTGTCAAATACTGCTTCTTATTCCCCAGTGAAATATTCCATAAATCTATTCTCCCCTTTTATCCCACAGCCTCAGTCCTGGTCCCGCCCAGCTGCTTCTGCCTTCATGTTGGCTCAATTGTCCATTCACTTTCTACACTTCTAGATGCCAATCAGCAGGACCATCTCTGGACCTTAAGAAGACCACAGAATGGAAGCATCAGGGAAACTAAACATTTAGGAAGAGAGACAGAACACATATAATAACAATTAGATTATTCACGTTCAGCCATAGCGACCACTCAACCATTTACTTTCACTATAGGCCAATTTCCCTACCTTGCCCCGTTTCTTCTCACTCCCTTACGTACTGTGTCATCTGGGGGATTACTATGTTTATTTATTCATTGCTCCCTCTTGCTACAATGTAAGCCTTATGGGAATGTATTTTATTCACTGAAATATCTCAAGCACCTAGGACTCTTGCTCATTGAAGCTGATTTGGCAAATATTGCTAGAATTGATTAATAAATGAATTGGTAAAGCCTATAAAGGGAAAACACAAAATGTGGAGAAAGAAAATCATGGGGTCCAGCCTAATCTTAGCAGAAAAGAAGTAGAACTAGTCTGCCAAGCAGCTACCTTTAAATTGCGCCCTGGAGGATGAAGTTAGTGTGGTGAAGAGGGTGGGAAGTGCCCAGGAAAATGGGGCAGGGTAGTATGCACAGGCTTGCTGGTGGCAAGGAAGGATGAAGCGGCTAGTGGTGTTGAGGGTGGTGTCACGAGGCTGCGGACAGATGGGGGCCATCAGGAAGAGGACACTGGATGAACCTGAATCTGGGAAGGAGTCAAGAATGGTGGACTGAGGTGCCACATCTGGGGAGTCTGTTTAATGAACACAGAATTTCAGTTTGGGGTTGTAAAAATGTCTAGAGATTGACGGTGATGACTACTCCCTGAACTGTACACTTAAAATAGCACCTTTTATTTCATTTTACTACAATGTACATAAAGACCTGACGGATGATAGGCACTATTATTCCAGTTTGATAAGCGAGGCAGCTGATGCCGACTTGTATTAAGAGATTTGCTTGAGTAAGTACAGAACTGGGGTTTGAACTCAAGAGTTTCTGACCAAAGCTTGTGCTTCTAATTTTATGCTAACGATGTTGCTCATATTGAGGTGGCCAGATCCAGTATTCACTACAGATTCCGCCATGGCTGCACTCAGAATTTTAAATGAAAATTCACTGGGTAATCACTGTCTTCTTGCACAGCCAAGCTCCCTATTCTCTACTTCAGTTGCCATTTACTCAATACCAGGGTGCAAAAACCTCTCCTTCCCACGTCAGCTGCAACGCAGTGCACACTACGGACTTCTTATCTACCCCAAACTGATCTTTTCCCAGGGTTTCTTTTCCATGCAGCTTTTTCTAACTAAACATGTTCACTGTTCTACAGCCCAAACACTGCAGAGCCGAGTTAGAAGAAAGTTCTGTTATCTCTGCTTTCCTCACTCCGAACCACTAACTGGCCACTATCTTCCTATGGAATCCTCCCTTCTTTTGAGATTCATGTCTGCTCAACTATTTCTCCCTGTCCCTGCCAGCCTGACTAATTACATAATTATTCCACCTCAGTCATCAAAAACACTGGCATCTGGCTTATCTTGTGACCTGGTAAACTGTGCTAATAATAGGACATTTGAGTCTCAAAATGCATGATATTCCCACTATTCTAGCTTAATAGTTGCTTTACAATGTCATACTTTGATTCATTTTTACTAATTTACCTCATTTAAACTTAACTGCAGTTTAGAGCTGACTGATATTAAATACGCTGAATCCTATGCCAAACACAAGCTCCCATCCTTCCTGCATTTTCATGCCCTTAACCTGTCAGCCTTTCTCTCAGATCTCAGTGGCTGACTCAGTTACCATACTCTATTTTCTCCCAGTCAGCCTCATTCTGCTTTAACTTACTTCTCTACTCATCCTGGAATCTGTGGTGGAAAATCCACACTATTCTACCACAGGGTCTTCAGGATCTACCGTTCCACCATTTCTGAGCTCTTCCTTGAAAAAATTCAGCCCTGGTTCATGAACAAAACTCTTCTTTCCTACTTAAAGGCTACTAGAGGAAGTGGTCCATCCACATGTCACCTGCACACAGAACTGCGCTAGAGCTGTTTCTGGGTGGTCCTCTCCAAGCCCCTTCCCTCCAGTACGTATTTGAAAGATTTACCTCTTTTCCTAAGCCCTGTAACTCTAACTCCCCTTACTTTTTAGTCACTCAAGAGAGAAAGTGGAGGCAACTAGGCATGTGCCATTTAAACTTATCTACAAATAAACCCATCCTTGCTCCTGGTCTTAAGATTCAGATACCTTTCCTCCTTGTCCAGACCAAGACATTCACACTGTTACTTCTATCTCCTCCAGAATACTATGCCATCAATTATCCAGTGCCTTTTAAAATGCTGGCAGTAAATTAGGATCACCTAGGAAGCTCTTAAAACACAGCTACCTAAGAATCTCTGCCAGATCAGCCGAATGAGTTTTCTTTCTTTCTTTTTTTGTTTTTTTCAGTGCTAAAATAGAACCCTGGCCTTACAAACATGCTAGGCAAGCACTCAGCCTCAGAGCTATATACCCAGCCTTAAGTTTTTCTTAAACAGTATCCATCCTGCACTTTCCCTAGGCCAGGTGGTTACAATATACAGCCAGAAGTGAGAATCACTGAATTACTCCTCACTCTCTTATATCCTTCCTGCTTCCCCTTTATGGTATACCTGATGTAAGTGTTTAAGTATTTTCGAGTCTGTCATATTGATAAGAAAATCTTCCTCTGATGTGCTGAGGTTTCAAGGCTTTAGTTCCTGAATTCATTAAAAGAGGAGTTCATGGCTGTGGCTCCTACCAATGGCCCATTGATTTCTAAAGCAACTGAGAACTGGTTTCCAACCTGTCCAGTGTCTTGAAAGTGAATGTGGTTGTAGTTGCCATATTCCCTGCAGAGTCAGTCTCTATGCTGCATTGGCTGGTACTACCAGGCCTCAAAACAGGCTTTTGTGGGTCTGCTCACTTTCAATTCTCTTACAACCATCAACATTCCCTCTTGGTGTGGAATCATCTTTCTCTGCCTTTTCTATACACATTGGTGCACCTTGGATATATTAATCATTTTCCCTTTCCTGGGACAAAATACAAGCAATCCAAAGGAGAGATTCATTTGGCTCAGAGTTCCTGTGGTTTCAGTCCATGGTTGGTTCTATCTAAGGCAGAATGGCATGGTGGAAGGGCACGGAGGAGGCAAGCTGTTCAATGCATGGCAACCAGGAAGCAGAGAGACAAGTGAGGAGCCAGGGACAAGAATACACAGGGACAAGAATACACCTTTCCAAGTCACACCCCCAGTGACCTACCTCCACCCAGGCCCACCTCCTAACAGTGCACTGAGTCATGAACTCATCAGTGGATTAATTCCCTGAGGAAGACAGTATTCCATGATCTAATCACCTTCAAAATCCCTCTCAATACATGAGCTTTTGGGAGAAATTTTTGGTCTAAACTATAACACAGGTTCATTTTCAGATCTTCTCATTCTAAACACTCTCTGAGGGTGACCTCATCCTTTCTTATGATTGTGTCTTCTTTTACACTGTGATGACACACAATTTATATTTCTAGCCTTGATATTATGTCTCATCTTTAAATGAGTAGATACAAACACCTGCTGAACGCATCTCTTTGAATATCCCATGGCATCTCAGATGTAACCTATCTCAAACTCTCTTTACTTTGATTCCATTTACTCCTCTTATTTTTCTGTTTCCTGCATTTTCTTTCACATATCATTATAACCATCTCTCTAGTTTCCTAAGCTTGGGAAAATCTGTATTGGTTAAATAGAGGCTTGAAGAGAAACACAGATGACAATTGTTTTAGTGGGAGGGAGGAAGATCAGAGAAAGCCTCAGGATGTGACTGTAAAAGACAGAAACTGGTCAGATACTGGGTTGGGCACAACATTAGATGCTGGGTATGTGAAAATAAAGAAGGAACGCATATATATTTACAAATGAGATAATTTCTATGAAGAAGAAATACTAAGGCAAGGGAGGGGGATACAGTGATAGGCACTGGCTTTATGGGGTCTCCAAAACATTATTTTGTCCACTTTTATTGACAAGAAAAGAAAAAAAGAGAAGTGGGTTGCTCAAGGTCATGTTGAAAGTGAGCAGGCCTAGGTATGGGAATAACCTTGAAGCCCTTGAACCCATGGCTGAGGGTCTTTCAATCCTACTAAGGTCTTTCTGTTTTCTTAGTTTCACATTCAGAGTAACTTGTATTTAATTCATTTTAAATTTATCTGTCAATAATAACATAAAAACACATATGTAATGTCATTCAAGAAAATGTAAAGGCCAGAGAAAGGAAAATGAAACATTTTAGGGATTTACAAGAATTGTAATTTTTAGTAAGGTTGAATTTCCCTTTCTTGGGGTTTAAAAGCTATATTTTCACACATCCCCAGTCATTTTTCATTGAGGACAGGATTTCACTAAGTCGCTACGTTCCCAGCTAGACTTGAATTTGCCCTGCTCCTGCCTCAGTGCCCATGGAACTGGGATTACAGATATGCATCTCCATGCCCAGCTTGTAAGGCTGGATTTTATTCATAAGATTTTCATACAACTGCCATATCTACTGGCCTTTCAAAAAGAAAGAAAATCAAAGGTAAAGGGACAGATTCAAAATAAAAACAAATTAAGAATGCCTTTCACAAAATAAAATCCCAAGAAAGCAAAAACTGCATTTTTTGCTGAGAATGTTCATCTCTCACAGTCCAACCACTTGGGAACCGTAATCATATGATCACCCAGAACCACTAACCTACTGGTGATAGTGCACTGAGATGTTTCTAGTGTACACAGAGTCAGTTAAAGGAATACTAATAGTTTATTTGTTTGTTACCTTACACTGACAAAAGCTTGTTTTTCAGCATTACTACTCTGATTCATGCAGTATGAAGGCAACTGAAAAACAGTACGGGAACAGACATGCTCAACTTTGTTCACTGAGATCAGATACTGGACATCATGCTAGGAATCTTCCCATCACTGTTACAACAGCATTAAATTTTCAGGTGGTTTCTATAGCATCACATCTAGTAGTTGATTTTCTTTAAGTGCTAGGGATTAACCACGGTACCACTGACCAGGATTAAAAACAGACCCTGAAGTCTGAGTGTTCTATGCCTCAATTTCCAGAACGCTGGAGGATAACAGCGCCCTGTTCCTGCACTGGGAGAGGAAAGTATGCCCACTTTTCCCTTCTCTCTTCTCTCTTCCTCCAGTCTCTGCTGGGGCTGAAACCAGCTTGACTCCAGGCATTCTGAACTGCTGTATTTTTCCTTCCTCATCAGTACCTTTGCCTGTTCCCATTTCTCATACTACAGTTGCTCATGAACTCCGTTTTTCTAACATAGCACTCTGCTTTTCTAACATATCCTAACATAGGGTTTGGCTTTATCCATTGAAAGGAGTAAAACAGAACAAACTTCGCTACTGCCTTTAACTAAAATCAATAAAGAGAAATATAAAACAGGAGATCTTTTTCAAGTGGAATGGGAAACAAAAGATAGGGAGGAAAGGGAGGGAAAGGGGATGGAAAAAAGAACTGAAAGAACAAAAAAAAGGAAATACAGCTTTTGCAAATGGGAAGAGGACCTAGAGATGAAGCCAGCAGGGAGGCCTAGAAGGGGCAGGGGACAAAAAAAGAAGTAAGAGATATTATGTACAGGTAACAACTCTCTAAAATAATTATAATCATTATGTATTGCAAACATGTAGTAATAAAAATAAAAGTAAACTGTTAAAATCTTTTCCAGCGAGGAAAAGCCAGTGTTCTACATGATCTGTCTCAGCTTTCTAGGCTCTTGCCTAGGTGCAGTGGGTGCTTGTGGGAGTGGTAATGGGTTGATCGATGGAGGTTGGAATTCTCTGCCCTTATACTCCCAGAAATAATTAGATCAAACACTATCAGTCTCACCCTACTGATTTAATAAAGCCTGTAGGATACAGTCAAAGATACATGCAGAATCAAATACACCTTCTGTGCTTAAGTGAGACAAAATAAATGAAGTAAACAGTCAGTGTAAGAAGCTATCAAAAGTGCAGAGAAAGATGCACGTGGCAAGCCAGAAGATTAAATTAAAAATACAATGATAAGGAAAAAAATGGTAGATTAATACATGAGATGTTTTTGATAAATGACTTCAGTATATTAAGCAAATCTCCAGCAAAATGAAAAAAATACACATATGAGCACATACAATATTGCATTATAAAAGAGGAAGGTGGAAATATATACAAAAAAAAACTGAAAAAACTAATGCTAATAGATTGGTAAACTTGGGAAAAATGTATAATTTTGTAGAAAAATATGTAATGGGTGTTAACTGAAGTAGTTAAATAGTCTAAAAAAGAAAAAAAAATATTTTAAAGAAAGCTGTCATTGCCGGGCATGGTGGCTCACGTCTGTAATCCCAGCACTCGGGAGGCTGAGGCAGGAGGATCGTTGCAAGTTCAAGACCAGCCTGGGCTACAAAGTGAGCTCAAGGCCAGCCTGAACTGCATAGTGAGACCCTGTCTCAAAAAGACAAAAAAAAAAAAAAAAAAGCTGTCATTGATTTATTAGAAGCTGCAGGCCAAGATGGTTTCATGAACAAATTAGAATTTGTATGCAAAGACTAGTTCAACTGCACACAGAAAAATATCTCCAGGAGAAAATTTATTTAAATAACTCACTATATAAACAAGGAGACAAACCCTGAAAGTCTGTGAATTATTAGTTTAAGTGAACACTTGCCAAAACTCAACATTTATAATTGATTGAAAACAAGACTGAATCAAATAAGTAAAGCATCTCTTAAAATAAAAAAGCATGTATTTCAGAACATCAGCTAAACCACTGAGATTAAAAATGCTAAAATTATCCCCAACAAAGCCCCAAATGAGATAAAAACATTCACTAATGGCATTATCATTTAACATTATATAGGAAGTAAAGTCAACACAAAAGAACAAACGAATAGCTTAAATATTAAATATGGTAAAAATTACTATTCACAAATGATATACTAACATACCTAGCAAGGCCAAAAATAAACCACTGAAAATAGTATAAACAATAAGCATTCAATTAAATAACCAGTTAAAAATATGAATAATAACAGAATAGCTTGATTAATTAAAAAAATTAAAGGCCCAATCAAAATTACTCACAAATAAATTAAAACTTGCACATAAATTGAAAAATGCATGAGAATAATTTTTAAAAAGTGGTAACTCCTATTTTGTGCAGGAATGACCTTGAAAATGTTAAATCAAAAGCCTGTCTTGAAGAATAAATCTGTGAGAGTAGCAGGGGTTGTAGGGACTAGAAGAGGATGCAATAAAAGGCTATACCACCACAGAGAAAATACTACAGTATCACACACTGTGAAGGAGACAAATCCGTAAGGTGAAGAGTCCGGAAGGAAATCCCAGCAGGCAACAGAGATAGCATTATAAATCAATGGGGAAAAGGAATCTGTTTACCGGGTGTTTGTGCAGTTGGCTAGCTGTCTGGCTACAAATCAAGCTTGACCTCACTTTCAGGCTTTTCAACAATATAAATTACAGGTGAACCAAAGATTTATACTTGAAGAACTAGAGTAAAACAGAGCTATACAAAAACCAAGGTCAAAATCAAAACAAATAACCAAATACTTCAGGAATGAGGAAAGTCTTTGCTAGCAATATTAAAAAAAAAAATTAAAGACAGCACTAAGCTATACTTTATTACAATGGCAAAACCCAAAAAATTCCACTGTAATTAAAGTTGCAAGGAACATACCTATGAGAAAAATATTTACAAAATATAAAACATAAAATTTACCATCCCTAAAACAAACTTTCTTATAATTAACAGGAAAAGGATGAACATCCCACTACAGAAATAGGTGAGCTATATACAGGTAATCAATAAAAGAAGAAATACAAAAGGTCAATAAATGTAAAAAGATAGGCTTATGATTAATCAAAGAAACGCAAGTAAATCTATGAGCTACCATTTTACACTTGTCCAGTTGACAAAGATACAAAAATGAGGCAACACTGTTGATGAAGTTGTGTAGAAAATGGCAAACTCATCTCTACTACTCTAACGTAATGGCCTCACTGTAAGGAAATTTAGCTAAGTCATCTGTTAGTATTTTGTGTGACCTTTGATTCCAAGTCAAGGAGGCAATGTGCAGACAGCAACGGATCACATTATACAAGGTCACTCTGTATCAGTAACAATAACACACACAAGGGAACAAAAAAGTAAAAATTAAACAAAAAGCCCAGCATGCAAAGAACTTGGAAGCTTTCTTCATCATACACGCAAGAAGAAAAAGAAAAAAAAAAAACTACACAAACTTAAAATCAAAACTCTTCTTAGATCCATCAGGAAACGCAGCTTGCGAGGCCCACTGCTACTCCAAAGACCTGCAGAAACAGACGGGCAGATACAGAGCCGTGAGCCACTGGGCAGAAACGTCCATAAGAACCAGGACAAAATAGCAAACTAAACCACAGCTGATGAACTGCTGAGGTGTAGTGGGGGCACATTAAGAGTTATAAACTCCAGAGAGACCCAGTCTTTTGGGGACCCACAAATGTGAATTATACCCCAGAACCCATATTAAGGCTTCACAATGAGGTTAAGGAAAACATTTCTGTACTTTTGTGAAGTGGAAAGCAGCCGTTCTAAAATGAGTGTTCTGTTCAAGAAAGAAACTATTTTGCCAGATTCTAATCAATGACTATTAGAAACATGAATATTAAAGATGATCTGGTAGCTCTGATAGTAAAGAGAAACATTACTGGAAACTGGAGAAAAGGCAATTTCTGTCATAAAATGGCAGAGAACTTGTCTTAAATGTTTTCGATTGTCTTGAGGAAGATGGAACTTATAAATGATAAACTCATATATTTAGCTGAAGAGATTTATAAGCAAAGTGTTGAAGGGTCTTTGCTATTAACAGTAAAGTCTAAGAGGACAGATGGATAAGTGGAAGGATTTATTAAGCAAAAAGGAACCAGAACTTGAATATTTGGAACATTTTCAGAATATTCATATTAGAAAAAATGAGAATGTCATAGGAATGACCAGTGACCAGTTGCTGAGAGAGTACATCTACAGTTTGCAGATATTTCTCAGCAGAAATCCTGCCAGCTGTCACTGCAGTTCCAGTAAAGGGAAGGGCCAAACTGTAGCACGATGCTCTATTTCTCGATTCTACAGGCGGGAAGCAGGCAGATAAAGCTACTCAGCTGTGAACATTTAATATTCCTCCAGAAGAAAAGGCTGACATAAAAAAATAAAAAAAGCAAAAGAAAAGGTTGACATCTGAAGCAGGTCAGGGATCAGTTCCTGTTTGGTTCTAAAGAATAGCACTGGCCTGCACAAGGGGTGATCAAAATATAAAGTAAATATCTAAAATTTTAAAAACTTATGATGGTAAAGGACACCTCCCAGGTAATCTCCATCAAAATGCTCTTCCTCACTTTGAACACACATATTTCATCATTCTGTCCACTTTCTGAAGCACTTTCGGAAGCCCTCAGTAAGTGATGTGATTAAAAAACACAAGGAATGCGCCTGGCTGCTGAGTGCCACCCAGTGGAGAGGCAGACTCGTAAAAATACCACAGAGTTTCCCTGTCCACCTTATTTACTGGATCTGGTACTGTGCAGGTTTTAGGTCTTCTCCAAATTAAAAATGACCATGGGAGGTAAATGTTTTAACTGATTTAGAATACCAAGGCAGTCACAACAACATAGCTAAAGATACTCTCAAAAAAAGATTTCCAAAACTGCTTCAGAAAGTAGCACGAATGATAGGAGAATTGTGCTCACAGTGAGGGTGAAGATTCGGGAAAATTACTGGCAATGTGTTTTTTACTATCAAATTTATTTAAAATTCAACATTCACCACAGTTTTCCATCACACTTTTTTTCCCTTCCAAATCCATTTCATTCAAGGATAAAAGTTAAAAAGAAGAAGAAAGAAAAAAAAAACTACAACAAAATTTCAAAACACATCCATCACACTTTGTGGCTTGGAAGTTAGGGACTCAGTCCATGATGCATGTAAATGGCAGAGATGCCACCTTGGTGGACTTAAAATACAAAGTGTCAAGCCAAAAATGATTACTCTCAAGCCTTAAACCCAACAGCCTTTATTTGGGATCCATGACCCCTTTTTGTTCTCCCAATTTCCCCGTTTTGGAGTGGGAGTGTCTAACCTATGCCTGTCTCAACCACTGTTACACGAACTTGTCTGGCTTTACAGGCTCACAGATGGAGAGACATTTTACTCCAAGATGAATCATATCTCCAGTCTCCTTTGCCCCTGATTTAGGTAATATTTCATTAAGGGTGTGACTCAAAGTTGATGATGGAAGGATTAGAATATTTGTAGATGCTGAGATGGATAAACATAGTCTGTATGTGAGAAGGATATAAATTTAGGAGGCCAAACGACAAAATGTATCAGTTTACTCCTCCCAAAATCGTGTGTGGAAAGTCTAACCTGTAGAGCCTCAGAATGTGTGATTTTATGTGGCAATTTGACATTGGAGATGAAATTAATTAAGAAGAACATACTGGAGTAGGGCAAACTTCTCTAGCAACATCACTGGTGGCCTTATTAAAAGGAATAATCGTATAGACGTGAACACAAGGAGGAAGCTGTGTGAAGATAAAGGCAAAGCTGGAGGTGCTGCACCTACAAAACAAACCCCAAAGACTTCAAGCAAAACACTGCAAGACAGGAGAGAAAGGGATGCCTTCTTCCTTTGAGCCATCAGAAGGTTCCGAGTCCAGTGACACCTGCAACCCAATCTGCTGGCTTCCAGAACAATGGTCAATTTCTGTTGCTTAGCCAGTTTGCTGCGTATTATTGCTATGACCTTAGAAATCTGATACAATAACCAAATATGATTCTTTAAAGGTAGAAAAGATACCCACCATTCAAAAATCAACTAAGATAATCTATCATCACATAAACAAGCCAAAGAAGAAAAATCATATAGTAGTATCAGTACATGTAGAAAAAGCATTTGACAAAATCCAGCAATGATTCATGATTTTCAAAAACACTAAGCAGACTAGAAATAAAAAGGAATTTCCTCAGCTTAACACACGGCACCAATGAAGCCCTGCTTTCTGGATGGCTAAGAAAATAAACACCTTCCAGGTAAGATCAAGAACAAAATGACGTCCACTCTCACTATTTATGGTCAATAGTTTGCTTGAAGTTCTACTTAAGGCAGTAAGATGGAAAAAGGAAATAAAAGACATACTGATTGGCAAGGAAAAATTAAAACTGTCTTTGTTCCTAACTAACATAAGGAAAATCTCAGAGAATTAAGAAAATAATTCCTTGAACTAAAAAGCTATTGCGGTAAAGTTGTAGGAGACAATGCTAATAAAAAGAAGTCAATTTCTTCTTATATTCCACCAATGAACAATTTGAATTTGAAATTAAAATAAATTACCATTTATATTAGCAATCACCTAAATTAAATGCATAGGCTTAAATCTAACAAGATATATACAAGATTCAGTGCACAAGAAAACAATGAAGTCTGATAAAAGAAGTCAAAAAAATCTAAATAGATGGAGGTATCTTCCATAAACACAGGTAGAAGATAAATATTATCAAAAGGTCAGTTCTTTTCAGCTTGATTATAGATTTAATGAAATACCATAAAGTTATTTTGTCATTATTAGTAAACTTTTTTATGGAAACTGGCTTATGGAAAGACAAAAGATTAGAAGAGTGATAGCAATAATGAAGGAGAACAAGTTTGAGATTACTACTACCTGACTGTAAAATTTATCACAAAACGACATAACCAAAACAGCATGGTACTGGAGAAAGTTGGGTAGACAAATATACTAGTGGATCAGAGTACAGAGCCCAGAAACAGATCCATTCGGGTACAGCCAACTGGTCTTTGACCAAATAGCAAATGCAATTCAGTAGAGAATACTGCTGGAAAAAACTGGATATCCATACACAAAAGTGTGACTCTAGACACATACCTCATACCCTCTATAAAAAATAACTAAAGATAACTACAGACCTAAATGTAAATAAAGCATAAAACTACAAAACATCCAGAAGGCAGCAGATAGATAACATCTAGGTGATTTTGAGTATGAAATGACATTCTAGATACAACAACAAAGGCAAAATCAGTGAATGAAAAAAATTGATAAGTTGGTTTTTGCTATAAGTTTAAATGTCTCCCAAAGCCCATGTGTTAAAGGCTTGGTCCTCAGCTTGGTGCTATTAGGAGGTGGTAGAATCCAAGAGTCATGCGTTAGTGAAAGGTTTCGTGGAGGCAAACCATCAAAGGGGATTGTGAGACTCAAACACTTTGCTTTCCTCTCTTTGCTTCCTAGCCACGACGTAAGCAGTTCTTTCCTGCCACACACTCTTTGTCATAATGACCACCCTTGTCACAGACCCAGAAACAATGGGGCCAATTGATTATGGACTGGAACCTCCAACCAAATAATCTCAAGTATTTGGTAAAATTACAGAAAACTGCCTAACAGAGTGTTCATTTAAGTCTAAAACCCAGGCTCCATAGAATGAAACAAGCCACAGTCTGAGACAAAATATTTGAAAATACATCTTAAATATTGGTATTTAAAATAGATTAAGGAATTTTAAAAACTGAGTAGTAAAAAAAAAGCCATACAATTTAAAAATGGGTAAAAGATCTAAATACATACATCCAAAATAAACAGAAATGTCAGACAAGCATATGAAAAGATGCTCAACATCATATTTCATCAGAGAAATACAAATTATGAGATATCACTGTATAACTTAACATGGTGAAACTGCAAAACAGCAACAACATCAAATGCTCAAAAAATGTGAAACAACAGAAACTCTTACCTATTGCTAATGGGAATGAAAAATACTACAGTCATTTTGGGAGACAGTGTGGCATATCTTTACAAGACTAAACCCAAACAAGTGAAAACTAGGCTTACACGAAAAACTGCATACAAATATTTACAGCAACTCTGTGAATAACCATCCAACTTGGAAGCACAAGAGATATCCTTCAATAGATGAATGGATAAATAAATTGTGGTGGTACCTTCATACAATGGGATATTCTTCAGTGATAAAAAGAAAAAACTCTGATGTCAAAAAGAGCCCTGAAATTACCTTAAAGGCGTGTTGCTGAGAGCAGTCAATCTGAAAAGGCTAAATGTTGTATGAATTCAACTATAAAATGTGCTGAAAGAAATCAAAATTATAAAAATAATAAAAAGATCAGTAACTGACATGTTCAACTGCAGGGAAGGAAGAGAGGCATGAGTGACACAACGGTAATTTTTTTTTATTTTAATGATAAAAACACAGAGAAATTAGAAAGCAGTCAAGCAAACAAACACACAAACAAAACAATGACAATATAGTGATACAGAATTTTAAACATAAGATGATAGGAATTTAACAATACTTGTTATATTATATATTGTTATCTTCAAAATAGTTGCTCAGGTTACCAGATACAGGCATGCAAAATTGATCAAACAATATGATTTCTCTCCCCTTCACCATATCTATTGTAACTTTTGAATCTTATTTACTTTCAGTTTTTACACTAGTGAGACAATATGGTGCTTACACGTGTGAGTATCACTTATTTCACTTATGAGTGTGGTCTCTAGTTGCACCCATTTACCACAGTGGTATTTCAGGGAAGGAAAACTATTCTGTATGGTACTATATTGGGGGATATATGTCAGATCCATTGAATGTGCAACACAAGAGTAAATCAATGTAAACCATTAATTTTAGTTTAATAATGTATTGATATTAATTCATCAGTTTTAACATACTGTACCACACTAATGCAAGGATCTGCATAGGATAATCTGCATAGGATAAACTGGAACAAGATTATATAGGGTCATTGAAGAAGCCTGTACTTCCAATCATTTTTCTGTAAAGCTACATCTGTTTCTCAAAATAAAGTCTATTATTTGTCTTAAAAATTTCAAAAATACAAAATAAGGGAAGAGGGGTAGAAGCGAGGGGAGGGAAAGGGTAAAAGAAGAAGAATCCAGATATGTTGTGTACAGGCACACATTCCTGATGATTGATGGATTTAACTATAATATAATATCAAAAGTATATCAATAAAATGAATTTTTAAAAATCGCAAAAGCAAAAGAAGTGAAATAAAAACTGAATAACTCTTTGCCTACCCCTATGTCTCCAAGATTTCCATCTACCTTATCTTCCAGTAGATTTAGTGTTTCTATTTTAATATTTAGATATTTGATCCATTTTGACTTTAGTGTACGGTGATAGGCATAGGTCTAGTTTCAGTCTTCAGCATGTTGAAAGCCAATTTTTCCAACACCATTTATTAAAGAGGCTGTCCTTCTAGTGAACATGTTTAGCCTCTTTGTCAAATATCAGGTGGCTGTGTGTCTTTGTAGTTGTGTTGCATCTTCTAATCTGTTCCATTGATCCTTAGGTCTATTTCTTTGCCAGTACTATGGTGATTTTATCACTGTAACTTTGTAGTATAGTTTCAAGTTGGGACTTGAAATGTCTTCTGCCTTGCCTTTGTTACCATCAACTGCAGAATGAATGAAAAAGATGTGGTATTTTTATACAATGGAATATTACTCTGTTATAAAAAAGGATAATCTTGAGTCTTTTATAGGTAAATGGAGGCAAATTGAGACTATCCTCACAAGTGAAATAAATCACTCATATTTATAAATATTGCATTGTCTTTTTAGTATAAAAATAATAGTAAAAAACTGAAAGAATAATAAGATCCCAAATGTATAACAGATATTATAACAATGCAAGGGAAAGAAAGTGCTCTAAAGGATATAACTGTATGTATGTTTAAGTGTGCAAGATAGAGAACCATAGTACTAAGTTTTTGTTAGTTCATCAAACAGAATAGTTTGCACTGTCATTGTTTGATTGTCTATCAATTTTTTATGCTTTGATTTTGTAACTTGGACAACTACTTTTAAGATAAGAATATGTAATTTATCAGCTAGTGATTTCTTACTATTATTTTTTGACTAGTCATTTCTTAACTGTTATTTTTTTTAAAATCCTGTATTATTTCTATCCTTTTTTCTGTTTCTTTTCTCTAAATTAAAAAAATGAATAATTCTGGAACCAACCTGAATATTTTTGAATGGAAAATATTTTATTTAAACAATGAACACTATGCAGTCAAGAGAAGTATGTATAATACATACAGCTGTATTCATCAGTAAAAAAACCATCTGCTAGACAGATCACATTATGGATCTCATCCAATAATATGGGCAGTGTACCCTAAAATTATTCCTAAGCCTACCTGTGCGTTTCAAAGCAGAGTAAGGCCTGGAAGATTCTTCAGAGGAACACTTGGGCAGCAGCGAGAGGGGCGAGGACAGCCCTTGCCAGCACACTACTAAATTCTACCATCTGACTGCACAGAAAGAGCCCAACAGATACTGTGGGTGTGAAATTTTAAAATCAATTATTTTGTCTAGCTGTCTATCTTATTTGACTTTTTAAGAAAACAATGAAACTATATGATCATTCCAATGGAAGAGAGACTGGAATACTTCAGGGCAAAATGATAATTGGATCTTGATACTGTTTGAAATTCACTGAAAAAACTGTTCAGTTGCCCCTTGTTATTTTAGGGATGTCGGCCCAGTTCTACATAGATTTTTCTTTTGAGAAATACCTACAAAAATAATTGCCTCTTACTTCTATTCATCATGCGAAATACCACAGTGGTAATATTTTATTTCAACTGTCTTTTTTCAAATGTCTTTTTAAGATGAGAATAAGTTCCCCAAATGGGAATGACTAAAATGACTCATTTTTTTCCCTTTCCAAAAGCATTTAACAGAACTGCTTTCTTTTCCTATCAGCCTCCAGGGGACAGGTTAGAGTCCCTCTCTCTCTCCAAATTATGGTACCAATGTTCCCCTGGATATAGCAAGTTCTTAGAATTAAAAAGCTGAGATTGGATCACCACAAATACAAAATGTCCATGGTCAAGTGAAAATAAGTCACATTTCTCCCAGCATTAGGCTCTGAATTATAGCTGGGCCTCTCTAGTAGCCCACTGTGAACTTTCCATGGTAATGAAGCACAATTATTCAGCTTTGTGCTTCAGATTATCAAACTTATATAAAAAGAAATCAAGAGGTTATCAGTGTTGACTATAATCTCACATATTTTATTTTACAGTAGACTTTGCACTGGGCATATCTGATAACTCAGTCCCTGGAAGCCTATGGGGTCATCTCACCGCTGGGGACACTGCACTTCTGTTGGCTGAGCAGGGTCCAGTTCTCGGTCACACCTACCTCTAAATCACACCAGGCTGGTGGTGTTTGAAAAAATCAAAACCCCAATAAATCACACTACTAATAGCTGAACTAAATCACTTGGAAGAGTAAAGTAGAAATAAAGGGTAGACATTGTGAACCCAATTATTAATTATTATTAATAATTAATAATTATTAATTATTAAGAAGGCCAACGTGAGATGAGGCACACATTTCACATTTTATTAGCTCTGATCCCAGGTGATTTCATCACAATCATGGCATTCTTTGTATGAATGTTCAGGCCCAATATCTTCATAGTCCCTCTGGACAGGAGTCTCAGAACTTTTGGGGACATTTTTTGTCAAATCCTTTCTGATTTCATCGGGAAAAAAAAAATTCTTTGTTCAAATACTTTAACATTTGTGAAAAGTGCTTTTATTTTCACAATATTTAATAGGCATTTTTCCTAGAAAAGTGGTCTATGGTATGAGAACAGAGTTTTCTACCTTCTTGAAAGAAACAGAAAGCACAGTATAATTAATGCCGAATCACAGCTAATGTAAGAAAACCTCGCACAGTGATGGTGAACGCTTTAGAGCTTTCAATGATGCAAGCAGCCCAGTGCAGCATGCACGCCATGGCTTGGCCACCACTGAAAAACTCCTGCAGCCCTCATGACTTCAAATCTATTGGGACAAAAATGATTAAAAAAAAGATAGAGTTGAATTGCTCAGTTGATTCAGGCCAGAAAAGGTTAGTTATGGTAGCATATGCCTATAGTCTCCAAACTCTGGAAGTCTTAGGCAGGAGGATCCCCAGTTTGAACCCAGTATGGACAACTTAGCCACTTAGTAAGACCCTGTCTCAAAATTTAATAAGAGGACTGGAGATGTAGTTTAGGGTCAAAGACCCTGGGTTCAATCCATAGTACCACCAAAAACAAAAGCAAACAAACAAAAAAAGCCAGCAAGCAAAGACCTCTTAGAACTAACCAAAGGCCACTCTTTGAATACTTTCTGCTTTGACCATCTGGTTATAGAAGGGTTTTGTGTTAACTGTGCACATCAACACATTTTCTACGAAGAAGATGAGAAACCTGAAATGTCCTGGATTGTCCGAAGCCTGGAATATTGTCCCACTCCTGCCTCTCTGTAGTTGTTTTTTTTTCCCCCAAAACATTCTAAAGGTTTCTCCATCTCTAACATTCTTGGAATCATGATTATAAACCCCATCAAAGCCAAGTTTAACCTGACACTATACAGTCAGTCAGCCCCAAAGATACATTCTGTTCTGTCCATACATCGTTTCAGAAATCATAAAATTAATAGCCAAAACTCAAAATTAAGATAATTCATACAGATATCTAAACTTCAAGCTTTTATACTAAAAAAACCCCAGAAAACCTGGAAATCCTATACAACATCTGGCTGGAGCTGGGTAAGGTATGTCCCGTCCACCTGGCCACAGTCCTCACTGCTCTCAAAGTCTACCCAACTCTTAGGTCACATGTCATCAGCTGTCAACCTGTGCTTTTGTTTCTCTTGCACATGAATGATATGAAAGTGAAAATTTTCATACATTCACATGAAAAGCAGGAATAGACAGCCGTTTTCAAAAAGCCGAATGTGCCATAAAAATGGGAGAAGGTAACAGCCTTCGCTTCCATGTAAAAATATGCCAGGTGTTTAATTTGCAAACAAGCATATCTACACTGCAAGAAAACAACAGAAGATGCCGATAAATGCTGGCAGAAGGAAAAATGTCTGGTGAAACTTAATAACAGAAGACCGCCAACTTCTATCAGCTCTGCGAAGGTGGTGAAACAGCTGCTGCCACTGTGCCATAATGAGCTAAGTGAGAAAAGACCGCAGAGCACTGAATCTTTAAGAATAACAAGGTTATAATTATTTGTTGACTGTGGTTGTAATTTTGCTTCTGCACACACAGATATAACCCTTTGTAAACATAAATATAACCTGAAACACTGCTGTTCAGAGTGTTGAAAAATGAGCAGGAAACTTACAGGATGAGCTACATGAAAAGATAAACCATGCGTGACATTTTCTATTGCAGCTTGATGACAGCAATGTAAGTTCTGTGTATCTGTAGCATGAAGAAAAATTTGATATGCTTCAAGAACTATTGGATATGGTGCCTAGAAAATAAGAAATTACTCACGTTTATATGACGAGAAGTTTCTAAAAATCTTCCGAAGCTTAATGTGGTATGAATGTCTACAATAGTTCTCTGTATGGTAACTTCACATATGCCATAATAGAACATGATTCCATTATACAGCATTCAATAAAAACCTTCTAATGGGATCGTTGAAATCAGTTCAGTGAGTCACTCACTAGGAAAGGTTTTAATAATGTTAAAAACAAACACAGTAAAATGCTCAATTAGATAATGAACTGAATGTATAATATGGTATTTAATTATACCATATAAAGTCATGTTGTGGTAGTAAAAATACTATTTGAAAGCACTGAAAGGAATCAATTTGTTTTAAGCATGGAGGTAAAATTCTGTTGGAGAAAAGTAGATCAAATACCTGATGTTCCTGGGTGACGTTCCAACTCATTTAAGTACTTTCAATATCATTCCTCACAGATGTCCACAAGCAGTTCCCAAATACAGCAACTCATTGCTTAGGTTACCTGACGTAACCAATTCAGCTCACCTTCTCCACACTGACCTCAGTCTCAGAAGTGAAACTGAAGGCCTCAACTCTAGTCCAAAAACTAGAATTGCCATCTTCAGTCTTCTAAAGTGTTACCTGATTTTGAATCCTATAAAAGCCAATTAACTACTGACATTTCTCACAATGCATGTCTAGTCTGCCTCAGGCTATGGGGAAGTTGTTTGTATTACACCAATGATCTCACTCAAAGTAGCTAAAACCACAAAAACTGCAAGATACAAAGATCAGGTTGTTTGAAAACTTAAAAGTGCAACCTCAACAGCTACAAATTGAGCACCCAACGTGGCAGCCAAAGGAAACGCATTAAGAAGTGAGCTAGATCTTCCCGGATGGTTTTCTCCCTTTGCTGGTTTGCAGCATGGGACACTGAAGCAGTGAAGAAAAATGAAACCTAGAGCTTTCAGCATCCTTGTTAGGTAACATTTTCAGGGTTTTTTTTTTTTTTTCTTGGCTGATCCTTATTCCTAGAAAGCCTGGTAATTTTTGAAATTGAATGCTATACATTGTGTAGAGGCTGTTGATATCTTAATTTAGAAATACACACACACACACACACACACACACACACACACTTTTTTTTTTTTTTTAACACTGAGTCTTGCTATGTTACCTAGGCTGGCTGAGTCCCTCTGTTCAGGCAATGCTCTTACCTCAGGCTCCTGAGCAGCTGGAACTACAGACATGTGCTACTGCACCTGGCAGAAAGGATGCAATGTTTATCTAACAGTGGAAGTATAAACAGAATACTAGTCAGATTTAAGTTTATTAAAAATAAAGAAGAAACATCCACAGATGAAAATGGTTCACCCCAGGGGATGGTAATTGTCCCAGAATGACACAAACATGTTCAGATTTTGGCAACACAGTTTGTGAAGTATTTCAGAGAAGACTATTTGAGGTATGGTTGGATGAGAAGTATATGCCTTTAAAATTCTCTTCCAAATCTGAGATCCTATGAGCTTATTTTTAAGGCAGAGAAATTGACATGCTAACTGAGCCCAAACTTCCAAAGTCACCTGTGGGATTCATACTTCCAAAGTGCTATGAAACAGTACATGTGAATCTCTGTTATCAATGACGTGGCTGTTTTAGAATATTCTATCAAAGCCCATCGTAAAGGAACCTGCATTTAAAATTATACACACACACACATATGTGGACATATGTACATCCACACACACAGACACACATTTTTTTTTCAGTACTGGAAATTGAGCCCATGCCTTCACCTATGTTAGGCAACATGGCTTTGAATCTGCAACACAACAAAATGAACCAAGAAGACAGATTATTCTATGTGAGGCCAACACAATGAGGAGGAAAATTTGGAAACAAAATACTTTACAAAACAGAAAGGATGACTCAGAAATTACATGAAAGCTAGAGGTCAAGATGTGATTAAAGTTAATGAGCAAAGATGGAGTTGCAGAAATAATCAACAATTACTGTCAAAAGTTAGAGGTTAAATTAAGCAATCTGTAAAAGATAAGGAAGCCAGCAGAGATCAAACCTCAGATTTTAAGTACCAAAGGCCAGTGAACCTTACAACTAATCACACTCTGCCTCAGCTAAAAAGTTCCTTTTTTTTCCTATCATGGAATAACCAGTGGAGCAGCCCAGGGCACAGGCACTCCAGCAGCTGAAGACAGAGGGGTGGCTTGTTCCCAGCAAGTTTCTGCATGTGTCATCTTGTCCACATTTCCAAGCCAGTAGTAACTATTCCCAAGGCTATGTTGTTACCAGACCGTGAAGATGCAAAGTCACTTAGTATGAGACCCTGTGCTGTCGAAATTTATAAGAAAGGAGGTAATTTATTTAAAATCTGAATCACATATAATTCATACATTTCCAATTTCATACAATTGTATAACTGTTGTTTTCTTCCTCCTTTCCTTCTCTATCTCCTTTCTCTTTACTCATTTTCTATGCTTCCTTCATCCCTTCTGCTTTAACTAACCTAGGTTACTGATACCTTTATTTCTATGCAAAAAATAGATTCCTGGGTGAACAGGTACAAGTATAATAGATAATGACAAATTGCTTTCCAAAAAGGCTGTAGTAATTCACCAATATAAGTTTAAATAATATATTTCTATTAATATAAAATTGGATGTATTTTGGGATAAAATACAAAACATACATAATTGTATCGAAAACATGCAAGACCTTGGTGAAAAACAGGGCTTCTGGCCACCTGCACTCTAATAATTTCTCAGGCATGGATTTTCTCTTTTCTCGATCACAATAGAGATAGTACAAAACCTACTGGCATTGCCTATGACCTCTGTTTGATGAAGCACACAACCACCATCCTTGGTCCATTTCTAAGGATAAAGTAACTTCCTTCCTAGCTGTTATAGAGATATCTGCTCCGCCTATAATTTTATCCTAGTCTTTCACAGAAGGCGAATACACCAATTCAAGTAGCACTGGAGAGCTCTCAGATTTCCCTCAGCATGAGAGAGAAGGTGCCTCAGGAGTGACCTGTAGAGGCTGCCTTGATCATTTTCTTGGCTTTATCTCTGCCTGGAAGAGAAGCCAAAGACTCAGGTCCCTGTGCGCCTCCACCCAAGAGCCTTGGAAAACCTGTACTAGTTCTCAGACAAGACCATCATTTCAAGGAGACATTTAATCACTGGCAACACCCCCAATCAGAGGGTAATATCTCAATTTATTATAATACAAATGTCCTTGTTTGGACTGGAGACACTTCTATCTAGATAAGATTGATGGAAGATTCTGAAATCCTACAAATCAATCCAAAACCTGTAACCAATCTTCTGTGGATTCTAAACTCAAACATCATCTTCACATGATTCTATCTGAGCATTTAAGAGAAGCTTTAAAAGTAATAATACTTCCTGTGTAGTTACTGATTACATCTATCTATTTAAATTTCATTGGCCATTGAAATGCAGAGATTCATTTCCTCAGCAAAAATTTTAATATTTAAGACAGATTTCAAATGTCAATAAAAATAATCCAAGTTTTTGAAGAATTTATTTCTATGTTCTATCAATTCTGGTGAACTCTACAGAATTCTAAGTTTTAAAAGCTTCTGGAGGAAAATAATGTTTGTTTCATCTTTAAAATTAAACAAAAACAAAATTGAAGAAAAGAACCCAGGTCCTGTTTTAGGAATTCAAATTGGGTTTCCCTGAACTATCAAGTGACAGTGGCCCCTGACAGAGAAAGAGGGTCAACTTTCTAAATTTTTCATCTGAAATGCTTTGATATTTTAATATTTAAAATCAAATGATGCATCCTTTTCTCCCAGTCCTATAAATGAGAACATGGAAAGCCACTTAGAAGTTTAGCACTTAAACTTTACCATGCATGTCAAATATTATTTGAGGAAATCTTCAGTGAACTATCCCTGAGTATTTTTAAACCATTTTTCATCTGTTGAACATGCATCTTTTGCTTGTTTGGCATGCTTCAGTCAAACCCAGGCCCTCAGAGTCATATTTCTAGCCCTAAACATTTATCTTTTTATTTAAAAAATGAATGTAACTCTGAAAAATGCATGTACTTTACCTTTTTGGTTTGGGAAAGGTTGTTAGAGCTATCTATAAATTTAGTATGGAATCTCTTGAGACACAAAACCAATTCTAAATGACATATCAATTTCAGGTTGGTTGCCACTGTTACTTTAAAATGTGAAGCAATGAATACAGAGAGTTGTTACACAGAAGGTGTTATTTTTTATTTACTTAGACTGTTGATGATTATTGAAAAAACATTACACAGAATATAGTTCATTCCTCAAACAACATTAATGCTGTGGTATTGTTCTTGTTCCAAAAGGCAAACTACACATTTAAATAACAGAAAGTATTCAGTCAGCATACAAACTCAACAATGTATGACCAGCAAAACAGTTAAGACTTTCTGACACAGCCTTACCTAAGCTGGTAAAAAGATTTTGATGTAAATTTGGTAAGACAAGAAAACTAAAGAGAATTCATTTCAGCTGTTTAAGTACTGTCACTGATGCCCATGCCTTATGGCTTGGATAAACTATTCAGATGTCTCTTTCTAATTATCTTTCTTGAATTAATCTTTCAGCTGGTGGATCGTGATACAATTCACTGCAAGAATGTCACCCTCAATTCTATGATTGCAAAGACAGATGGGAGCAGGGGTTGAAAGGATGCAGAATTGTGTTTTTCTGAAATGCAAATGTTAGGCTATCACTACATAACTTTGAAAATTATTATTTCAAAATCGAGTTGGGCACCAGTTGAGATGGCAAAATATGATCATGCTTCAATGTATAGCCTCTACGCTGAGCATACATGCCGATGACAGATTAAAGATACAAATAGGTTGTACTCCAAATGGCGATGGAGTTAAGAATCAGAACTGGAAAAGACAGAACAGCAGGGCACAGCTTTAGCCTGGAGGCCTCAGTTCCCACAAGGAGGAGGGGATTCACTGACCTCCACCTTCCGAGGTACAGAAAGAGCCAGCCTTAGGAGGAAGTGGGACCAAACTGCTCTCACTGCTGCCTGAGCCCCAGGCTCTGGAACTATGAGAATGCATCAGAGTAGAAAGCTCAGAAAGAACTCCACATACATGCAGAGCAGGAAAACATGAAAAGATAATCTAACAGTTTCAGGACCACCAGTTATCATCTCATGTTACACATACCAATTGGTAGATCAAGTGCAGAAAAATAAAAACAGTTATATGAAAAGTGGAACTTTAAATCTTATTTTAAAAATGCAGTGAAAAAACACAGGCATGGAAGAATTTCTAAAGAAACAGAGCACAAAGAAAAAGGAAAAAGAGTTTTGATTAAAATTAAAAGAAAATTTTTTATTAAAATAAATATCTTTTATATCTTTTTGTCATATAAGCAATAAATAAATATCTTTTTGTCATATAAGCAATGAGGGATTAGTAACAGATCATATAAAGAAGTATAAAATAGGTAAAATAAGAATAAAATAAAACAAAAAGAAACAATTGGAATGTATAGACACAAGTAATTTTTATAAGAAATCTTAAAGACTATATATATAAGTATATATATATATATATATATATATATATAGAGAGAGAGAGAGAGAGAGAGAGAGAGAGTGAGTGTGTATGTCTGTGCATGTGAATGCATACAGATGAAAAACAAGAGAAAAAAAATAAAATAATAAGATACCATTTACATCACTCTTCGCAAAACAGAAAAGTCTGACAATAACAATTATTGGTAAGGATGAGAACAAACTTGTTATACAGTGCTGGAAGTCTGGGTTGAAAGGTCACTTTGAATGACCTCAGGTTGTACCCGGTTGAGGGTAAGAGCTATGAGAACTACCTGTAACCCAATAATGCTGCTTAAAGACTTTCCTGATCTGTGGTTCTCTCCCAGAATCATAGAACCTAAAAAGCGATTTGAAAGATTTCCTCAAATCTCCCAATGACAGTGCATAACTATTCTAGAAGCCTAAGTAGGTGAGAATGTAATTCATTCATATATTAGGTGACATAGGACAAGGACTTAATTCTCCAGGGAACCCTGGATGAGGAAGGCTGTGAGAGAAACAGTGTAAAAGGATGTTCACAGCTCGGAAGAAGTCAAGATGGCTGACCAGTGAGCAACAAAATACAGAGCTTCCTGGGAAAAACAACTCATACGGCAGAATAAAACACCCTGGAAAGACCTAGACAGAGGCAGATGGGGCCTCTTGACACAGGAAGAAATTAAAACATAAAAAAGCTCATCAAACACTTTGGGACTACAACTGAAACAGCTAAAAACTACAGGACTCAGCGTTTTTGCTGCAACCCGCCAAGTTTGCGCCACCCTGAATTTGCGCCAGCTTGAATCCCTGCCAGCTGGCAGAGCTGCCCAAACTTGTTCCCGCCACCACTCATAGGAACCACAGCAGCACTGAAGTCAGGGATTGATGAGCCCAACAGAGAGCGGAGCCAGTGAAGGGACCTTCATTAATCCACAGTCAGTGCTGGGAATGAGACCCCCCCCCACACATATGGGAAGGGTGCAACCAAATGGGCAACATGTTGGAATTGGGCAGGAGGAGCCTGAACTGGGAGTGACAGTGACTTTGGTTGGTTGCTCCCTCCCCAGAGCAGATTCGTGGGATTTGCTTGGACTAGGCTGTGCCCCTGGCCGGGACCCAATGAGACGTCCCAAATCGAGTCCCTGCGCCTAGCATGCACTAACCTGCTGAAGGCACCAGAAGTTTAGCTGGCCCGGTGGGGAGGGACAGGCATATGCAGCCTGTTTACACCTCAGTGACCAGAGCAGGCAGGAGAGGGCAGAGGTCCCTCGCCAGAGTGCTTCAGAGGAACCATGGCCAACAGGGAAGGGGCTGGGACCTCCACTGTACACCTGTGTGGAGGAAGCCGGGACCATGACAGGAGAGAGAGGCAGGAGGAGGACCCAGCCCAGAACCCTGAGAGCACTGATCCAGGAGAGGGAAAAACAAGGGAGACTGAGGGCAGCAAACATGCAACATCAGACACGGCTTCAATGGACATTAAGAGATATCTTTGAGACCTTGTAGACGAGCTCAAAACTGAGATAGTAAATCAGGTAAAGCAAGATATGAGTAGAGTAATAAAAGAAATGATCTCAGGAAGCATCTCTCAGGAAGATACAGATGGAAGAAGGGAGGAACACGAAAAAAGGAGAGAAACGTTCGATAAAGAATATGAAGAAAATCTAGAATATATGAAGCAGATTCAAAGAGACTACCAGGAAATTAAAAACTCCACTGAAAGCTGGCAAAACTCCTTAAAAGAAACTAAGGATAGACTATCAATACTTGAAGACAAGTTTACAATATGTGATCATGAAAGGAAAGATCTCTTAAAAATAATAAGGAAACAGGCAGTAACAAAACAAAGGCTAGACGATGACAAGAGAATCTACAATTTAAGAATGAGAAAAGTGAACAAAGAAGCAGGAATGCAAACAGGTGAATTACAAAGGCTATTCATGGAAATAATTAAGGAAAATTTCCCAAGCATGGGAAAAGAAAATGACATTTGGTTATTTGAGGCATAAGAACTCCAGCCACCTAAAACCAAAACAGAGCTACACCCACACATATATTAATTAAGATACCAGAAATTCAATATAAAAAGAGAATATTAAAAGCCGTCAGAGAAAAGAAACAGATTACCTATAAAGGTAAGCCCATCAGGATCACGGCTGACTTCTCGACACAGACCATCAGATCAAGAAGAGCTTGGAGTGAAGTATTCCAAGCCCTGAAAGAAAATAACCTCCAGCCCAGATTGATGTACCCTGCAAAACTGTCACTAGAAATTAATGGAGAAACAAGATGCTTCCATGACAAAGAGGAACTGGGGGAGTTTTTGACCACCAACCCAACCCTACAGAGAATACTGAAGGACATTCTAGAGAGAGAGAAAAAAAAATACCAGGATTTTAGAAACAGTGGCAGAAAGGCCTCAATGAGTGGGGCAGGTGGTAGAATGAAGGAGAAAACTAGACAAAGGCAGAAAAATAGCATAGCAGAAATGAGGCAGTGAAGGATAACTAGAAACTCTAACATAGATGGCCTTGATACACTATATTGTTAATAGTGCGCCAGGATTTAAAACCCACATTACTCACACTACTCTGCTTAGATGTATTATATTCTGTTCCAGTCATTCTACCTGTACTAGATTTGAGGGCACAGACAGTAATCCCAAAAATAACAGGATATAGTATGGTAATCATCCTTAATTTCCTATTAACTTCATCTAAAGCTCTGTAAAACCTATACTGTTTTACCATGACTGACTGTAATCAAATCTGGTTTGTTAGATCTCTGTTTTGTATTGATAGATTTTATTCAAAGCTGTTATGATTGATAGTATCAAGTCTGAGAGTATAGGCAACTGCACTTAAGAGGACAAGATTTACTAGAATATCCACCCTCTGGTTTGATTATTACCTGCCTTTGAAGTTTTATACTGTCTACAATGTTTTATTTTTACTAATATTTTTATGTACTGCTATATTCAATTATGTCTGATGATATAACAATTCTATTGAAGATAATAAGAAACAACACAGTAATCATTGTAGATCACCTTGTACTGTGGTTTTATACGACTTTTTGGTTTTATGTTTTTATAGGAATTTGTTTTGTTTTGTCTTGCTATGTTTTGTTTTTCCCTTTAATATAGAAAAGATAGAAATACATGTAGAGACTCATGCATGGTAGATGTTTACAGTCTGTTTACTGTTTGAATATCTACTTCATATGCCTTAATTTTATAACTTGAACAACTATTTCTAAGAGGACAATATGTAATTTATCAACTAGTGATTTCTTATTGTTTATCTTTTTTTAAAATTCTGTATTATCTCTACCCTTTACATGCTTTTGTTTCTCTTTAAATTAAAAAAAAGTATATAAAAAAGGATGTTCACAGCTCTATTATTGGAAATAGAGTAACACCTTGGTTCACAAGCTTAGTGTAGTCTGTGACTTTGGGAAAGGTGGCTGTGACCGTGTTTGCCACCCAATGCAGAGTTTGCAAACAAAAACAAAACATTGCCATATACTGCAAACAAAAACATTTGGGAATCGAGGTATCATGGTAGTCTAAAGTGAAACAATGTAGTCATCAACAGGGGAAGAGACCTACATAATATAGTATATACTTCACCAAAAGTCTGTAATTAATATGGACATATTTTAAAAAATAATGGAGAATGAAAAAAAAAATAAGTTGCAGAACATTGCATATTGTCTCATACTGTTATAGAATGAACCTGGAATGTTCGTTCCCTAAATATCCACATGTTAGAGGCTTGGTCCCCAGCTTGGTCCTTTTAAAAGGTGGTGGCACCTTTAAAAGCTGGAGCCTCATGGGAGTTTGAGATCACTAGGGAAATACTCTCAGACAGTTTGGAGGGGCATGTTGGTCTTTTCCTTGCTTGTCTCTTTTATTTCAACCACTAAGTGAATGGCTTTGCTTGGCTACACACTCCTTGCCATGATACATTCCCCTGTTACAGATCCAAAAGTAATGAATCTCCTTGGCCATGAATTGAAACTTTTAAATCCAGGAGCCAAAATTAACCTTTCTTATTTTTAAAATTATTTATCTGAGGTATTTGTTACAGTAACGGAAAACTAACACAGATACCACTGATGTAAAAATTGAAGATACAGGAAAAACCATGATACTTAAAGTACAAATATGTGTAGTAAAAATACAAACCTCATACATGGAAAGAATTTCAGGGAAATTCAGCATTGAAGAACAAAATGGAATTAACATGAGGTTCACAAGAAAATTAAACTAAGCTTCAGTTAATGTTTTATCTCCTTAACAGTGAAATTAAAATTGTCAACCCTGTGGTTGAAACATGGGTTTTTGTACTTTTCCTATACTTTTCTGAATCTTTAGCATAGCTCATACTGATACCATCTCATACCCATTAGGATGGCTACTACTGAAAAACAAAAATAACAGATGTTAGGGAGGATATGATGAAGTGGGAACTGTTGTGCACTGTTGGTGGACATGTAAAATGTTGGAAGCACTGCACAAACAGTATGGCAGTCCCTCAAAACATCAAACACAGATTATTATATAGTTAAGCAATCCAACTCTGGATGCATACACAAAAGAACTAAAAGCAGGGTCTCAAAAAGAGGTTTGCACACCCATGTTAAGAGCAGACTTATTTACAGTGGTTAAAATACAAAATCAGCCTATGTTTCTTGGCAGACGAGTGCATGAACAAAATGTGTATATTCCCACAATGGAATATTAGTTGGGCCTAAAAAGGAAAACAGTCTGACACATACTGTAAGGATAAATATGGAAAGCTTTATGATAAGTAACGTAAGCCAGTCATGAAAAGACAGGTGCTATACTGTATAATTCTACTTAATCAAGATTCCTAGAGTAGTCAAAATCATAAAGACAGAAAGTAGAGAATGGTGTTTGCCTTGGCTGTGGGAGAGTATCTTAGTCACTTTCCCATTGCTGAAATTCAATGCTTGACACCCAAACTTAAAGAAGGAGAAGTTTATTTTGGTTCATGTGTTAGAAATTTCAATCCTCGCATAGCCAGCTAGCTCCAGGCACAACCAGCATGATGAAAGGGTCTGGCAGAAGAAAGCTGCTCACCTCACGGCATCCAGGAAGCAGAGAGATGAGGGAGGAGCCAGGAAGGGACGCATCCCCTTTTAGGTCAGCCCCAGTGAACCAGACCCTCCCTGCTCACAGCAAGGCAGCCAAGCCAGCCTCACAATCCAAATCACCTTCCATCGCCCTTCCTATGAATGCATGGCCTTGGGGGACATCTGGATACATGCAAGAGGAATTTAGGGAGTTACTGTTTAGTGTTGCAAGATGAAAATAGTTCTGGGAATGGATGGTGATACTGGTTGAATTTCTTTAATATCACTGAACTATATACTCAGAAATAGTTACAATGGCAAGTTTTATATTATATGCATTTTGCCACCATAAAATATTGAAAAGAATTTAAATTTCAAACTTAAAAAAAAGGACTAAAAATTTCATAAAATGTAGGTTGATGGATTTTTTTTGGACCTGTAACATTTACAGTAGATTACACCTACATCATCTGTCATCTCATCTTGGTTTTTCTGATACCTTCTGTAAACCTGAGCTTGTATCTTTCAGATCCAGCCCCTGCCACTGCCAGCATAATCTCTTTACAACTGAAATATGCTCACATCATTCACCTTTCAACTCACAGCAACATGCAGGCTTTGAGGTTGCCAAGAAATCCATCTCCATCATTGTCTACCAATTTCCCTCCATTATTTAATGCTCCTAAAATACCAGTTTCTTTTAGACCCTTGAACATATCACACTTTTTTGTGTGAGGTTGTTTCTCTGATGAAACACTTTCCAGACCATGATCCTGGCCTCTTCTCTCCAGGATGACTCCACTGAATGGCATGGGCTGGACTGCGTGTCCTCAACCAGACTCTCACAGGGCCTCCAACTTTCCTCCTCTTTGGCATATCTCTGTATAAAGAGATAACTACAACCACTAACTACAACCAGGGTTGTGACTTAGCACCTACTGTAGGTCTTAAGACATGATGTAATGCTTGGCCCAGACCTGCTCCACTGAACTGAACGGTGTATTCTACATTTACTACCACTTGCCTCTTACCTGGTTCTCCCTAACTGATTTGGGACTCCATCACTGTCTAAGAAAACAAGAAATACACTCGGAGAATGAGCTGTCATGTTCCACTACCTTCTGCACTATGCAGTGACCACAGCGGCCTTCAAGTTATATATCAATAGGATTTCTGCAGATAGAGGCTAGGTGTGACCTTGTCAGTGTTTTGCTCACAGGCCTAGAGCAGTGATGGCAAACCTTTTAGAGATGAGAGCCCAAACTGCAACCCAAAACCCACTTATTTATCACAAAGTGCTAATGCTGAAATTAAATCTGAATAGTGGGGTTTTAGTTTGGAAAAAAAAAAAACCTCATATATTAATATTTCTTGGCTTAAAAGAAAAACAGCAACATGCCATAGGTTGCCTTTACTGGCCTAAAGTATAAATATATGCTATTGGCCAAGTGCCCTAAAAGAGTTAATTCTAGATGGAAATACATAAAGTATTGTTTAGAATCCTTTTTCTACACCTTCCTTTCATAGTTCACAGAATCCAGCTGTTGTTCCCTCAAACCGTAACTGACCATCCCTGGTTTTCATCTATTCTGGCTCTAAATTAATAAATTTAAGCCAACAAGTACTATATCCAGGCATACAGGGGGCAGCCTGAATGGGGCCTCACAGACAGTGCACCAATTTGGGTTGAAAATGTATTATTGGATTTCCAAGCAGAGTACTGAAAATAAGACATGGCATTTTTAACATACAAGTTCCATGCCCTAAACTGGCATAGGAAACAGAGTCACTTCCCTATTGTTTTATACATTTAACTAACCAAAACCATTACTAAGGCATGTTCTCAGTAAATCCCAAGCAAAGATGTCTCATAAAATTTGATCAACACATTTAAGACCTAGATGAAATTTATGAACATACATACACACTGAGATTTACTTAATCAGAGTGATTTACTACTCAATAAATTTTTCCCAAGAACCTCCAATGTTGTAATAAAATACTTCAGCACAAAGCAAATTTCAAGATTTACGACATCCTTATGGAGTTCTCTGCTGTTAGTGTCTCCCCCAAGCTTTCTATACCACTTGGGGAGTAACTCTGCACTGCACTCACCACCCCGCTGACAGATACTCTCATGCAGACGCTGCACAAAATCCTGTGCTACACAGCACTGCAGACTTCACGACGGCAAAGGAGAAGGTGTAGGAATGGATGATTGCATCATTTTATAGCCGTTACCAACTACTACACAATTAAATCCATTTCAGAGAGTTACTCAGAGAAAACATACCCTGAGCTACTTATTTTTCCTTCCTGGGTCTGAATGTAAAGGCCATCGCAAGCCAGAGAATGCGAGGTAACAGTTTTCTCCATACCCCAAGATCTTCAGGGACCAGCATCTGGTGAGCTATCTGGGTATTCAAGTCTGACTTGATTCAGCCCTAGAAGGTCTCTCAGATACAGCAGCCTACCCTAACCCTCCTTCAGAAACACTGCAAGGAAATGTCCAGGGGCAGAGAGAATCCCGACGCACACTGCAGCTGCGCATGGCATCTCCACGATGCAGCACACCAGCAGAAAGGGCCAGGGTCTGCTTTAATTACCACGTCTGCCTGAACAACTGCTTTTCATCACTGCTTTCACACTTGTTGTCCTCTTTCCAGGTCACTTTCCCCGCAAGTAAGTTGCTTAAAAATTGTATCTTGGATTTCTACAGCTTGCAATAGCATATTGAAGCCATTAAGAGACAGATTCTATTATTTTTTCCATTTTCTACTACTTCTTGTCATCTACACAGAGACCCTCAAACTCAAACTGAATTTCTGAGCCCCCGAGAGCAGCTTAACTAAGGATGGGTAAAATCTGGGCATGCTGAAGTGACATGAGATTCTTGAATATCTGCAAATGCTGGTGGCCTGCACCATCTGGGCCTCTACACAAGGCCATGTGGCAGCTGTAATATAACACTGCCTGGTGCTCTGCATAGGATTCCAAAGCCACTCTCCTTTAATAAGCATGTCTGTGTGACAAGCCAAGAGTGTGGAATCTTATCTCTCAGCAAGTTGCTTAATTCTGATTGTCTGGGGTAAAAGGAAAAAGCCCATATTACCAAGATCCACTACAAGGATAATGCAAATCACAGTATATGGTCACTGGCCCAAAGGAGCTCCTGATCCTGTGATCCTTCCAGAAATACCTGGAAACCAGCCCTCTGCTGACACAGTGCAGGAACACTGTCACCCTGACAATCTCCAAAGTGCTGAAAGAGCAGCAAACTCATTTATACACATGAAATATCCTAGCTTGAGAACAGAAGTGGAATTAGGAAAAAATACCCAGTACATCTTTCTACTCAGTTTGGTCAATGTCTCATTGCAAATTAATGCAACGTTGGGTTCTTATTCTCACCTGAGCCTTCTATCACAGACCCTTGAGACCACTTAGAGTTACTACTAAAGCCACTGCGAGGCCAAACCAATTGCAAGATATGTGAGTTTCCCAGCCTGTTCCACCACACAAGACCTAGCAGAGGGAGCAGAGCATGTAGGTTCTAAAAATAGATGGCCCAAGCTTGAATCCCAGCTCTACCACTTGCTAGCTTTATAAATCTGAGGAGGTTTCTTAAGCTTTCTTTGCTTTAGTTTTCACACTACAATAACAGAATTAAAATGGGACTTAAAAGATGGCTGTAAATATTGATTTAATACTTGAAAAGCACTTAGTATTGAAAGTACCAAGTACTTGTTAATATCGGCTATGTTATAATCTTTCTTACTAAGAGGATATAGGTGGCTTAGCCAGCTCCAGCTGCTGTGACAAAATATCAAACGCTAGGACAGCTTAAAGGACAGGGGTTTATTTTGCACAGTTCTAGAGATGGAGAGTCCAAAATCAACGATCTGCAGAATCAGGTCCCAGTGAAGTCGCCTCCTGCTGGCTTGCAGGTAGACCAGCCTTCCCGCATGTCCTTACAAAAGCGGGAGAGCTCTGGTATCTTTTGTTCTCCTCTAATGCACAATGGAAGTTTCACGTTCATGACCTCTTTTAAACCTAATTACTACCCAAAGGTCTCATCTTCAAATATCATCCTACTGGGCCCTTGTACATGCAATGCAAAGTCTTCTGCTGAGCTATAATCTGATAAAGTATAATAAAATAAAACAAACAAAAAGATATAATGGAATCACATAAAAGAGTAACTCTTAGTCATGCCAACTGACAAACCACATAGTTACAAGTGAAATCTCCCCACACCCTGCTATAAATTTCTGTTTCCTGACCCTCTGCTTTTGCTACAGAAAAATCATTTCTATGCTGAGTGATTTTACCATTAAAAGCTTAACTGGAGCAAAGATAATCTTAATATTTGGGGGAAAATACAAAGAACTGTTATGGGAGTTTAACGCACATGAGAACACGCTACCCTGGGGCAAGATAAATGCTAACTAAACACAGCAATTGTCCCCTCTTTGGGAATGAAAAAAGATCTTGTAGAAAGTGTTTGGAAGTTCTCAAGTATGAACTGCTAGACCCAATGTCTGTGAAAGTCCTCGGCCTCTACCCTCTCCTTGTCATACCTTGGACATGAGACCCATATGCATTTTACAAAACACGGAAAAGCAGTCAGGATTGTGTGAGGGTTCCTGGTGGTTCTAGGACATCTGCATCACCCAAGTTCCTGAGTGCCGGCCAGTTGGAAAGACCGCCCCTTATCTGGCGACTGGCATTTCCCATTCTAATTTATTTTGACATCATCCAGAATCTGTGTGCTGCATGTCTACCCCTAGAAGGTCTGCACAGGGCATTTGAGGGATTTAGGAATTGAGCCAGGGAAAAGATATGACCACCAGGTGGCAAAAGCACACAAAGATGAACTGAATGAAACTGGCAGGTTTGCAGGGAGGGGAGTCCCCCTGGAATTCCACTGTCCTGGGGCCACTGCACAGGGGGACATACTCAGGAAAGATGGGCAGGGGAACTTCTGGAAAAGCAAAGAATGGAAAAAGTTGCTTGGGTACCTATCTGATGTCAAATGTCACACAGTAGGGGGACAGGAAGTTTCTGGGTCACAGAGCTCTGAGGGCAGCAGTGGTCTGAGTCTTTATAGTCTGGGGCTTTTCTTGTCTATAGCTTGGAGATGTCAGCATAGTTTTGTGGGCTACGCAAAGTAGGAAGTCTCTACATGGCTAAAAATCTGCTTCTTTGGGCTTTGTTGAAAATAATATGGATATGTACAAATTTTAATTTAGTGTGGTGGGCTTTTGAGCTAAAGGATTCTGGCCTGCTAAAAAAAAGAAGTAACTTAGAAGCCAATATGCAAAGGTCATTTTTGGCTCATTCATACATGTCTGTCAGGCCCAGTGAATTCTGAGGCATCTATCTTTCCAATTAGCATAATTTATGTTAATGGTTCATCATTTGACCTCGTGATTTGTTGGTAATGTCTGGTCCTTTCTGTAAGTAACAAGAACCTCACTTTCCACATCTGAAAAAACCCAACCATCGTTACTGTTTATTCAATTTCTCCTCAATCGCTTGGCATTGAACTGAGTCCTCCAGAAGGTGCATCTGGGTCACCAACTTCAGGTTCCTGAGCCCTGGTGGCTGTCTTTCCATACAGAAGCCCAGCTCTGTATTCATGATTTTTAAAGTTCTAAAGGTGACAGGCAGCTATGCTGGGAGACGAGGTTCTAGTGGTCCCGTGGGGTGATGTAAGATGTGATCTCTGCCCCATGAACTGTCTGTATTGGTTTGTTGCTGTAGATTTTAAGCATCCTCCGAAACTCTCCAGAATTCTGGAATGGAGGAGCACTGAAGATGACTGGGTCACGAGGACACTAAGCTCAAGTTCACAGCTAAACAGGCTGTCAGGAGACGGGGCCTGGTTGGAGGTGGCCACCAGGAATGAGACCTGGGAGGCTGCGCCCCACTCCCCAGCTCCACCCTTTCACTCTCTGCTTCCTGACCACCAGGACAGGAGCAGCTTTGCTCCCCAGCCAGCCCTTTACACCAAGCCATTTCTATGTTTGAGCTTGCTGACCAGGGACTGAAACTTCTGAAGCTGTGAGCCAAAATCAGTTCCTCCTTTTGGGTGTGGGTGTGTCAGGTGTTGTGCCTCAGTGACACAGACAGAGACTGAGACATCTGTTGTTGAAATAAAACAATAATGCTTTGAGAAAAGAGGACAAACATCCTGAATGGAAACAGAGGTGCAGGGGAGCACAGAAAGGGAGCAGAGAAATCTTACGGGGCAGTGGGAAGCTGTCAAGATCTGTGTACAGGTGCATGTCCTGAGGCCCTGGGGCTTCGGGTTGGATAAACAGGCTGGGATGCAGCCATCCCATAGAGGGTCAGTCAGAAAAGAGAATTTTAGCCTCTCTTTTCCATTAAGAAACAAGGAAACTTCAAACCATAGGAGAGTGAGACAAACAAAACATTACCCTATGATGCAAAGTTTGGCATGTCCCATACGTGTAAAGAAGAAAAGTCACGCAGTTACTTTGCGATTGAAAAGGATTTTATCTTTATTGTGAAATAAAGATAGAGACCATACAAGTATTGTACATGTTAAGGAATAATAAATACCTATGCAATTAGTGTATTACATGGATGATTAGAAGGGTTCCTTTCCCCCAAAGCCTCTCCAGCATTTTTTTAAAGAGAAAAAAAATTAAAATTAAAATAATGATAAAATAGCAGTTCAAAACAGGCTAGTAAGAGTTACAATAATTAACACATTGCACATTGTTGTCTTCATAGCAGTTATTCAGAGTACAAATACATGCATGATGTCTTGTCCAAACAATATTAGCATAAACCTTTCTTTACAATGAACTAAGAGAAGCTAGCTGTGTAACTATCTTAATTATCTTGTGCATATACATATTTTTTCTTTTTCTCTTTCTTCCTTTCCCCTTTCCCCCATCAGTTTCTCTTTTCTTTTGAGCAATTTCTTCCCATTTTAAATATCTATTGTACATTTTGGATCGTACTCATTCCGTTTCTCACACTAGTGAGCCAGTATCACGTTCAAACATACAGATCTGATTAATTTACTGGTGAGTAGGATCTCAAGTTGCATCCGTTTACCTATAAAAGTCTCCAGTTTATCCTTCTTATGGCTGAGTAGTATTCCAATATATAAAAAATACCACATTATGTTTATCCATTCCTTGGTTGATGTGCATTTGGTTGATTTATGTATTAAAAATTGTGCTGCTATAAACTTAAGTCCAATAGTTGATGGGCATTTAGATTGTTTCCAAGATCTGGCTATTATAAACTGAGCTGCCATAAACATGGGTGCGCATATATCACTGTGGTATGATGCTTTTAATACTCCTGTAAAGATACTGAGAAAGGGGAATAGCTTGGTTGAAAGGGACTTGTAATTTTAGTTTTGTAAGGAATCTCCAACAGATTCTCACAGTGGTTGCACCCGTCTACACTCCCACCAACAATGGAGAAGGGTTCCTTTTTCCCACAGCCCCTCAATCTATTGTTATTGGTTGATTTTTCAATGACAGCCATTCTTTCTGGCAGGAGATGAAATCTGAGTATTGTTTTAATTTGCATCTCTCAAATGACCAATGATGTTGAACATTTTTTCAAGTATTTATTTGTCACATGTATTTCTTCATCTGAGAAGTGATACACCCATTTGGAATTTAGGGGTCTGATTTTTTTCAGTTCTTTATATGTTATAGATAGAAATCTTTAGTCTAAAGGACAATGGGTTATAAATTTTCCCCCTCTATGGGTTATTTTTTCACATTGTTGCTAATTTCTTTTGTTGTGCAAAAGGTTCTTAATAGGGTGAGATATCAGTTCTTGATTCTTTGAAGTACTTACTGTGCTGACTGGGTTTTGTTCATGAAGTCTGCGCCTACCCCTATTCTTAGCAATTTCTACTTATTTTCTCTTCTAGTAAATTTAGTGTTTCTATTTTAATATTTAGATCTTTGATCCATTTTTACTTTAGCTCAGTATATGGCGATAGACATGTGTCTAGTTTTAGTCTTCGGCATGTGGAAAGCCAGTTTTTCCAGCACCACTTATTAAAGAGGCTGTCTTTCTCCCAGTGAACGTTTGGCTGACTGTCTTTTTAGTTGCACCTGCATCTTCTATTCTATTTCACTGATCCTCAGGCCTTTTTTTTTTTTTTTGCCACTATCATGACGATGTTATCACAGTAGCTTTGTATTATAAATTCAGGTCTAGGATCATGATATTCCTGATTTGCCTTTTTTTCCCAGAATTACTTTTGCTGTTCTAGATCTCTTCTGGTTCCAAATGAATTTTAGGAATATATTCTCTAGATCTGTGAGGTACATTAATGGTATTTTGATTGCATTAAATCTATATTGTAGTTTTGGAACATGGCCATTTTCACTATGTTGATTCTTCCTATTCAAGAGCAAGAGTTATCTTTCCATTTTTGGATATCCTCTTTGATCTCCTTTTTTAGGGTACTGTAATTTTCACTGTATAAATCTTTTACATCATTTGTTAGATTGATTCCTAAGTATTTCATTTTTTAGATGCTACTGTGAAGAATATGTTTTCCCTAATTTTTCTGTGTTTGTTGTTTGTGTACAAGAACGTTATTGATTTTGTATCGCATTATACTACTGAATTTGGATATTAAATATATGAGGGTTTTTTTGGGGGGGGAAGTTACTGAGAATTGAACACAGAACCTCATACTTGCCAGGTAGGTACTGCTCCATTGAGCTAAATCCCCAGTCCAATCTGCAGATTTTTGGTGGAGTTTTTAGGGTCTTCTATATAGAGTATCATGTCATCTTCAAATAATGATAATTTATTCCTTTTATTTTTTCTCTTATCTAATTGCTCTAGCTAATATTTTATAACTATATTAGAGTGGTGATACTGGACATCCTTCTCTTGTTCCTGATTTTAGAGTGAAAGATTTCAGGTTTTGAGAGCTTAATAAGCTGTTAGCTATTGGTTTGTCATAGATGACTTTTATAAGATGGAGGCACAGAACATCCATTTTAATTTTCTGTAGGTTTTTCATCATGAATGAGGGTTGGACTTAATCAAAAGCTTTTTCTGCATCTATTGAGATGACCATGTGATTTCTGTCTTTGGTTCTGTTATCATGGTGTATTACATTTAGTGATTTGCATATGTTGAACCATCCCTGAGATGAAACCTACTTGGGTATGATGTATAATCTTCTTGATGATTTGCTGCATTATGTTTGCTAGTATTTTATCTAGAATTCTTGCATCTATGCTTATTATGGATATTGGCCTGAAGTTTTCTATTTGGTTGGGTTCTTCTCTGGTTTTGAAATCAGGGTAACAGGAATGATTTTGGAAGTACTGTTTCTCTTTCAATTTCTTTAAAGTTTCAGCATTAGTGGCATTAGTTCTTCTCTAAATCTCTTGTAGAATTCAACAGTTAATCCATCAGGGTCTGGGATTTTCTTTGCTGGTAATTTTTCAATTACATTTTCAATTTTAGTGCCTGGTATTGGGTTATTTTGAATTTTATCTTTTTTTTTTTTTTGTACTGGGAATCATACTTATGACCTATATCTTCTTGATTTAGTTTTGGCCATTTGACTCTCTCTAGGAATCTGTTCATTAGTTCTGTGTTTTTCATCTTATTAGAATACAGGTTCTCATAGTAGGTATTGATGACCTCCTGGATTTCTGTGGGATTTGTTGTGACTTCCCCCACTTTGTGTCTTAATTGATTGAACTTTGTTTCTCTCTCTCTTTCCCTCCCTGCCTCCCTCTTTCCCTCCCCCTGGATTGGAATCAAACTCATGACCTCCTGTCTGCCAGGCAAACACTGCACTGCTGAACTATATCCCTGGCCCTTTTTGATTAGGTTGGCTAATGGCTTGTCAATTTATTCTCTCAAAGAACCAACTTTTCCATTCATTGATCCTTTGTGTTGTTTTCTTAGTTTCCATTGTATTAATTCTGCTCTTTATAATTCCTTCCCTTTATGAACTTTGAGTTTGATTTGTTTTTCTTTTTCTAGAAGTTTGAGGTTCAACATTAGGTTGGTTATTTGAGATCATTTGGTTTTCCTGATGTGTGAGTCCTTCACAATAAATTCATTGTATCCCATAAGTCTTGGTATAAGTTTTTTCATTATCATTTAATTGTATATACTGTTTAATTTCATCTTTCATTTCCTCCATGGCCCATTGGTTGCTTAGAAGGGTGTTGTTCAATTTCCATGTGCTAATATAGTTTCTGTGATTTCCTCTGTTGTTAATTTTGTTTCACTGCACTATGGTCAGATAGTATGCCTGGAACAGTTCCTCTACATGTACTTAAACATGTTTTGTCAGGTAATACATGGTCTATTTTGGAGAATGTCCCATATGCAGACAAAGGAATGTGTATTCTAATGTTTTGCAGTGAAACACTCTGTAGACATCTGTAGACAAGTCTACATCTGTAGACTCTGTAGACAAGTCCATTTGTTCATGGACTTGGTTTAATTCTAATACTTCTTTGTTGATTTTTTTGTCTAGTTGACCTATCTATTTGTGAGAGTGGGGCATTAAGTTCCTCCACTACAACTGTGTTAGTGCTTATTTGGATTTTTAGGTCTGTTAATATTTGTTTTTTGTAGTTCAGTAAACTTGTGTTTGGTGCATAAATATTTATGATTGTTATTTCTTCTTCTTGGAATTCTCCCTTAACAAGGATATAGTGACTTTGTCTCTTTCTCAGTTTTGGCTTAAAGTTTGCATTGTCTGCTAAATTTTTCTGGGTTCCTGAAACATGCAGAATTGTTTTCCATCCCTTAACCTTTAGTCTACAAATGTCATTTTTGGTTAAATGTGTTTCTTAAAGGCAGCATATTTTTGGGACTTGTTTCTTGATCCATTCTGCCAGTCTGTTCCTTTTGATTGGTGAGTTACCACTTATATTGATGGTTATAACTGATATGTATTGGCTTTTCTTTTTCATGTTGTTTTCCTCTTGTTTGTTCCTTGTCTTTTTCCCTCTGTTTAACTGCTTGCCCTGCCTGGTAGCCTCTGTCTACTGGTGTTTGTGGGTTTGTGTTCTTCATTATCACTTTCTAATATGTCCTTCAGAGCATTCTGTAAAGCTGGTTTGGTGGTAATAAATTTCTTCAGTTATTCATTGTAATGGAAGTATCTTATTTCTCCATCAATTTTGAAAGATAGTTTTGCTGGGCACATCAATCTGGGTTGAAGACTGTTTTTTTATTTTAGGGCTTGAAATACCTCACTCCATGCTCTCCTTGAGTTGAGGGTTTGTGCTGAGAAGTTAGCTGTGATTTATAGGTGATATTTCTTTTCTCTAACAGGCTTTAATATTTTGTTCTTGTGCCAAATTTCTGAAACCTTGATTATTATGTCTGGGTATAGATTTATTTTGGTTATGACTATTTAGCATTCTATGTGCTTCATTTATTTGTATGTTAAAATCTTTATCCATTTTTTGGAAAGTTTTCTGTCATTATTTCTGTGACGAGATTTTTAATGACTTGTGCACTGTCTCCAGCTTTCTCACTGATTCTAATTAATCATACATTGTTCTTTGCTTTTTCCTGTAATTGATGGATTTTTTTTTGTGGTTTCTTGGTATTTTTAAGATTTTTTTTTTCTGGTTGATAGTTCTGTTCTTGTCTTCTAGATCTGATATTCTATCCTTGTCTTAATTCAATGCTGCACATTTCCATGGAATTTCTATCTCTTGCATTTCTTTTTGGATCTATTTCATTGATCTCATTTCTTGTCTATGTTCAGCATTCACAGTTTCCATCATTTTCCTGAGTGCCTCTACTTGTTTATATGTTTCAGCTTTAATGTTTTTTATTTTTATAGTCATTTTTTTCTGCATTTTAGTGATTTTCCTTTCTATGTCTCTTCCATTTGTTTTGTTTGTTTGGCTGGTTGGTTGTTTTGCTTTGTTTTTTGTGTCTGCTGCTAGCATTTCAGAGAGTTCCATATATTGGCATCTGATTTCCACTCTTTGTGCTGTATCTAGATTTGTCCTGGGTGTGCTGAGCATTTGAGATTGCATTTTGCTTCTTCATTTTGTTTTTTTCTATTTTATTTTGCTTTCTATGTTGATGCTTGTAGATTTCTTATGTTAGATAGCCTTATCATTGGTGTCAAGGCTCTCTCCCAGGTGATGTCTGTTCCTCTGGATGTCTTCTAGATGTAGGTGGTTCTTAATCTTTATGTCTATCCCTAAAACCTACCTTCCCTATATATTAAGGCTGAGGAGTTGCTATCTATTTGACTTAGGGCTCAATCCTTTGGTACTAGACTATGGTCATGATTAGGACCCTTACAATCATTGGGCTGTCATACAGAAAGGAAAAACTGGTTATAGCATATATGACATTCAGGTTAAGTAGTCCAGCAGGCACTAACAACAGACTCAAGAACAGCATGGTTACTGAGAAACTGTGGAAACTATTAGCCTGATATCTACAACCACAGGTAAAAGGTCTACAAACAGAATATACTCCAACTTGTTTGCAATGATTTTCTATTTAGTGGAATAATTTTACCCTGTTGTACAGGGGGAGTGACTCAAGAGAACAGGATGTAGGATGGAGTGATGAATGAGGTTAAATATGGTAAGAGCAAGTTTTGAGGGCGCAAAGTGATCACTCAGGTTCTGGGTAACTGTGGGACACAGGAGGGAAGGATTGGGAGGGAAGGCCTAGGAGTTTTGAAGTGAACCAGAGAGAGCAGAGACAGTGTTTACTCATGTGAAGGTAGCATAGAGTCAAGCAAGATAGTTGACCAAAGAGAGGGGAGAATGAGGAAAATAAAACAAAAAGAAAGGCTAGAGGTCACCTGTTGGCTCGTAATTGCTAATGTTGCATGAGTTATTTCCACGCCCCTAGTTCTATCTGCCATTGCAAGTGCCTTAGCCAAGGTCCTCCTGTGTCGCTGGTGTTGCCTTCAGTTTCTGTGTCCTGAGTCACCCGTGGAGGAAGGGAGGGAGCAGCAGATCTCAGACTTTTCTCCTCAGCGTACCATACCGGGTCAGTGGAGGAAGGGAGGAGCTGAACTCACACTCTTCTCTCTGGCTACACTGCCCTGGTCAGTGCAAGAAGGGTGGAACCTGAACTCAGACTCCTCCCCACCTGGGCCATCCCAGGACTGCCAGTATTTGTTATAATTGGATTTTTTTATGATAAGTATTCTTCCTGGAGTACGATGGAATCTCAGTGATGTTTTAATCTGCATTTCCCTAATGATCAGAGATGTTCAGCATTTCTTCATGCATTTATGGGCATTTCTTCATGTATTTATTGACCTTCTGAGAAGTATCTATTCATTCCAGTTGCTCATTTTCTGACTGGGTCTTTTATTTTAATTTTTAAAATTATTCTATTAGTTTTCTCTCTGAGGACTACCTGGACATTTTTTTTCCCAATTCTATAGGTTGTCTCTTCACTCTGTTGGTTATTTCCTTTGCTGTGCAGAAGCTTTATAATTTGATATGATCCCATCTGTTGATCCTTGGTATTACATCTTGTGCCACTGGGGTTCTCTTCAGAAAGTTTTAGCATGCAAACTTAAATATGGCATGGTTTCTCATGGAAGAGAAATCCAGAACATGAAAAAGTCAGAATCAAAGATAGATAGATAATAAGAAGTAGGAAGACTGATCTTTTTCAAATGGAAATGGGATTAAGAGATAGAAAGGGAAAGAAGTGAGGGGGAGGGAAACAGATTTAAAAAAAAAAGAGTTGGAATGTATTATGTCCAGGCACCCACTCCACACAGGAATGTAACCGTTTTGTACTGCAAACAGGTACTGACAAAAATTAAAAACTTTTAAAAAAAAACCCAAAAGCAAATATTATCATAAAACATCTTAGGTATATTAAAATCATCAAGTCCTTTGAGGTTGTGTGAAGTATTCTGGCTCTTGTAGTCCTACTGCTGCATAATTAGGAATCTGAGCTATTGTAGCTCACTGGTCCCACTCACATGATATTATTCCTTTTCTTTTTTCTTTTTTTTTTTTTGGCACTTGAAATTGAACTGAAGACCTTGCACTTGCCAGGGAGGCACAGTGCTGCTGAGCTATGTCCCCAGCTTATCACATTATTCCTGAGCAATGCACTTGGAACAACTCAGGAAGAGGCAAGAGGAACTCACCATGCATAAATACCCTACCTACCTAGGAGATGCTGTGATTATACTCTATCTATAGAGCCAGTCAGTATTCCAAACACACTCACCAAAAGTTAAAATTGCTCATGACAGATCCTTAGAAAGTGTAAATAAGAACGTTTACGTTTTAACAGCCAGAAGCAAACTAGCAAGTGTTTTCTCTTTAAACAGCACCTCTTCATCAATACTCTACTCTTCATGAGTTTGCAGCCTAAAAATCCCCAGTTATTTGGTTCTTTCATTATTTTCTTTTTGTTCCCTCACTGAAGAACATCTTTGTAAAAATCAAAGAGAATGCGAAGTCTCCCTACTTTCTCATGGTGCCACAGCCAGCTTTCTCACCCTCAATACTTCAGGTGGGTTAAGAACATTACCGTTATAGTGATATTTAAGCAGGATGCATTTAATTCTCATTTTGTTGCACTCAATACTTATAATCAAATGCTAGAATAAAAGTTTCAATAAAAGGGCTATAATATCTGTAGGTCAGGAGTAATACAGTAAATACTCGTGTGTTATACAGTGTGTATAGTTACAATTCAAACTTCATCCAAGACATAGAATCTTTGCTCTTGTAATAGAGTAGCCAACCTTTTTTTTTTTTTTTTTTTTTTTTTGTCTTTTTGAGACAGGGTCTCGCTATGCAGTTCAGGCTGGCCTTGAGCTCACTTTGTAGCCCAGGCTGGTCTCGAACTCACAATGATCCTCCTGCCTCAGCCTCCCGAGTGCTGGGATTACAGGAGTGAGCCACCACGCCCGGCTAGAGTAGCCAACCTTATCAACAAATTTTATTTTGAAAAATTACACACACACACTATACATTTCATAGTACATAAGCCTTAACACAAATAAGTGGGTTAGAAGCCCTAAATTATTTTCATTATATGGTTTTATGACCCCTGTCTATCCTCTAGTGAAATAAGGAATTGTATTACCATCCATACCTAAATATAATGCATCTCTAAACCTCTCTAAATACAAATTACCAATAACTAATACCTTTTAACAACAAATTAAAAGATTAATATATTGGTAGAGTATATTAGAGTTTATGAATAGTTTTAATATATTTTTTCAAACCTTCTGAGATTGATAATCTCAATGAATTTATGAAGTACTAACTAGTTTGTCCAAGAAAAGAAAAAAAATGAACATTTTATGGAACCCTTACTGGATGTGTGAATATAAATAAAAATTTTATAAAATTGTTTTATTTAATTACATCTAATTCCAATAGCTTGAGAAAAGTAAAGTTGTTAATTTCTAGTTAATAATATGAAGTCTCAGATTGTTGAAGCCTGCAGCTACATAATACCAAGGAAGTAATTAGACACTAACTCAGTTCCTGTAATTCCAAAATTGTTATTTCTATTGCAATAAAACTAAGCATATGTAAGAATTATATTACCTCTTTTTCTAAGAGACAGGCTCTCCCTATATTGCTCAGGTTGGCCTTTAACTCCTCCCTCAAATGATTGTCCTGCGTCAGCCTCTGGAGCTGCTAAGACTATAGGTGAGCACCACCATACATGGCTATATTAACTCTTAAGTAGAACACAACTGCTATGAAAAGGAAAGCAGTTAAACCCAGGATATAGAGATGAATCAATTTAGAGATGCATTACCTATCTCTATAGATTTTTTAAGACTTACAATCCCAATAATATGGCTACATAGAAAACAGTGAAATTTCTGTTCTATGATTCAGTGATCACTATAATAATAAAATTATAGAAAAGGAAGACAAAAAACTAATGTGACAGGAAAACAAAGAAAAAGAAAAAATACATAATAAAATCTTGGAGGGATTCTAATGCATTTAGAAGAGAACACAGAGAAATGAGGGCTATTTTTCTTCTATATTGCATAACTCAAGGAGGAATTATACCAAAAATGTTTAGATGCCAAATGTCACCTTAGAATGGAATCAAAGGAAGGTGAAATTACAGTTCTTCTGGGTATTAAGAAGCTCATCACTGGATTTGAGGGCTAAAAATTACAACATAGATATTGTTATAATTTGGATCTTTAATGTGCCCCCAAAGGCTAATACGCTAGAAAACTGGGTCACTTGCTACTCTAGCAGGTGGGGTGTAGAGGAAGAAAGTTAGGTCACTGGAGGTGTCCCCAAAAGGGATATTGGGACCCCATCCCTTTGTCACCTCTTGCCTTTCGCCACGAAGTGAACAGACCCCTACCTCATGTTCTGCAATGATGTGCTGTCACAGGCCCAATGCAACAGGCAAGTGACCATGGACTGAAGTCTCTGAATACATGAGCCAAAAAGCTTTCCCCTTATAACCTGATTGTCACAGGCATTTTGTTATACTGTAGTGATAGGAAGCTGACTTACATAGATGTTTAGCTTTTACATAAACAGGTCCAGGCATTTAACTAAATTAAATTAAGTTGGGCAACAGTTGAAAAAAATCTTAAGTGGAAACCAATGCATATTTTAAGAGAGATACACTTCTGAATTTGTAGATGATAATAGTGAGGAATGACCAGGCCCAATAGTAGCTAATTTCTACTTAGCAACAGCTATTGACCAGTACTTTATATTCCCAGGGACATATAGGAAGACCGACAACAATAAATACTGACACAAATCTGGAGCCACTGACATTCTCATGCATTGTTATTATAAGCATATAATGGTACAACACCTTTGGAAAAGATCTGCAGGTTTATAAAACTGAACATATACCTATCTTGTTCTACCTATCAGCTGTTCTACTCCTACATATTCACGCAAAAGAAAGCATAAGTCTACAACAATGTACAAAAATGATCATATATTCTTTGCCTGAGTCACAAACTTTGGTAGCCCCAAACCGAAAACAATATAGATGCTCATTGACAGAATAATTGATAAATAATTATGGCTTAGTCATACAATGGAACAGGGTTCAACAAAAATAGTAACTGTTTCATGTAACAACCCAGATGAATCTCAAAAATTATGCTGATTAAAAAGAAGTCAGACACAAAGGAGTATACACTAAATGACTTCATTTATATGATATTCCAGAATAAAGCAACATTAGTTTCTGGTGAGAAACAAACTCTAACAGTGATTGTCTTGGGAAGATGGGGCAGATAAAAGTCAAAGACGACCCCCAAGGTTTTTGTCTCAACAGGATGTAGCCTCAAATTAAGTCTACACCAAGCCACAGGTATCACAACTTTTGTCAGATATTGAACTAGAAAAAATATACCCATTGTTAGTTGCTGAAGAGGAAAGCCCGAGAGAGAGGTGGACACATTGATTAACCAGTTTAAGTGTGGGGGAGAAGAAGGCTGAGAAAAATAGGATAAATCTGCAATCCTTCTTAACCTAATCATTGTAATAAAAATACATATAACTTGAGAATACTTTCTTAGGCATATTTAGCCAAAAAGCAAGAATGTAATTGTAATTCTGATATAATTATTTTTTTATTAGAAAAAATATGATTCTTGAAAATTCCCTGATCAAAAACTAATACATACAGAATAGGGCACAAGTCACAATATTTTTTACACGTTCTGTGTGTGACAGATATTTCAAAATATCTTTTAAAGCTCCTTGTTAGAAAATCTATAAAAACCATTCATATAAATTTTTATTTTTAAAACAAACAGCCCAGATAGCTGAGTAACGTTGTTTTGATCTATTAGTTACTCATATTAAGCCTGAAAACCACTAAAGCCTAACTGCAGAGGAAAGCACACTGAGGATTCTTCCCCAGACTCAATTTTCTGCAGACTGAAACTGTCAGCACCTTGCCACTCAGAGCTTCAGCGCACGGAGAAAGCCGCTTTCTGCAGTTACACTGCGTCTGCCCCCAAGCTGGTGTCCCGTGTAGGAATGAACAGGCCAGCTCCCCGGCCCTGCGTCAGGGTGAGGTGGCAAAGGCAGCAGTGCCTCCTAGACACTCACTCCACAGGGCCAAGTTGCCAGTTTGACGTGTCCCGGAGGAAGCCAGTGCTGGATGAATGTGTAGCAACGCCTGTCTCCCCAGTGGCTGATGGGGTACACAGTTTCAACCAAGGACACAGAGGTTCCCAAGCAGCACAGGGGCCCCTGGGATGCTCAGGACATAAGGCCGTGGCTTCAGCGCCCCACTTGCTCCCCAACCTCTCACTCTGATATTTTCTTTCAAAGAGTTGTGAAATGGAGAAAAGGGTCGAATCACCTTATGGTATTTTCTAGAAGATTTTAACACTGTCTGGTTCTTTTTGATAGAAGAAGAGAGCACTGCATCACAGGAGAGGTAGTAAGGACTTTTGGAAGAGACACTGAAAGGTATAGATCTATAATCAAGTCAACATAAACAAAGATTCTTCTCATTTAGCCTGATAAGTTCTTTAAGGAATGTTTACTTATCGGAGAGAACACAATTCTTAGAAAAAGATATTTTTATCAGAAGACAAAGGAGGAGTATATTGGTGAATCACAGAGTTATCTGATGACATCCCTTCCCTAGGGTGCTGTTCTACTCACATCAGCCAGACTGCACAGCAGAACCAGCTACTGCCCCCTCCCTGTATACAACTGACTAATAGAGCGGCCACCAGGCCGAAGGAAGCAAGTCACAGGGAGGCCAGCAGCCTCTGACATGGAGCAAAAGCATGTGTTGATATCCTGCTTAACTTGAAGAACATAGAAAATAGATAACAAACCCTTGAGTCAAATTCAGCAGATTCATTTAAAGATCTGCACGGATGTCCACAGATGCTTATGAAAGTCTAATTCTCCAAGGAAAAAGTTCATGTGTTTTATCTTTAAACCACATGATGTTTCTTAAAATTCACCAATGCAGGGCTCTGCAACCTATTCACTGGCTTTTAATTTAAAAAATTTCGCTTTTTGCCCTACATCTTATATTTCATTATCTTACAAGATGTTTCTTTCTTGTAAAACTTGCATCCAGTAATGAAAATCAGTGTTTGCAAGCTGCCTTCACGTGGTCCACTTCTGTTCTTGGGGTCCTGGGACACGTGAGCCCCTGGGCCACCTGCTTCCAGCCAGCATATCACTGTGACTGCAGAGATCAATCAGCCATGACAAAGTGCTTGTGGCCTTCAAGGAATAACTCCCTCTCTAATATTAAAGATGCATAAATTATTCAGACTCCTTCAAAGAGGATTTTACAAAAAAAAAATACTCAAAGTCATTAAAAATCACTTTCTTTCTTCTTTTTTTTTTTAAAAGAATATCTTCCTTTGGAAACCAACCAAAGACAAAACAGTTAATCATCTAAATTTAGGGCTGAAAAAGCTTTCTCTTAACACACTGCATGTTCTGAATTTTAGATAAATTTTGTCCACCTCCAACACCTACACAGTATTTGTGCCTTGAGAACACAGCAACTGTTACTAGTTTTTAAAGAGTTTATTTATAACCCATCTATAAAAATTCTTCTTAGTCTGAAGGAAAAAAATTCCTGCAGATTTTAAAATGAAAAGAACTTAGCTGTTTTTATAGATGAAGTGGAAAAACCCTACAGAAAATGAGAAAACCTCTGTGAGCTGGTCAAAAAGTTAAACGCGTAACTTTAAGGAACAGCGTGCTTAACAGAGTAATTCTCAAGTCAAATATACTTTGAGAATTTCCAAACAAGAATAAATATCATCACATTTTCAAAGCTTTTTTATTGTTAAAGAAAACTATTCACTTCCTGTGCATTCTTTTTCCCAAAAAATCCCATGGTTTGGGCACACACAGCATCACAGTATATTACTGTGTTTCTTCAGAAAGGGGACAGTGGTACTTGGTTCACAGATTTAATTCATTCCACAATTCTGCACAGGAGGGTCACATTCATATTTGTGCAGGAAAGATGCCTGCAGTCATATTCATCACCCAACACAGAGTCTGCAAACAAAAGCAAAATTTTGCCAAACTCTTCTGTTTGAGAACCAAATTGGTGGCAATTAAAAGCATTTATGAACTGAAGTACCACTGTATAGAAAAAATTCCCCAGTCACCAATTTCTTCTCCACAGTTATTACCGCCTCTACCACTATGTATTTCCAATGGCATTTCCCTGCAACACTTCTTTCGACAAAAATGTAGGGCAGCAATCAACCTATTAAAATCTTAATGCTTTTTACACTTCACTTTGCTCTTTTCTTCCCATTTGTACAATCTTGCTGCACCAATTCTTCTTATACTACCCTTTGCATATAGGCAACGTGAAGATACTCAGGGGGTAGTAAATTAGTTCAGATTTTGTTACTATAACACAATACCACAATACAATAGAAAGGCAAGAGGTCTATTTGGCTCGTGATTCTGGTGATTCAGTGCTAGCATCCCAGCAAGGCCTCCTGAGTGTATAACAACATGTTGAGAAACGTAAACGGACCCGGCTGTGTGTAGCACAAAGGGCCAAGCAGATTGAGTGGCCTCATTTTATGACAACCTCCTCTCATAAGAACTCCCTCACTTGGAGGCCAGTACTAACGCCTTCCCAAGGTGATTGCTTCATCATCTAATTCTCTTGCACCACCTCCCTCACTTAGAGATACGGAGTCTCCAGGCCTCCAGACCGGGGCCACCTTTTAGTGCATGAGTCCCCAGGGAACGTAGTCAAACACTATCCAAAGCCCAGCAGCCAGCAACCAGAGATGTACTTCCTTTCTTCCAAGCCTTTGTGATCTAAACTTTTCATTTTAGCAGAATAAAACTGGTTGGCTGCTTCCTCATGAATCAGCCATCAGCACCCACTTGTTATTTTGTATTCTAAGTTTTGGCTTCTGTTACATGAAACCAATAGCACAAATAAGGTGCCTTATAGAAATTTCACAAGGTCTGGGTAAAGATCGCCAATCAATCGCACAGCTTTTTGTAACTAAACAGTGGTGTGTGGGAAGCGAAAGTAGACTTCCTCTCCCAGAATCTGTGTATCTGCCACATTATCTTTCCTAGGGCCCACTTCTGTGGCTGAGCCCTAATTGGTTTAAGTTCTGGCGCTTCAATCTAACATTTAACCTGGTGAAATTCTATCCCCCGGGGAACATTGTCTACCACACAGTTCTAAGAGACCAACAGACTTTCCTATGTGATCATGTCAAACACAATTCTGACAATAAAACCCTCTGGCCTATAGTGCTCTTCTGAGACACAGAAGACGGCAAGGTATTTAGGGAGATGTATAATCTACCAGTGAATGTTAGAATGCCTTACACACATCCCCTTTAGAGAACAAAAGTATCTTTTAAGATTCTATTCTTTCGGCTGTGGTTCTCAGTAGGAGTAATTTTGCTCCCCAGAGCACATGTGGCAATATCTGGAGATCATTTGGACTGTTGTGATTATAGCTGCATGTTGTGTTGGAGGACACAGGTCAGGAGTACTGCGAAAGAGCTCACAGTGCCCAGGACAGCCCCACAGGGAAAAATGACATGTCCTAAATGTCAACGGGGTCAAGGGAAGCCCTGCCTAGACAACAGTTTTAACTCTGGTTTTGCAGTTCTTAGAACATTTCCTGGGACTTCCAAAGGTTATTTTTAAACCTTTAAAAAAATTATGATCATCTGTGGGGGAAAAATCAATATGGTCATGGGTTGGGGATGGATCACCGAACAAAAATCAGCAAAACAATAAAATTTAACAAGGTTCAATTTCATGGATCTGTTTTAGCCAAATTAAATGACACTAAAATTTTATGGCATTCATGTTATTTAGAATTCGATGTGATCTAGAAGCCAAGTGCCCAATAGCTCATTGTGCATTCCGTGCTATATTCTGAGTACAAAGAGCTCTTGGGAAGGACCACAGCCCACACCTGAACCTGCAGATGGCAATACTGCTCCCAGACCTCGACCTTCTGTGTGCTGATGGGACCATAAGATTCTATGAATCCCACAAGGTTCTGTGTCTTTTTTTTCCTGGAAGAAAGGGAAAGAAATTAATACACAGGCTAACTCAAGAGATCCTAAGGGATAACAGTTGGGTGTGACCTTGGCTCTAGCTTCCTCCACAGAAGGTGTATCTAAGCATTCTCCTCTGAGCATGTATCAGAGCTTCTCCATGGAACTACAGGCAGTTCTAAGACAGAGGCTCTCTTGGTCAGTTTTGTATTAAAGGGGACTGATTTCAGACTGTGGATTGTGGCACAGTGTTTGAAATAAATGCCCGAGGTGGAAATGTCAGGTTCAGTAACAGAAATATGAGGAAAATTATGATTCTCTATATGCCCACGTTGGGACTGTAAGTGTCAAACCCCAAAATATATAAAGAGAATACAGAAATACATGTGTTGAGTTTACCCCTCAAGACCAGCTTGTCTCTATTACAGTTGTGCTTTAATGTTTCCATAAATTATACCTTTAGAATACATGTGATATTTAAATAAACATTTATCAGCCACAATAAGATACAAGCAAACCCGTGCTCCAAGTCTTAAGAAAACAACGAAGCATATTACTGAGACCCTGAATAACAGAGCTTTGTGTTTACGGGAAGCATTTGCCGGCAGCATGTACATAAGGCCAAAGGTCTATTTCTGTTAGCACCACTGTACCGCTTTGCTCAGAGGCAATCATTAGTGAGTTCAATACACTCAGAAATCTAATAGAGCACTTAGGGTACTGTAGTCCTGGAATGTCACAGTGTTTTCCAAAGTCACTACACTCGACATAAAATGGGCAGCTGCTTCCTTTGTTATCATCCTCTAGCAATCTTTTTCAGCCCACATATCAAGTGGGGGACACATGCTTTCTAATGGCTATTGAGATGGAGTATTGATACTTTCTTCTCAATTCTTGTCTATGACAGTTTCTAATGGAAATAACTATAATTACGAAGAGAGGGACAGAAAATCCACATCCCCTGAGGGTAAAGGGAATCAAACTCCTTCGCTTTATAATCAGCCATAAATATTTATGTTCTACTGTCCATTAGTTTTGAATTCCAAAATTGGCATGTTTTTATGTCTTTCATTATTTGAAGAAAGAATGTAGAACTTATATTTACAATGTACAAAGGATGTATTTCTGTGTTGATACTTGTTTTAAATTATTTTTAGCTTGTAGTAAAATACCTTTTTAGAAAGCACAATTAAACAATGATATATTAAGAGCCTCAAAAACTATGATCCTCAGATGCTAGTTATATATGAGAGCTAAACATTCCACTTAGATCAAACAATTCATTTGATTTATGAACATATTATTAGCTGAAATATAGTAAGGCAAGAAGAGATTGAATTATTGTCAGCAAGGGAGAGTGAGCTGCTTCAGTTTAGGAACCGAAAAGATGCTGGCTAAGCACAGTCATTTTATACCTACAGAGCAAAAAGATAGTCCTTATAAAATGTACATCTTTGGGAATTTGATTTTCATGAGACACTGTCCATAAATAATTACAATTTGCCTCACTGAGACAAAGTAGCCAGTCCTTCAATTTATTCTACCCCAAGTTTCCCAATACTATGCCAAAAGGAAATTCTTGTCTATACATCCATAAACTATGTTGGTGTTGGGAGAAATCTATGGCCCTAATTAAAGTCCTTAGCCTAATTAAAGTCCCAAATCAGTGGAGAGATATTAGGTAGAGTAAGGGTAATTTTAGAATGCAAAGTAGAATGCATTTTGGCTAATATTCTACATACACGTCATCTGTTTTTACACTCCTAACCCAGCCTTGTTTCCATGGCATAAAATACTTTCAGTTTCCATAATTCAGTGTGTGAAACCATGACAAGCCCTAATGAATAGAGCATGCAAGCTACTATGCGGGTACTGAGGGCTTATTGGTTCTTTTAGATGTTGAGGCTTAAACATGTGAAGGATTTCTCAAGGGCAAAGCAGTAAATAGAAATGTGCAAACTGCTATGGCTCCTCCTTCCTTTGTTACCAGTGAATTGGTTTCTTGATCATCTCAGAGGTAAACAGAATATATGTATGTGTCACATTATGCAAAATAAGTGGAGTAAAAACTCCATCGTATTTCTAGGTAGCATGGAAACATTTGGGATGAATGAAGCATGTTATACAGTAAAGAAAAGCAAATTTAAGGAGAAAATGAAGTTAAACAACTACTAACTTGTAGGTGCTGGGTTTTTTTCTAACAAATGTAAAATCAAATGAAATCAGCCTGCCTTGTGAGTACAGGATCACAGTTTCCACTGTGCCATCTAGGCCACTGGAGAAGTCTGCATTCTCTGGGTTGAAAAAGAAAAAAAAAATCACTTAAATACCTAAATATTTATATAGAAGAATAAAAGTATCATATTAAACTTGAATTTAGGTCAAAGATTAATATATATCAAAGATATATTTTTACAGTTTTAACTTCAGGAAAAAGATAAAAGGAGGATTTTTAAAAATTTATTAAGTCATAAAATAAAAGTAAGAGGAACAATGTAATTTCTTTGAGTGTAGCACTGATCTGCCACTAATCTTCTCGGAAGCGTTAGCCCAATTCATCACCGTTCAGCATCTTAACCTTTTCTGGGAGAGAATCAATATGCTATTTCCATCCTACTCAATCACCTCAAGCACTGTAATTTTTCCTAAAGAAAGGAAAAATCTTTAACACAGAAATAAAGACCCACATATCTTGGATCACTTAATCTCCCACTCACATATGAAAATTACAGATGATCAGACAATTGATTACACAACTTTAGATTTATAGGTGAATACAAAAATTAAAAGGAGAAAGTAAACTATTTTTTAAAATATTTAGTGTCACACAGGCTGGTGAATTTTTGTTTACTTTTTAAGGCCATGAATACTTAGAACTAAAGGGAAAATAAAATGAAGTTTAAAATTGCAGCAAGTAACTAGAGAATTCAAGCCAGCAAGTAAGCATGGCTTCATCCCATATCCTGGGGATTGAACCTGTCAGATAATATGTTCTCTCAGTTTCAATTTATAAACACAAATGAACCCTTACTGGCTGACTCCAGAAAGTAGATTGAGGACACAGAGATACTGATTGTAACACGATATAGAAAATATAAATAAAGAAAAAATAAGTTATTAAAGAAAACATTTATAACAAAAAAATAAACTGATGCAATTCTTTTGCAATCAACAAAAACAAGTCCCAAATATAAGAACTAAGTGCCTAAAAGGGTTTTTGGCCCAGAAGAGGCACACAGTAGATGTTGTATGGAAAAATGAATGAAACATGATGCAAACCTACAAATAATGTGATCCGATGACTCACTTGTGTTCACATAGGATTATTAAATAATTTTCAGGTCCAGTGCAAAGTGAAAATGCAGTGCACCTTGCTTAAAAATTATGAAACACTTCAAGATGGTAATGAGAACCTTAAGCCAGGTCCAGAGGTCCTCTGAGCTTGGCTGTCTGTACAGCTGTACCAGCTGCCCGCCCCGAAGCTGGTCCTGCTTCTCCTCACATCACTGGGCGCTGCCTCGGGGGGTTCTCCACTGTGACTTCAGGTCACCATAGCTCTGGGTTCAAACACAGCCCTTTTCTGTTTTCTCAGGCTCTAAACACACCACAGGGCCTCAGGTCTTACTCTGTTTCTTTATCTTTGGCCCTTAGATCTTACTTTCTCCCTTCTTGATCTAGATGAGTATAACTGTATCTCCACTCCATACCCTGTTCATTTCTCTCCTTCACCAATGTGGCTTCTCCCCTTACCTCCACACCTTCCGTTTTCTTTAATTTAAAGTCCCATGGACACTTTTTCTTCTTGCCTGTATTTATATACACTCAACTTTTCATCATCTGTTATTTAACATGGAGTTATCCTGGGTTGCTACGACCATGATAATGATAACAAGAACAATCACATACACACACACACACATACACACATGCACACACACACGCACACACCGTCTTTATGAAATGACTTTTCTCAGCCTAGGTCCTGTTTCTGCGCGGCCTTAGACATTTCTGTGTTTACTACCCCTCACCTAGTGATCATTTCTGAGTCCATATACTGACTGTTAAGTTGACCAACAGGTCTCTGCATGTACGTGCCTGATGCCTGCCCAATTTTGCATATGGCTCCCTGCATCCCAAACACAGCCACCTCAATATGAACTTATCACCTCTGTCCTCCATTTGTCCTCTGCTTTGTACTCACTTCAGTCACTGCGTGGATCTCCCCTTAGTGCAATGTTTTTGTGTGTTTGTCTGTGACCTCACACTAGACTAGAAATGTCTCTTTCTTCCTAATACAGTTCCTGGTACTTGGTAGATACTCAAGTCTTCACTGAGATAAACAATATTCCTGACTAGAGCTTTGTACGTTTATTTCTCTGAAGAGTTTTGAAGCTTGAGTGCACAGCTAAATACTAATTTTAACCACAGACAAGACTCTTAAATTGAAGAAGAGATAGAACTGGACATTGCCAACATTTTATTCTCTGTGAAATATCAGGTCTGACGAATCGTTTGAGTCATTACATTATTGCGTTCAGTTTATTAAAGGCCTCAGTTTATTGCATGAGTTTTCACGCAACAAAATGCATGCCCAGGGACAGGAGTACATCCTTGCTGTACTGAATCCAAAATGACTAAAACCACAAATCACATTGGTCTTGATTCGACAGCTCACTTTGAGAAGGACAAAACACCCATTGTGTCTGAGGTTCTGCGCCCAAGCCTTAACATCATGGGCCTGAGGCACAGTGAAGTCAGGAGCAACGTCATCATGAGAATTCAGACACGAGAGTCCTGCTGGTAGTCCTTGCCAGAGACTGCTATGGTCCCCTGCCTCCAAGCCGTGGCAGAGACTGCTGGCTGTTTCTCCACATGCATTCTCCTTCCTACCTTAAAAATATAACCTCATCATTTTAGTTGATTATGTGCTCACTTGGAAGAATGAAGACCTTTCCCAGCCTCCTTTGTAGTTGGGCAGATCCATGTGGCTAAGTTCTAATTAGGAGACGTAACAAATTTCAGAAGTGGATCTTCAAAGGAAGGGGTTTCGGCACCTCTTTCTTTGAAGGACTGGAATGCTGACACAATGATTAGATTTCCAGCAGCCATTTTGGATCACGAGGTGAAAGCATGGAAGTAAAGTTTACAAAAAATATAATGGAAGGGGAAAAGGGTAAGAAAAAGAAAAGTTGAGTGTGGTGGCTCATCCCCAGCATTTGGGAGAGTTAGGCAGGATTGCTGCGAGCTCAAGACCAACCTGGGCCATAGTGAGTTCAAAGGCATCCTGAACTACACCCTGCCCCTCCCCCCAAAGGAGTAAAATACAATGGAAGGTGTGTGCCATATAAATCCTAGGACTGCTTATCCACATGTTCATTTTACATGAGAGAAAAAGAAATTCTACCTCATTTAATCAATAAATACTTTAGATGTTGTGACATGCAAACAATCGTAACCCTAACTGACAAAACCCATGTGTCCTTACTTTTTGTCCATTTGACTTCCTGTACTCATCTCACCCCCGGTACTTCCAACACTTTCTACTTTACCATCCTCACGACTCAGAGCGACTCTGCATCTGTCTTGCTACATGAGGTCCCACGGTGCTTCCTGTTAAGGCCATGACCGACACTGTACACTTGGAGAGAACAAGGTGGAAAAAGTGCAGCACTATTCTGAAAGTCAAACCAGCAGTCAGAGAGCACGTTCTTCCATGGAGCCGTGGCACCACCCAGTCATCCCAGGATGGCTCCCGTGTCAGAAGATGCTCCTCTCAATGGCTGCTAGACACAGAAAGCTGTTCCAAAGAACTATATTATTGAAAAAAGACAATAATGAGAGACAGACACTGGAAGGCAGCCAAACATCTCTCAGTTTATGGCTAGAAAAAAATCTGGAGTCAGTGGTATTTCTCTAGTCACCTGTCTGTTCACCCCAATACCGGATGAGAGCCCTGCTCAGACACACCTGTGCCTGACAGCAAATGTCTTGTCCCAAGTGGAAAACCTCAGCAAAGGAACCCAGATGGCAGTGGGTTGGCTGGCAATGCCTTAAAATTACTAGCATTTATGTTCATTTTAAAATGAATGCACAGCATTTTTTTGCACTATTAGAATTGAACTCAGGACTTTGTGGACTTTATATCCCTAGACCTTTTTTTTTTGTTTTGGTTTTGTTTTTTTTGAGACAGGGCCTCACTAAGTTACTAAGTTGCTAACGTTAGATCTTCCTGCCTCAGCCCGCCGAGTGTTGGTATTATAAGCCTGTGCTACTATGCCTCGGTAAATAAAGCAGTTTTACAAACTGTGCTATTAGAGTTAGAGTTTTCTTCACCCTACAGATCTCTTGGAAGCAGGTGCTGATAAATAGTGGCATGATTGCTGGCCACATAGGGTTGGTGTACCTAGGAATTGGGAGTCAAATTCCAATTTATTAGTGCTTACACAATTGTATCAAGTTGCCAGTGATCATGGAGGTAGAGTTGCCAATAATGGGATAACAGTAATTAATAATAGTGATAGAATCATAACGTACACTTCTTTGTACTTTAGAAGCTCTCGTTAAGAAAGCCCCTTTTGTACCTTTTCTAATCTTAGCTCTATTGCATTTCTGCACGCTTTCCTTCGCCCCTTCTAAGTAAGTTGGTCTCTTCATGTTTGAGTGTCTTCCCTCCCAGGGCTCTGTCCCCTCCTTCATAATTCTCATTTTTATAGGCAATCCTGACCAAGCCTTAGCTTCTTTTCCCACATTCTCATCAAAACTACTACGATTCTTCCATGGAACTTTTCCAATACATCAACATGTTGCTGCAGTACAGTGCCCAGAGGTGCTGCATGGGGAAATATTCAAAAGTTAAACTGGTTTGGGGCACTGAGCTGTAGGGAAGGTGATACAAAAGGCAGAGATGGAATGTCAGGGCCTCTGTTCCCATGTGGATCTCAACCTTTCCTGACATCTCTTTTCCTTCCTACAGGTGTGATTACCTGATTCTTGCAATGTAAGAGAACAACCCTGAAGCTTAACACCTGAAAACTGGCTTGAAAAGTCATCAGTTGCTTTTCAAAATTCAATAGGGTAACATAATACTAAAAATGGGTACATCACAGAGGTTGGTAAGATGAGAAATATTTCTAGGTTGGAAAACATGTAATTCTATTCATGTATACCTAATATGCATACATATGCAACAGTTATCTATCTGAAATATCTCTGTCTGGCAGAATCTCCTGTAAAAAGCAGACCCTTCAATGCTTCCAACACACAGCCCTACTTTTCTGACAAAAGCTCAATGTTGCAAACATCATCTCTTTTATTCCAATACAAAACAATGAACTGTACTCTGCAATCCACTTACTTTCAAAACAACTGTTGCTTTTTTGCTCTTAAATGATGAGACACTATGCTATATAAACATAATTACATATCTACTTTTTTTGTAACACTGGAAGATATTTCACTAGAAAAATCTATGAAGGATCCCTTCTTGTGTTAATATTCTACTTTATTATTAAATTCCCTTTCTATAAAATGTCAGAAATTATTTTTCCTTGTCAATATTTCTGCCATTTGTGAGAAACTAGGCTTAAATTTGATGTCACTTCTTTTTTTACCCAAAAACTCTAGAGCACAAAAATTAGGGCTAAAGCTGCTGCTACCCTATCAAAAGGTTTTGGGCAAGTCATACAAAAAGGACCTCACTTATGGGTGATCCAATCATCTCTACCACAGGGCTGACATGTATGTACATGACCTAGAAATAATAATAGTGCTGAAAAAATTCTTTGAATACATATACATGGATTAACACAAGTAGCCAAACATGACTGGCCAGGGCAGGCAACATATTAGCCACCTCCCCACGGGGCCAGGTTTCAATTGCAGAATCTGCTTGAGATCTTCCTTCTGCTTTGAACTTTGTTATAAATAACCCTAGAATAAAGGCACTAAAAGTTCACAGAGGAATGAAGAAGGAAAATTTGTCCACAGGCTAGAAATAAAGTGTTTTGGCTGTCAGTGGTCTCATTTTTGAAGGTCTATCCAATCTTCTTGCACGAAAAATAGGGCTTTGGTGTTTGTTTTGGAAATTAGCAGGCATATGTGTAACATAAAGTAGGCAAAGCCATGGCCAAAGATTTGTGAATTGTGATTTCGGACTCCTATCTAACTCTTTGTATTAGTTTCTTCAACCACGGAACTAGAAGACAAAGCTGATGGCAATTAATTCCCTGCAAGTGTACTGACAGATAATGCACCAAAGTGTACTGACAGATAATGACACTCTAGACTGTCAAATCCAAAGCTTTTTGTAAGTGCAAGGCTGTTATCTAATTGCTTATGGAGGAACTATGGAATAAGGTGCTTTCTAAGCAGCTGTGTGTGTGGATGTCAGTGGAACCTGAAACACCATCAACATCTATAACAAGCACAGCTCTCACTACTGGGCGAAGGTGTATTCAGAAGTCAGCAAGTTCTTGTTTAATGACCTAAAGTCAAGGACACTTTTTTGGGTCCCATGAAAAAGTTCACATAATGTTCAGGAAAAAAGTCTTCTTTTATATGTTCCATAATTTAGTAAATTATTTTTGCCTTGTTTCAAAATTTGCATATTGTTCTAAACACTGAATTTAATCACAAAAAGTAAATGTCAGTTGATATAATTTAAAATGACATTAGCTCAAAAAATTATGTGTATCACCTTATTCTTTTTGTAGTCAAGTGGAATGGGCACAAAAGCACAGGTTTAGGCCTTTTTTTGGCTGTTTATAAACTCCCTTTATTTCCTTCACTATTACATATGAATTTGAGAGGGCAAATTCCATATTACAATACTGTGGTTTATTCCTGAAATATATTCTAATTTTTATTTTTCTGGTTAAATAAGACAATTTTAAAAATTAATTTTTTTAATAGTTGAATACAGAAGGCATGGAGAGGTTCTCAGTTTTTAATACTGGGAGAGAAGGTCTTACAATTCAACTTATACAAAGTCCTACACTAGATGGTTTGAAAAGCTGTTTCAAAAAAAAACGAGTTACATTATTAGAATTACTTCCCGTTTAAAGGGATCCTTTCTTGAGAATAGTGGAGAATTAGCTCTTTAGGACACAAGAACCCATCTGTGATACTAAGTATACTACATAAGGCTTGATAAATGCCTCTGTTGTTTCACAGAGGCAAACATTACTTTGTTAGAAAAACTGGAGTAACTACATAGAAGCACACACAAAGCAACTGAACTTCACTTACTTTTTAAAAAATCATCAACTGAGATGATTTTAATTTTGAAACAAAATTAATGTTTTCAGGGCAATTATGTCTTCAAGAACAGACAGAAGTACAAAGTTAAAGTAAATAATGGTAGATAATGGTAGGCAGTTGTATGGTTTGGCTAAGGGTCTCCCCAAAGGTCTATGTATCGAAGACCTGATTTCTAGCCTATGGCACTAGTGGCAGGTGAGAGCGTCTTTAGGAGTGCAAATTAGTGGATGAATATTAGGCCATTTGGGCTGTGTCCTTAAAGGGGTGTTGGGTCTCCAGACCCTTCCTCTTCCTCTCTTTTGCTTCCAGGCCATCATGAGATGGGCAGCTTGCTCTTCCCAGCCCTCTGGCCATGATGTGCTGCCTTCCCAAAGGCCTCAAAGCAACAGGACCGACCACAGACCAAAGACTTGGGAACTGTGAGCCAAAAAAACAAAACAAAACAAAACAAAACAAAACAAAACACTCATTTTTTTCTTGTAAGTTGATTATCTCAGGTATCATGTTATAGAAACAGAAAGCTGACTAAGGAATTTATTAGAGCTGGTAAGTATTTATATATAAGTCCTTAAACAATTTTTAAAGAAACCTCAAGTTTAAAAGATGTTGGCATACAATCTACTACATATAAACACCATACTGCAAACAGCTACTAGTCTGAATTCGGAAAGCACATACAAGCCTATCAATTTAAGACTGTTTGCTTACAAATTCAGCAGCATAGCTGGATACAAAGTCAACACTCAAAAATCAATAGCATTCCTGTACACAAACAAAAAACTCCATGAGAGAGAAATTATGGAAATATCACCTTTCATAATTGCATCTAAAAAAATCAGATACTTAGGAATCAACCTAACCAAGAATGTAAAAGATCTATATGCTGAAAATTATACTACTCTAAAAGAGGAGATTGAAGAGGATATTCAAAAATGGAAGGATATTACTTGCTTTTGGTTAGGAAGAACCAACATTGTGAAAATGGCCATAATACCAAAACTGTTACACAGATCCCAATCAAAATTCCATTAACATACCTTACAGATCTAGAAAAATATTCCTAAAATTCATATGGAAACAGAAAAAACCTAGAATAGTGAAGGTGATTCTGGGCAACAAAGGCAAGGCAGGAGCCATCTCAATTCCTGACTTGAAACTATTCTACAAAGTTACAGAGATATAAAATCAGCATGGTACTGGCAAAAAAATAGACCTGAGGATCAATGGAACAGACTAGAAGATGCAAACACTGCTACAAAGACCCTCAGCCACCTGATATTTGACACAGGGGCTAAATATGTTCACTGGAAGGAGGATAGCCTCTTTAATAAATGGTGTTGGAAAAATTGGCTTTCCACATGCCGAACACTGAAAATAGACCCATGCCTGCCTATCACCATACACTAAACTAAAGTCAAAATGGATCAAGGATCTAAATATTAAAACAGAAACACTAAATCTACTGGAAGACAGAGTAGGTAAAAATCTTGGAGACATAGGGGTAGGGAGAGAATTCATGAATAAAACACAAACCACATGGGAAATCCTTCAAAGAATCAACAACTGGGCTCTCATATTACTACGAAGTTTTTGCACTTCAAAAGAAATCACCAACAAAGTGAAAAGAAAACCCACAGAATGGGAAAGAATTTTAGCCAACAATCCCTCAGACAAAGGACTTATATCCAGAACATATAAAGAATTAAAAAACATCAAGCCCCCCAATTCAAAGACCCTCTCCAAAAATGGGCATCCAAGATGAACACACAGTTCTCAGATGAAGATATACAAATGGCAAATAAATATATGAAGAAATGTTCACGATCACTGGTCATTCATGAAATGCAAATTAAAACAGCATTGAAATTTCATCTCACCCCAGAAAGAAGGGCTGCCATCAAGAAAACGACTGGTAACAAATGTTGGTGAGGATGTGGTGAGGGAAGGAACACTTCTCCACAGTTGGTAGGAGTGCAGACTGGTGCAACCACTGTGGAAATCAGTATAGAGATTCCTCAAAAAACTAGCATTGGAAGTTCCACACAATCCAGCTACTCTCCTCCTGGGTATTTTCCCAGAAAAATTGAAAAGGTCATGTCACAGTGATATAAGTGCACCCATGTTTACAGCAGTATAATTTGTGATAGCTAAATCTTAGAAACAACCAAAATGCCCATCAACCACAGAGTGGATAAAAAATGTGGTATTTTTATACAATGGAATATTCTTCAGCTATAAAAAAGGATGATCTTGAGGCCTCTATAGGTAAATGGAGGCAACAAGAATATCCTCATTAGAGAAATAAACAAGACTCACATTAGTAAATATCACATTGTCTCTCTAGTGTAAAAATAATACGAACTGACAGAATAATGGTATCCAAAAAGCATAATAAATATAAAAGTATAATAGATATTATAAAAGTGAAAGGGAAGGAAAGTGCTCTAAAGGATATAGCAGCTACGGGAGTGGGAAGTCTGCATGACCGACAGTAGAATGGGGTGCACAGGAGGTTGCTGAAGGGTTCGGTCAGAAGGCTTTTATCTGGAATTCCACTTGATTGGCTCATTTCTCCTGTTTCTTCTTCAGTTGTGTGATGCGGTGATATTGTTTCAGAGTTCCTACAACATAAGTTTTCTTAGCCCCAGAGAAATAGATGTGAGATTATGAGTGATACAAGAGAAATATAACTCTCAACTTGCTAGATGTCAGATGAGCTGAGTTCATGTCCTCTGAAATTGAAGAGTAAATTCCAAAGGACAATGGAGGCTCAGCATAGGAGCAGGCTATTGAGAGATAGCTCCTGAGAGATTGGAAAAGTCCCAGAAGTGGGTTACCAATGTCAGGGGTAATTTATACAGCAAAGTTACAATGTGGGTACAACGTGGGTCAGACTATAATCACCCTATAGGATTAAAGTACAGCTACTTAGCTAACACTGATCCAATAGAGAAGCAGGTCACACAGCGAGGGCACATGGAAAGAACAATGGCATTTTGGAACAAGATATAATTGTCGCCCACCTGGGCTACTGATGCCTATCTGGACTTCCTGGACTGGAGGTACTAATTACAGTATAATGTCAGGTTACTGCTTATCCCTTAGGGAGTCAGAGGGTCCTGGCTGCTGCATCTTTATCCTGAGGCCTGGGTCTTCTTCAGATGCACCTCCAGCCACAATTCTGATGTCTTTGTTTTTTTCTGCTGACTTCTTTGAGAGCCCAGTCCCTCTCTAACCACATATTAATTTCTATCTAACTTAGCTGCCTATAATAAGGGCCAGAATAAGCCACGGTTCACAGCCATTTAAAATCCTATGTCCTCATTCTTATTAGGATGGGCGGCCCAATCATTCTTATGACAGAAAGAGCAGAGATGTGTTTTCACACCTTGCCATGAATGTGTTGGTAAAAGACAAACTTCCTCACTGTGTCAGTTTCATAGAAATCTAATTTTTCATGGCATTTAATGCTCATTAATAGAAAAAATAATGTTTGGAAGCAACAGAAATTGTAAATGGATAATCTTTCCACCAACAACACAGTGGATATGTTGTTACTGTTGCAATAGAAACTGTAATGATAGTCAAGTAAATACAAAGGAAAATTCTTTCTTTGCAATACTGTCCACTGCAACAAAACATGCAATCTCTATGTGAAATGCAACAAGCTTTTTAAAAAACCTACTTATTTTACATTATACCTAAAAAGTTAGCCATTAAAGAAAGACTAGCTCTATCCATCCCGTGCAAGTCTGATAGGTATCATGGAGAGGGCTAGGGCAGGTGTATTACGTGTGTGGTTGGCACAGAACAAGGGTTCCTTGGGTCAGGAAGGGTAGAACAGGCTTCCCTGAGGATGACAAGCATTAGCTGAGAGCCATTTACCGGTGGAAAGGTGAAGGAAGGATGGCCCTGGGTGGGAATAGAATATGCAGAGTCTTCTGCACAGGATGAGACAGGCACGGGCACTTGAAGGGGGGTCAAGGCCACTGTGGTGATGAGAATGAGGGCAGCCCAGTGTGGTCACCCTGGAAGACTGGGGAAACCACAGCCCACACTATCCAGGGTTCCCATCAAACAGGGTAATTTTATTCTAAGAGCCATGACAAGTGACTGACAGTAGAGCTGTTCAGTACTCTTTTGTATTTACAACAAACTTCTTCCCCATTCTCAAAGTTTATCATGTAAGAATTTTTACAATATTTCAGAATAATACATTTGTAACTTAAATAAAACCCTTTTTCATCATGTTTATGCTGAAGAAGAAAAAACTATATAATTGGAGCCAGACAAGGTGGTACACATCTACAATCCCAGCACCGGGAGGCCCAGGCAGGAGGATTGCTGTAGGTTTGAGGCCAGCCTAGGCTACACAGAGCGTTCATGACCAGTCTGACCCATATATGAAAACCGTCTCAAAACGTCTATGTAAATATTTCATTTATTATTAATGATAGAACATCTGTTGTTATTTTTCAGGTTTCTGGTATTTAGTTTAGAATTTATGAAATTCCAAATTATCTATATTCATAAATCTTTACATTTGTATATGGAGAATGTCTGACTTTATAAATATTTTTACTTAAGGTGGAAACATTATTTCCTACTCAAAATTATTTTGTAAGACTAGAATATAATTACTTGTGGTGTCAGGATTATTCTAAATTTTTTTTCAAGAAAGCATTAATTTAATTTTATGGGAAAAAAGAACACTTCTATTCTGTCATTTGCTCTTTTCAGGTTCCCACTCCAGTGTAAAGGTGCTGTGAATCAAATTCATACATGCCATCCTTCGACAAAAGGTCAGAACACCTCAAACCACATCACATGAGAGACTGACACTAGAACGGTTTTTCTTCTAGTGCCCTGTCAATAATGACATTCAAGGGATCATCTCTTTGAATGTTTCAGGTGCTTATGATCATTGAGACCATCAGAATTTAGGTAAGGCACCCACTTGTCTTCCCGATACAGTGCACATTTGCCAAAAGTGCTGTCAAAAATGCACAGTGCTGCTAACTTTAGGACAGGTGTAACAATGCAAATAAAGAGGCAGCCAGCACGCCGCTCTGGTAAGTGGCTGTGGCCTCCCAAGCTGCGGCCGCCCCAGGGTGAGAACCATATCAGCGTTTCCTGAGATCCACGCCATGTTGGAACCCCTCTGGTGGGCGGCTATGAGCCTACCAGAGCGCGGGCTAAGAATCAAACATCCATCTCATCCCCCCTCCCTCGCTAGGAAGTGAGAGCCAGAGATCTGAGCATCTCTTGCGAGTTTGACTATATGCAATATAGCAAATAAGGGGGATTTTCTTCTGACATCTCTTTGAAGGCAAATATTTTTACCTCTGTTTTGCTCTGTTCTGATCAATAGTATTGCTCTATTCAATATTCTGTTTTTATAATTTCGGTGTTTCCTTTGATACTGCTCTACCTGATTGAAGGAACAACTATTATGAAGAAAACCAGATATACTATTGTACCTATTGCTGTTATCCCAGTAACCTGCTATAAGGTTCTGTGCCAATTTCACTGCACTGCCTTAATTGGCTTTGTCCCTGTCTTGTTCTGCTGTATTTTACTACCTTCAAAATAAAATAAATAAATAAATAAAAAATAATAAGAAGAAAAAATTAAAAAAGAAAATAACAACAGATCAGTAAGGTACTGAGCAATCTGAAACATGATATAACTAAACAGATAATGGACTAAAAAAGCAAAAGGAGGAAAAGAAAGTGCTCTAAAGGATATAACTGCATGTATATTTAAGTGTGTAGGATTGATAACCATATTGCTAAGTTTTTGTTGGACTGGCAAACAGAACTGTTTGCAGCCTCACTGTTTGAATGGCCACTTTGTATGCTTTAATTTTGTAACTTGAACAACCATGTCCAAGAAGACAATATGTAATGTATCAACTAGTGATTTCTTACTGTTTTTTTTTTGAAATTCTGTATTGTTTCTACCCTTTTTTCTGTTTTGCTTTTTTCCCCCTCTATTTAAATTAAAAAAAAATGCAAATAAAGCAGAAGATGGCAAAAATGACACCAGGAAAACAGTGCCAAGTGAAGCCCAAGACAGGGAAAGGCAGTGGAAGCCCTGCAGTCCATTACAGGTGCAGGACACTTCTGTCCCCGCAGGCACAGGGTCACTCCTGGTCTGCATTTGCCTCTTTCTCTTCCCCTTTCTCTTTTTCTCCCCTTCTTCCCTCCCTCTTTCCCCCTTTCCTTCCTCCCTTCCTTATTTCTTGTGTGAGACAAAATATTGAACCCAGGGCCATATACGCCGGACAAGAGTTTTCCCACCGCACTACACTCAGCTCTGGCCTGGACTCTGACAACAGCACATTCACACGCTGTAAGTCCCGCACTTGGTTTTATTTTCTGGTTACCCTTTTTAAACTCAAACCAGCTCAAAGAAGGTTAGATCAGGTATTATGACAAGGGAAAGGGTGAGTGGATTTCTATTTCTCTGAGGAACACCAGGGACAGGCCCATGACTGGCCCCATCTCTTTGACCCATCCCAGTTACCTTAAGAAAGGCTGTGAACTGGAGTTTTTAGCAATGTTCAGCTAAAGACGTAACTACGAGCCATAAAGTAAAGACAAAAGGGTCCTCAACCAGACAAGGCTTCAGCCTCATCATTTCTGATAGGGGGGAAAACTTCACAGAAATAATTTTTAAATACTTCATGACAGATATGACTGCACCTGTTGTAAAGTCTAGAAGTGTCCCATGCTTGGTTGCTCTGTCAGTTACGACTCAGTGATGGTAGAGGTTGATGCCCAAACTGTAACCCCAGACCCACTTATTTATCACAAAGTGCCAACATCACAATTAAACACAAACCCTGAGGTTTTAGTTTAGCAAAAACAACTGTTATCTTATACTCGGCTGCCGGGGTGACTTGGCCTGGGTGCCACAGAGAAGGCTCTGTGTTGCCTGCTATGGCACACGTGCCCCTGGTTTGCTACCACTGGACTAGAGGATCCCAGCTATGCATCCTGCTTAGCTGGCTTGGGAAAGCCCTGAGCCATTCTGGGCTCAGCAGCATCACCCCACCTTTCTGGTAGAACTAAAATAAGAGCAGAACCTCGGGAGACTCTCTTATGGGGAGCTGACCAACAACCACATAATTCCCCCATAAATATTCCAGAGCCAAACCTTTAAATAGATAAGCGAAAACACACACACGTACACACACACACATCATGGGGGGGCGGGTTGCAAACTGGAGCATAAGGCAAAAGGAAAAATGTGAATCTCTACAAATACTTAACAAAATATTCTGCTGTTTGCACCAAGTGAGAAAAGTAACCGAACACTGTACAATAGGCAAGCTAGATATAACACACATACTGCCCAATGTGTGTTCACCACCATCAGTCCTGTGACCCACGACAGCAGAAGAGACACCTGCCCACAAGAACCAGGTGCCACTGGCTGCACCTGATGTGCAACAATATGGCATCCTAAACAAAAATAGCCAATTTTTATCTAAAAATTGGATATTCTGTTTGCTGTGGATTTTCTTATAATTATTTATAGTTCTATAAAAGAGTACATTAAAGTTTCATTTTTTCTTGATTACTGAGCTTTATGGCACCTAAGGTAAAGAGTTTCGCCTCACTCTAATTTTAACCCTGTGACATATGCACCACACACACATCACTATAGATACACACACAAGACACCAACACACACACATGCGATACAAACACCACGCGTCACCACACACATCATAGATATGTGTGCAGACATTGGGACAACACAATTTCCTGCCTTCTTGATCTCCAGAACCCACCTGGGTCTATAAGCTCATTCATAGCACCCAGCAGACAAGAATAAAGGAGCAGGATGCAGCATCACTGAGCAGAAGGAGCCTCAGGTACAGCAACTGTGAGCCTCAGAGGCCCCATCTCCATGGACTCAGTCCATCAGGCATCAAGAAATGATGCAGGCAGCACTGAAAACACTTCAGTACATATACAGGGCTCCCCCTATGCATTATTTGTAGTTTCACCGTCCACAATTTCAGCTACTTGACTATAGTCCAAAAACAATAAATGGAATATTCCGGACATAAACAAGTTAAGTGTTAAATTGTGCACCATTCTGAGTAGTGTCGTGAAATTTTGTGCTGTCCTGCTCCATCCCACCTGAGACATGAGTAATCACTTTATCCAGTGTGTCCACATTGCATACCACACCGCCCATTAATCGTTTAGGAGCTGCCTCAGTTATGACAGAGGTGTAGTGGTGTCAGTTTTTCTCTAAGTAATTTCTATAGTAACCTAATGCTATACCACATGGCAATGTCGCACGCATCACTTTATCTCATCACGTAGACGTATCATCTCAGCCTCACAAGAGGGATGAGTACAATACATTACGGGGAGGGGGAGAACCCAACTGCAAAACATTTATGCGGAGACACTGTATTGTTATAATTGCTTTATTTTATCATTCTTGCTGTGAATCCTTTATTATACCTGATTCATAAATTAATCTTCATCATAGATATGCATAGGTAAAATCATAGGATATGTGGTGTTGGGTTTTATCATGTTATTTATTTTAAAGGCTAAATAAGGTCTCTATGTTAACGCAAATCATTTGCTATTTTATATTTCTCTATTTGTTGACTGATGTTGTCTACATGTACTGTACCATGGAAGGGAACCAAAAAGCATCTTAACTTCATTATATGGTATGCAAGCACTCTGGTTATTGACAGTCTCCTCTTGGCTAGGCAAAGTACCAGGAACTTGGTTTATAGTTAGAACCCAAACAATAACTCCTGCTGCTAAGAAATTATGCTGTAAAACAAGAGCCACACAATATAAAAATAAACAAATTACACAATTGTATGGAACTTATTCTGAGTTGAATAGTGCCCACCTAAAACTCATGTCCACCTGGATCTGTGACCATGTCCTTATTTGGATATAGGCTTTTTGCAGACATAAAATCGAGGTTATACTGGATCAGTGTGGGCCCTCCAGCCAGTATGATGGGTATTCTCATGAGAAGAGGCAAAACACAGCAGAGACATAGAAGGAAGGTAGCTTTGTGAAGACAGAGGTAGAGGCTACAAGCTGCCAAAAAATGCCCAGGATTGCTGGTGACCACAGAAGTTAGGAGAGGCAACAAACGATTCTTCCCTATGGCCTTCTGAGGGAGTAGGATCCTCGCATTATCTTGTATGAGATTTCAGGCTTCCAAAACTGCGAAAATAAAACTCTGGTGTGTAAGCCACCTTGATTTGTGAACCCCTGTAACAGAAGCCCTAGAAACTAAACATACAGAACATGGAAAGGTGCTAAGTACTGTGCTATAGACACAGTACTTAGCTAAGTACTGTGAGGGGAGGGTTAAGGCAGAAGAGAGCTGGGCAGATGGGACGGAGCCAAGTGGACTGGCCTCTCTGAGCAGTGGGAACAAGCCTGGCACATCTGAGTATGGCTGGCACAAATAAGCATGGGAGAGACTTAGAGAAGTTAAGAGGTGACCTAGGGTTTGGGGACACTGCTGTGGGTAGGATGCCTGTATCTTTCAGGGGGTCATTGTATGGGCTGAGCAGAGGAGCACTGCTACCCGATTTAGATCCTAAAAGACTCATTCTCGAAGGGGTTCCCTGTAGGGGCAGCAGGAGTAGCTACAATGGTGACTCCTATGGAGACCATGGTGGTGTGGACCAGGGAGGAAGTGATTGATACAGAAAGAAGGAGTTAAGTGTTGAATATGTATTTCATCAGGTAAATCAGGTAAAATCATCAGGATGTGCTGAAAGATGGGATGTTGGAGAGTGAAAGAGACAACAATAATCTCAAGACTTTCAGGCTTTCTACTAAACAACCACAAGAATGAAAATGGAATTAGCTGGGAGGAAGGCGAAGGTGGAAGAGGCATTTGCTGCAGAGGAGGAATGCTCCCGGAAACCACAGGTTTGCTTTGGGATAGGCTACATTTTGAAATGTCTAGGACATACCCAAGTGGAGACGTCGAGAGTGTAGTTGGCTCTATGAATCCACTCTCTGGCTGGGTATTTAAAAATAATGTCCTGATTTTTAACTGCTGTGTATGAGCGTCACAGAGCATGTCCTGGGTAGTTCCTTACGGCATGACCTAAGGATGACCTTGAGCTGGATGGTACAAAAAGTCCAAGACCAATGAAATCTCAGATTCAAGGTCAAGAGTTAGACAGACTAAAAAGCAATAGCATGCTGAACCACGAAATTACAATGCGTGAGTGAAGTAGGAAACGCTTTAGAAGACACAACTGCATCCAGACAAGGCCCAAGACATTACTGAACCTAACCCTTCCCCAAAACTCTAAAAATCCCTCACTGTAATGAAGAGGCAGGTTGGACCTGCCTCCTGTCTTCATGCCTGTTAGCCTTCATTACAGCCTTCTTCTGGCAAAGCCCAGTGCCACCGCGCTAGCTTCTATGCACATCAGGCAGGGAGCGCTTGCTCAGTATTAAAAACCCAAAAAGGACTATCACAGATACATACATAGCATTAAAACCATGAGTGCAGGTGTAGACAAGACATTGAACCCCAAGGCCTGTGTAGCCAGCCATTTCCCTAGTGTGTCCTGCTGCAAGAAGTCAGCTGGCTGGGCGTGGGGTGGGATCAGAGGCCGCACACAGGAAGTGTGCAAAAAGGACGTCACCAACCACGACAAGGATGCTGCTGGGCGAGGGAGGCAGGGAATGGGAACAGGCTTTGAAGTGGACATCCTGTGGCTCATTCATCATGCTGGTCCCTTCTGGTAAACTGTGGAGGTGAAATCCCAATTAAATCCCAATTAGGAAACAATGGGAGGGCAGGATCGGTTACGACAGTAAACACAAAAACTCCTTTGCAAAGTTTTACTGAAAATAGAAATAAACCGTTTTGATCCTGTAACAAAACAGCTGAACATTCCGTAGGGATCAAGCTGTGTTATTGCTTTTTAAATAAATATCAAGGCATGATGTGTAACACATTTTGTAATGTATATGATAAATGTGTTACATAATTACATGAATCCATGACAGTTTAATATATAATTTCAATAAAAATACATAAGTTTTAAGTTGTATGTTTTATTTCAAGATAATTATAATCTCATATACAATTATAAAAATAATGAGAGTGCTCTATACCTTATATTCAACTTCCTCCAATAAGATCACTTTGGAAAATCATACTATATAATATTAAAATAGAATAGGGACACAAATGCAATACACTGATTTTGTTAAAATTCCCTATTTTACCCACACTCATTTAAGTGTCAGTATTTAGTCCTGTGCAGTTTCATCGTGAGAAGTTCAGGTATCCACCATCAGGATCAAGACAGAACAACTCCATGGTCACAAAGATTCTTAACATTTCCCTCCTACAACCACACTCATCTTCCTGTCTCTTCTTTCCTCTACCCCCATTAATCTATATAATAATCTAACTCTGCATCTCTATATTTCTGTCATTTCAACAATTTTATACAAACTTTGTACAGTATGTAATCTCTGAGGATTGGCTATTTTTAATGAATATACTCCCTGGTTACTGGGTTTATTAACAGCTTGTTCCTTTTTATTGACAGCTGTGTTCTGTGGTAAGGATATACTGCAATTGCTTAATCATTTTCCCAGTGAAGGCCTCTGAGGCTGTTTCTGATTTTAGCCTCATTCAAATGAATCTGCCATAGAAACTAGCGTGCAGGTTTGCTATGTGAGCATAGGTCTTTGTTGCTCTGGGATAAATTCTCAGGTGCACAGCTGCTCACTTGCATGGGAACTGAATGTTTGGTTTCATATAAAGGAGCCAAACTGTTTTTAACAGCGGCCACTACACCTGACATCCCCTATAGCAATGTATCAATCACCCAGTTTTCTGTGTTCTCACCAGCATTTGGAAATGCCATGATTTTTGCATTTTATTCATTCCAGTAGATGCAATTCTAATATGCACTTATCAAATGACTGATGTTGAATATCTGTATAATATTTTACATCTGTATATCTTCTCCAAGAAAATAGCTGTTTGTCTTTTATCTATACTAATAGATTGTTTAGGTTTTACTGTTGAGTTTTAAGACTCCATTTATATACTAATGTTTTGTCACATATGTGGTGTGCAAACATTCCCATCAGTCTGTAGCTTGTCTTTTCATCCTCTTAAAGTATTTTACAAAAGTTTTAAAGTTTGATTAGTTTTATGTATAAGTACCACACGCTAACCAATTGCCCCACTGGAGCTCTAATCTTTACTTTTATGAACCATGCTCTTCATGCCCAATCTAACAATTCTTTGCTTAGTCCTAGGTTCTTAAGATTTTCTCTTTTTTCTATGTTTTATGCTTTACATTTAAATCTATGGTGTGTATAAATGTGTGTCTATATACTCATGTTTACACCCATATAAATATATACATGTAATGTTCAAATGACTCCAAGGATAGTATGAAACCATCCAGTAGTTGTTGTATGTCCTTCCAGTTCTGTTTGTCTTATAAAGTTTACATCTATGGAAGTGTATTTTAAAAGATGTACATCTTTTTTTTTAAAGAGAAAAAAACAATAAAACCTGATACCAAATTTGAAAACAAGATAGTAGGACTAATGGTTAATATGATGTGTACTGTTATCTTCAAAGTAGTTGCTCATATTACAAGTTAAAGGCATGAAAAATTGATCAAACAATAGAAACACAAACTTTTTTCAGTGAGCTAGTAGAAATTAAAAGTATAACTATCTTAATTATCATGTGAGATTATTTGCTTTTTCTTTCCTTTTTTTCCTCCTTTTCCCCATCTCAGTAGCTCTTTCCTTTTGAATTGTTTCTTTGCATTTCACAGTATCGATTGTACATTTTGGATCATATTTACTCTTTCAACTTCTTACACTAAGGAGACAATATGATGTTTACACATGTGAGTTTGATTTATTTCACTTATAAGGAAGGTCTCGAGTTGCATCCACTTACCTATAAAAAGTCTTAAATTTATCTTTTTTATAGTGGAGTACTATTCTGTTGTATAAAAATATCACATCTTTTTTATTCATCCCTTGATTAATGGACATTTGGGTTGTTTCCAAGATACAGCTATTACAAATTGTGTTATGAAGGGTGTAGTTTTCTTATTTTAACAGTGAGTTGGTTATTTGTGTACAGGAATGCTATTGATTTTTGAGAGCTGACTTTGTATCCAGCTACACTACTGAATTTGGTTATTACATCTAAAAGTCTTTTGGTGGAGTTTCTGCAGTCTTCTATATATGGGTATCATATCATCAGCAAATAATGATGATTTAACTTCTTCCTTTCCTATACTTTTACTTTGCTCTCTTGTCTAATTGTTCTGGCTATTATTTCCAGAACTATATCAAATAGGAGTGGTGATAGTGGACATCCTTGTCTTGTTCTTCACTTTAGAGTGACAGATTTCAGTGTTTGTCCATTTAGTATGATTTTGGCTGTTGGTTTGTCATAGACGGCTTTTATCAGATTCAAGTAAAGACAATCCATTCTGATTTTCTGTAGGGTTTTAATCATGAATGAGTGCTGGACATTGTCAAAAGCTTTTTCTGTATCTACCGTCATGATGATGTGAATTTTGGTTTTGGCTCTATTGATATGATGAATTAGATTTATTGATTTGTATATGTTGAACTATCCTGGCATTCTTGGAATGAATCCCACTTGGTCATGGTGTATACTCTTCTTGACGATGTGCTGCGTTCTGTTTGCTAATACCTTATTGAAGATTTTGCATCTATGTTCATAAAGGAGATTGGCCTGTAGTTCTCTTTTTTGGTTGGGTCTTTCTATGGTTTTGGTATCAGGCTAATATTTGCCTCCAGGAATGAGTCAGAGAGTATTGCTTTCCTTTCAATTTCATTGAAGAGTTTAAAGAGTACTGGCATTAAACCTTTTTTTACAATTCTTGAAGAATTCAACATTGAATCCATTAGAACCTGGGCTTTTCTTTTTTGGTAAGTTTTTAACTACATTTTCAATCTCATTAACTGATTCTGGGTTACTCCCAATTTTTATCTTTTTGATTCAGCTTTGGTAATTCCTATATATCTAGGAACTTGTCCATTTCTTCTGTGTTTTCTATCCTATAAGAATAAAGATTTTCAAGGGCTGGGGATTTAGCTCAGTGGCTTAACTGCCTGCCAGGCAAGCACAAAGTCGTAAGTTCGATCACCAGTACCAAAAAAAAAAAAAAAAAGAATAAAGATTTTCAAAGTAGGTATTCAAGATGTTCTGAATTTCCACAAGATCTGTAGTGATTCACACCTTACTGCATGGTTTTGAGTCTTTTCTTTCATTTTTTGATAAGGTTGGCTGTGTTTATCAATTTTATATATTATTTCAAAGAAGCAACTCTTCCATTCACTAATTCTTTGTATTGTTTTCTTAGTGTTCATTGCATTAATTTCTGCTCTGATCTTTATAGTTTCCTCCCTTGTATGGACCTTGGGTTTGTCATGCTCTTCTTTTTCTAGAAGCTTGAGATGCAACATTAGACTATTTATTTGGGTTCATTCTATTTTCCTGATATGAGAATTCACTGATATAAATTTCCCTCTTAGGACTACTTACATTGTGTCCTATAAGTTCCAGTATGTTGCATCTGCATTCTCATTTAGCTGTACATAATGTTTAATTTCTTCCTTAATTTCATATGTGACCCATTGGTTGTTTAGGAAGGTGTTATTTAATTTCCATGTGTTTACAGAGTTTTTGCAGGGTTTTTGCCATAAATTTCCAATTTCATTGCACAATAGTCAGATAATATGCAAGGCATAATTTCAATTCCTTTGTATTTACTTAAGCATGTTTTAGATGCTAGTATATGGTCTATTTTAGAGAAAATCTCATGTGCACCTGAGAAAAATGTGCATTCTGATAACGTTGGATTGAACATTCTGAAAATTATACTAAATCCATTTGTTCACAGGTTGGGTTCTAATCTGATATTTCTTTCCTGGATTTTTTTCTAGTTGATCTATTTCTTTGTGACAATGGGGTATTCAGGTCTTCCATTGTAACTGTGTTATTGCTTACTTAATTTTCCATGTTACATTGATGCTTATAACTGATATGTATTGGTCTATCTTTGTCACACTATTTTCCTGCTGTTGCTTCCCTGTTTTTCCCCTCTGTTTAATTGCTTGCTCTGCCTGGTTGTTTCCTTCTGTTGTTATTCTTGAATTTATGGTCATTTTTATCTCTCTCTAGAATATCTTTCAGGATTCTTTATACTGTTGTTTTGGTGTTCATGAATTCCATCAGTTGTTTTTTGTCATGGAATTATTTCTTCATTAATTTTGAAAGACAGCTTTGTAGGGCAAATCAATCTGGATTGGAAGTTGTTTTCTTTCAGGACATGAAATACTACATTCCAAGCTCTTCCTGAGTTGAGGATCTGTGTTAAGAAGTTGGTCATAATTCTGATGGATTTTCCTTTATATGATGGTGTTTCTTTTCTCTAATAGTTTTCAATATTCTGTACCATATTTCTGAAATCTTGATTATTGTATGTTTTGGTAAAGGTTTATTTTGGTCATGGATGTTCAGAGTTCCACATGCTTCATTTATTTGTGTCAAATTTTTTATCCATGTATGGAAAGTTTTCTGCCATTATCACTGTGAGAACTTTTTAAATGGCATATGTGCTGTATCCAACTTTTTCATTGACCTCAATCAACCATATGTTATCTTCTTTTTTCATCTTGTGGCTGTTGGATTGATTTCTCATGGTCTCTCGCTATTTTTAAGATATCTTTCTTTTCATAATCACTAGTTGCAATTCTGTCTTCAAGGTCTGAACTTCTCTCCATTCAATCGGTGGCATATACTTTCAATGAAGATTTTAAGCTCTTGGATTTATGTTTGGGTTTGTTTAATGGATTTCATTTCCTTCCCTATGTTGGGCATTTTTTTGTTTCCATCATTTTTCTAAGCTCATCTAGTTCTTTTATCTGTGCTTTCTCTGATGTCTTTGATTTTAAGCATCATTTCTTTTTGTACCTGAGAGATTATTTTCTCTATAGCATTTTCCACTTGATTTTTTACTTCTGTTGCTACTATTTCAGAATGTTCTAGTGTTTGACTTCTGATTTGATCTATCTCTTTGAGTTCTGTACTTGTCCTGGATGGGCTGGGTGGCTGGGGGCCCGGGGTTGCATTTTGCTTCTGCATCTTGTGATTTTCTCTTTTCTCTTTTTTATTTTATTTTGTTTTCTATCTTGATACTTACCAACTTCTTACACCAGATAGCTTTATCAATAGTGCTGAAGCTTCCCCAGGAGATGTCTGATCTTTGGGGATGTCCTCTAGATGTAGGTGGTTCTTTGTAGCTATTCCAAGAACCTAGCTTCCCAATTTGTGAAGGGTGTAAAGTTACTATTTGGCTCAGTACCCATTCCTTTGATACTAGGCTGTGGTGATTATGATGCCATACAATCATAGTGTTATTATATAGGGGAGAAAAACTGATTATAACATGCATGACATCTTGGCTAAAGTAGTACAGTTAGTAGCAACAATAGTTTCTAAGTTTAGCCACTGACAAACTATGGTAATCATTAGCCTGCTACCTCCACTCACAGGAGCAAAGTCTAAGGTCATATAGCAAAATTAAACATATACTATTGTCACCTTGTATTTAGTGATTTTTCCTTTAGTGGAGTGATTTTACCCGCCTGCATGTAGTGGGGGGGTTAAGATGGCTAGGGGACAGACTACAGTGATTAATGAGGTCAAATATAGTCAAGTTAAGGACGTGGTCAAAGGATGATCATCTACATTTTGGGAAACTGGAGGACAAAGGAAGGAAGGAATGAAATAAAATGTGAAGGAGTAAGAGAAAGAGACAAAGTTTATTTGTTCAAAAGTTTAAACTGAAAAAGTAGTTGAGGAAAGAGAGAAAGAGGATGAATAGAAGAAAACCAAAAAGGAAAGGTAAGAAACCTAAACAATGGATAAAAAGGAAAGAAATAGAAGGAGAATGAAAAAGAGAAGAGGAAAAGGAAGAAAAAAATGAGACCAAAGAAAGTGATGAGAGAAGAGAGGAAAAAAAGCTACTACAAAAATAACTACAAAATACAAAACAAAGCCAGATGACATCAACCAGACAGCAAAGGGACAGCCAATCAAACAGGGAGAATAAAAATAGGAAAAAAAAAAAAACTCCTAGTATTTACAATTCTATGATGGTGTCCACGTGAGAACCCAGAAATGTGCTGGGCATGGAGCAGATCTTACCCTCTGGATGTGGGGCTGGACTGGCCTCTTGTCACCAAAGTTCTACAAGTCCCACAGCTGGCTCCTCGCTCCTGTTTCAGACATTTTCCCATGGCTGGTCTCACTAATCACTCTGCCCTCTAAGGTGTGTGTGCACCTGTGCGCCCAGCCTGGTTCTCCTTGCTCTCCGGGTTCTGCTCTGTCAGCCTCCCAGAGGCATGTGTACTCCACAGTTTTCCTGACTCTTGGGGTTCTGGTTGGTCCACCCGCCAAAGGTGTGTGTACACCAAAAGATGTATATCTTATATGCACACATATACACTTGTATGTAAACCTTTAAAATACAACATTAAGGTTATAGCACATGGATTTTTCCTTATTGCCATGAACAGTCCCCCCAGTAACGCTACACCATACTCATCATATAGCCAGTTTCCATCTGGCTCACAGATGTCCTAGATAGAAGTGTAGGTTATTTATCAAGTTGAGTCCTCCATAGTTGCCAGACTGTGTTGACTTCTGCAGAGTCCTCTCACAGGCGATCCTTCTCTCAGAGAGGTATCTTGGAGCATCCAATTCCCTATTTCCCCTACTCTTTACTGTCAACCCCTGATGGTGGGTTCCCTTTCCCTCTCGAAATGCAAAGAATTCAAAACTCCTTTGGTAAATAACCAGAGGAAAAGATGAGGCAGGTTGGTGCAAGGACACTGGGACAGCCGTACGACCTAGCAACTAGGCTTGCTCTTCTGTCCCTCACCAGGGGGCACAGAGCAGGGAACCGGTGTCTTCCTCATACCTTTCAGGTCTCCTGAGGGGACAATGCCAAAGAGAAACTTTATTCCTTTGTGTCTTCCTTGCTTAATGGAAAACAGCTCTTCTGTATGGCTCCACACTGTCCCTTCCTGCCCTGGCTCCCCCGTGTCCCTGAAGCTGCTGTGTTCTGAAGAGAGGGAGGAGAGCTCCAGTGTTGTGCACCGGCCTGGGTGAATGATGCTGTCTCCCACTTTAATTCCCCAAATGGGGAGTAACCAACTTGGGTTGCTGGGTGCTGGTACTTGCTGCATCCTCCAGAGATAGCAAGCTTTTAGTTAATTCTTCAGAGGGTTCCTTCCTGGGGTCGAAACACTTCAAAGCCCAGCAGCAGAGGTGACTAAAGGAGTCCAGGAGGGACGACCCTTGGAAGGAGGAGCCTTGGTTGTCCTGTGTGCAAATGTGTGCTATGGCTGCTAACACTGTGACATGAAGATGCACCGTGAGGAGGCACTCAGGCCATGAGCCAATGTTGTTTTAAGTCAGAGGCCAGTTTTCATGTTTCTTTAGATTGTCCTTCAGTTTTTCTTTTGTCAGTTGGACCCTGTCTCAGTTACTTTCTCACTGCCTGGACACTTGCAACTCAAAGTAGGGGAGGTTTATCTGGGCTCAATGTTTCAATCCATAATCAGCTGGCCCCACGGCAGGATGGGCATGGTTTAAGGGTCTGGCAGAGGTCAGCTGCTAGGACAGTCGGGAAGCAGTGAGAGCAGGGAGGAGCCTGGAAGGAGAGGCCCTTCCAGGCCAAAGCCCTAGCGACCTCCCTCTCACCAGGGCCTCTCTCCTAACAGCACAGTTAGCTACTGAACTCATAAGTAGACCAATCTACTGACAAGTATGGTGTCACCATGCGAATTCTTTTGAATTCTTCTTCACTGATGTTGCACGTGACACAAATTTTTCCTATTCTGTTTGAAGAATATAGAGAGATAGAGAGACAGAGACAGAGATAGCGAGATAGATATACCTTAATATGAAGATTCACACTGTGACTCTAGTGAATGTGACTCTAGTGTTAATGATTCTTACTTAGTGTTCTCATAAAACATTTCATCTCTTTTTCCTGAGGCTTCTGAGAAGTCAGTCTGTCTAGGACAGAAGGAAATGTTGGAAGCCCATAGGAGGCACACTGAGGGGAGGCCGGGCTAGGACTCTGGTTAGCCTCAAAACTAAAACACAGGGCCCTGGGTACTTTCTGTGTCTTCATAGTAAGCATTTCATTTGCTTGACATCAAGTAGGTAGAGCTGAAACAAAAAGCATTAATGTCATTTGCTAAATCAAATTAAATTCTAACATTTATTTGTGAGTCCAATTTATTTAAAGGTATTATATGTTTAAAAATTAAAAAAACAAAAAACCACTAAGTGCTGGTGAGTATATGGACAAGTGAACTATTACACCCTGAAGGGACGAGCAGTACAAATTGTTAGTGCAAATTTGAGAGCATTTTAACTACGGTGATTCCAGCCCCGAGTAAACAGCTGTACATGTACATAAAGCGACATATGCTTATTACAGTCTGGTTTACAACACTGGAAACCAATTTAAGTGCTCACACACAGTGGCCTGGAACATGGTCAGTGGAGCTCTTGTAGCAATAAAAATGAATAAATAAGAGTTGCATGAATCAACGCCAACAATTCTAACAAACGGCCAATAAGTTAGGGAAATACTGAATTTTGACATCTTTCTATAATGTTTTGAAGTCCTTAAAATAACACTATCTACTATTCACAGGTACACATTACTTCCACAGTAAAAGTCGTACAGTGGAACACAATGTATATTTATCAGTATCTGCCTTATAGGGGGATCTATGAGAAGAAAGTAAATTAGGAGGAAAAAAAGACATAAGAATTCAAATTTGTTCATTTTCAGTGTTGAGTATCTGAATGATTGGAAACCTTCAGAATCAGTTTTAAAAGACTTATTTAGCTATGTTACATATAAACTAAGTAACAAGCCTTCCATTTCCAAAATTGCTTTAGAGTTATAGGATCTTCTACCTATACTGTATCTTCCAAATAATTCTGAAGTAGGCAGGGGAAACACTACTGCCTGTGAGGATACTGAAGTTTTAGAGACTTGGGTGCTAGTGACTTGCCCAAGATTACACAGCCATGAAAAGCTAAAGTCAGGACTCAGACCCAGGCTCCCAATACGGAGCTGCTTCGGCCTATCATCCAACACCTTTCAGGACATCTTTACTTCTAATGAGCATTTCAGGGCCTTTTATTGCATGGTCCTTCTAGCATTTTGCAGTGACAGTATGAGTTTTCATCTGTCAGACTGGGAAACTGACATAGATACAGAATTTTTTTGAATAGGTGATATATTTAAAACCACACAGCAAAGCAGCACTAAAATTTATGCTACTACCCATTAACTCCTGATTAATTTGTGATTTATTTTTAAGTGGTTATTAACTTTCTAGGTTCCTAAAACCCGTATTTATAATAATCTATAATTCAATTCCTACAAATACTCTCACACAGCACAAGTTTTTCACTGCAAGACTGTTTGCAACATTAGAAAGTAGAACTCCAAATGATCAACAGTAGGAATAAGAACAGGCCACGTGGCTGATGAAGATATAAATGGTTTCTTCATGAAGGCTACAGACATGGGTAAGAATGCTCACAACCCAAGTCAACACTTAGCCAGAGGGCATGTGCTTTGGTGGCCGGCTATTATGGTCAGTGTCCATTTTGACTAGCTACTATCTGTGCTGGGTTACTATCTGTGCTGTAATAGGTAAATATGTTTAATATTATCCTCATAATGATTCCACTTTTAAAAGGAAAAAGCAGAAGTCCAAGTACACTATGATTACAACTCACAGAGATAAGTGTATACCTCTATTTTTCCTAGCACATCTATGTACGTGTATGTATATATATTTAGACATATATATCTATGATCACAATAGTATATTACAATTTGACTTATCCTTTTATATATAAAATGTTTATATGCAACCAAAGACTTGGTCAAAATTTCTGATGTTTTCCCTTCTACATTATAAGTGTGCACAATCTTAGAGTGATTTTACAATGTGGAAATTGAAGGTTGGAATGCCTTATCTCTCCCGACTCAGCCACTCTATGATCCTGTCCTGCCCTTCTGCTCCACTCCACTCTGCCCAAGGGGGCACAGTCTCTGGGAAGGCAGTGAAATGTGATGCACTGCTGAAAGAGGACACTCACTAGCTCTGCTCTGCATTGGGTGATAAGATCATTGCACTGTGTGTATTTTATGCATTTCCATTTTGCTAAGGGTACTGCAAATTATAGAGTGATAAGAAAAGACATAATGCTATCAGCTTCTTTTAACGAACTTCTGATCCTCTCATATCCTCAGTTCACTCATGTCTGTTTTTTCCTATTGGGGTACTATAGAAACCCACACATCTCTTCAAGGCTGAAAAAACATGCTTAGTGCTATCAGAAAAAGTCCAGTTTCATCACATATACATAAACCTTTAAAATCTTATAAAGCTTTGTGATAGTATTATGTTTTATTTTTATCAACCTTCCTAAGCATGAGAATTCATCCATACAATCTAGAGGAATGAAACTGAAACACTAAAAATGAGGTCCAGGTTTCCTGTTATAGACCTGTAAATGCTCAGAATTCATTTTATTCCATCAGCAGGAGGCAGCACAGTGGAACCATCTGTTCCACTTACCATGCAGAAAGACATTATTTTAATGTAACTTACATTTTGTGTTAAAGGCTATTTTTCCCATCTCGTTGTGAAGTGACTAGTTTAACAAATTGTAGACTCAGAATATAAGTGCAAACAAAGGATTACAAACCATGAAGCAGAATCATATATAAAACAGAATACTTCACTTTGTAATAGTTAACTTATCAGTCCAGCTCAGCCATATTACAAAATTTCAAGTTGTATAACTCTATAAAACAATTATATAAGCAAAACATACAGCACATGTTAGGATGACCAGTAATTTGAATTAATCTCATGCTCTACTTCTACTAAAATTTCAAGTAGTATCTCAATATTTTGTCTTTTTTGTCTTGTATCCTCATAGCTTTGTAGAAATCCCATTCAGCACTATGACTGCAAAAGTACATTGGTTGTGAAATTGATTCCAAATAAATTATGCTGTGAGAAGGGTAACAGTTAACTGATTTAGGCAGTGGCAGGAATTGCTGTCTTTATTAATGTACAAGACAGAGGCCAGGGATATAGCTCAGCAGTACAAGCACCTTTCTGGTAAGCACAAGGTTGTGAGTTCAATTTCCAGGACTGAAAAAAAAATTTACAATTTAATTTGTTTATATTTCCAGTAAGAATATGACCTTCTACAATATTATGGGAACGATATATAAAATGATTCTATAGGTTAATTTATGTTGTTTTCAATACTCGAAAAGCATCTGCAAACTGAAGAGTAACAAAACAAATGGGTTCAGATAGTTTGGAATAATAATAATTCATGACAGAAATTCAGAGTTTAAAACTACTTTTCCCATGAATCTTACATAATCTCAATAACAAATTTACTTTCTATAAAATTAGTCTATAAAATGTCATAATATTTTGTTTTTTCTCATCTTGATAGTCACTAACCTATGAGTAATGTAAAAAAACCCCAAAAAGGCCAAGTTGGAACAACACAGCCTTAAGAAACTGAACTCCAATATCTGAGTACACCAATACTGACCCACCTCCAGGGCCTTCCAAATAGAAAAATTGTTTCAGGTAATTATGGCTGATTTTTTCTTCCAGCCACCTTCATAATATTATGACTCTTAAAAACTTTTTAGCTGAGCACTGGGGAGTATGGACTAGTAATAGTGTTCTATCCTTCTTTCCATTCCTACCAAAAGAAATTGGAAGGATTTAAAATGTTTTAAAAATGTGGTGTCACCTGGTCCATTTCAACAGAACTTGAGCAGGTGATGGATATGGTAAATTCATTGGTGTGATTATTACACAATATATACATATATCAAAATGTTATGATTTTTATTTAAAATGTCCCCCCAAAAGTTTCATACTCAGAGGTGGGACCTGGTTGGCAGAAAAATTGTCATCATTTTGCCAATGTTATCAGACTAGCTAAGAGACTGAGATTAAGTATGGTGGGTAAAATAATCTGGCAGAGGAAATTTTAAAGCAGCCTAATGTTTAGGTGGTAGCATGGGTACTGTTGGTTGCTTTTAGCCAGATTTTCAGTAATAATCAGTAGCAAAGAGCAGACATGAAAAGTTTGCAGTTTCATCAGAAAGGAAGCACCTGCAAGCTTAGGGCAAAGGAAAACTTGGTTGCTACAAAGATTAATATCAATAAGAAGTCAAATATTCTGCATCAGAACAATAGTTAGATGTCTTGAAACATCTCAGAAATCAGCAGGACTCTACCCTTCATTGGCTCAATGGTGCAAAATTGTACCGTTCATTGGCTCAAGACTCTATCCTTCACTGACTCCTTTAATTTGAGAACAGAGTCCCTGTGATGTTTGCTGGAGAAGGAAAACCTAGTAAATCAGTTCTATGGGATTCATTTCACCGTGCTCTGCTATCTGGACCCTCATGTTTCTGATCAAAGGGGCCCTGGTTACTGCTCAAGCTGGTGCAGGCCTTAGTATCATCCATGCAGTGCTTGTTTTTCAGGAATGTAGAGTACAAGAATTACAGGGCCATAAAGGCTTCCATCCAGATTTTAGAGGAAGGTCAGATAGTGTACTCTTGAGAGGTCAGTGTACCAGAGAATCAATCTGAAAATCTAATGGAGAGCCCAGGAAGTTGGTGATTCCAGAAACATGGAATGTTAGCCAAGAAAAGCTGTAGGCAGGGAATAGAGCCAGACCGACAAAGAAGCTCTCTGGGCTGTAACAGGCCAAACCAAAGGATACAGGCAGGGCTGCACAAGCTCTTTGGAGCTGACAACATACCATCACATCTGGTCCCAGGTATTAGACATGCAACTACAGGATTTAATGCTTGTTGTGCTTGGTTTGGGTCTTGATTGGACCCAATTTCTGTCTACACTGCTATTCCTCTTTTTTTCTGGAATGAGAATGTTTGCTCTGTCATGGTATGCAGAAAATGTTTAACCACCGTTTTCTTTTCTACAATGGCTCACATCCTAAGAGTTTGCCTTGACTCTCAGAGGAGACTTTCGCATTGGACTTTTCAGCAATGCTGGAACTGTTAACACTCTAGTGACCCTTAGAGAGAGACCAAATGCATTTTTCATAATGATATGGACATGAACCTTTTGGAGGCCAACGGTGGAATGTTATAATTTAGATCTGCCCCCAAAAGTCTCATATGGAGGGGGCGTCTGGCTGGACGAGGTGGGTCACTGGGGCATGATTTGGAAGTTATATCGTGTCCCAGGCTCCTCACTCCTCTAGCCACAGTATCTTTTTCTTTCCCAGGATACTCTACCATGTGTTTTCTGCCTTGGTGCCAAGTAATCATTGACTAAATCCTCTGAAAACTGTGAAACAAAATGCATCTCTCTTCCTTTAAATTGCAGGTATCACGTTGCTAGCAACTGGAAAGTGACAAATACATAAACTATCGTGTCCCATAAATATGTCCAGTTGTTGTGTCCATTAGAAACAAGAGAAAGAAAAGACAAGAGGACGAGAACTGGAGAGGAGCAGAGGAGGAGAGTGGGGTACCTTAGCTCACTCAGCAAGTACAAACAGGAGAACCAGAGAAGAGGCAGAGAGGGACTGGACCTGTGACACACCAATAAGGATAACTCCACTGCCAGGCATTCCTCCCTTTTGGGAGATGACAGCAAACAATGGAAAACAGTTGTGATGGAAGGGTCTTTAGGTCCCTTGTAAAGTATTTTAAGGTCTAACTTTGTATGAGAAGAGGTAGGAAGACTGAGAGATGGTAACAAAGGACAGGTTGTACCCAGAATTCAGAAGGAGTGGAATACGCCAATTTGTTTCCAATTTATGTTTGTAGGTGGCTAGTTAAAAATTATGAGTTAATTCTCTTGGGTGAGTATTTTTTTCCAGCTACTGGGGTTTTCTCAAGCTGTTAGCAGGTTAATGACAATGATGTGGTGATTACCCTGTCTTGTCTCCACTGCAGTTCAGTGTACTGCACTCAGGTGTCAGCACCCACCAGAACTTCAGCTTTTGTCAAAAGCTTGCAGACATTCAGATGAAGTCCTGGGGGTCACTGATACAGATAGTATTATGCAATCCTTCTTTGATGCAACACAGTGTGTAAACCTAAAGTTCAGAGGAGTTAGGGCTTTCTGTCAGGTCACACAAAAATTGGATATATTCTCTTCACACTCAGCTACCCAGATAAGAAAACTGAAGAACTCTTTACCATACTATTTTTAGGAACTCCTATGTATCTATGGAAGACAGCCATTAGAATGGCACCCAAGGATCCCCACTTCCTGTTATGCCCTTGTGTGAACCCTCCCTCACTTAAGAGATTGGGCTGGACTTATCAGAACTCCTAACAAAAATAGCAGAACACAGCAGAATGCTGACATGGCTATCTTGAAATAAGGCTAAAGAAGATTGTGGTCTCCATCTTGTGGGCTTTCTGCCTCTCGTTCTTATTTAATTCTGAGGGAAACCAGCTGCCACGTCATGAGGCATCCCCGTGAAAGGGTCCGTGTAGCTGACAAAGGTTTCTGGCAAGCAGAAAATGAGGAACTGAGGAGGCTTTCAGTCCAAAGGCTCCCAAGGTACTAAATTCTGCCACAGAAAGAAGAGCAAACTTAAAAGTGGGTCTTTTGTCACTGCAGACCCAAGACTATCTTGCCCTGCCTGACAGTTTGTCTGCAACCTAATGAAAGAGTCTTAGTGAGAAACAACCAGCTACACTGCACCAGGATTCATGACCCTAAAAACTGAGTGAAATAACCAATGATTATTTTTTGAAGAATTTAAGTTTTGGGGCCTTTTTTTTTCAGTGCTAGAGGTCAAACCCAGAGCTTTATACATGTTAGACAAGCGCCAGGCTACAGCCAAGCTCAAGTTTTTGGGTATGCTGAAACTCGGCAGTTGATGCTAAAGGATTTTTCCAAGTCACACACTTATGAGCCTTGTAAGTCCATGAGGTATTTTTCCTTCACATATTGAGCATCCCAGATTATTTTTTAATAGAAGAATCTTTTTAACCTACCTATAAGAAACTATGCTGTATTTTAACTGCTCAGAAGGAAGTTATTATGGTGATTTCCAGAAGTATTTGTAAAGGAAAATTACTGGACTATAAATTACTATAAATTTAACCATAGGGCTATGAGCACCATACATACAAAATCTCAAATACTATAAGATCGGGAATAAAGGAAGTATCCGATTTCAGTTCTAAAGTCTGACAACTGCCTGCAGAAATTACACACGATCAAGTAGCTTGAGGTTTTCATTTTATCAACTATTGTTTTCTAAGCAGAGAAACTGACATGTGGATATTTCAAGGTGTCAACCATTAATTTAACCTACTACAAATCATAGCCTTGGTAGACGAACATAAGCTCTTTCTGAATGTACTTCACTGATGGTTAATGAATACGTCTAGAATCAATAGTACAGCAGGGTCAGGTTTGACCCTGTGACTTTTAGCCTTTATTTGAATTCATCACCTTGCTAAACAAGAATATTTGCAACAATAATTGCTACCGGCTAGTCTTTAGTTTGAAATCTCATTGGATTTTTTTCCACCATGATTGAAAACTGACTGCCACAGAATAATTACTCAAAAGTATAGTTGTTCATATGTTAACTGAACAAACACATTTTGCACACATACTAGATTCTATATTATGTTAGGCACATTGTACAAGTGTTTTGATTGTTTTATCTTTAAAACAATACTGAGACATGGACATTGTTGTGTTTCCCTTGGCATAGGCAGGAGAGCAGTGAGCTCAAGTCTGTGTGTATCAATCCTCTTTACTCAATTTCGCCAAGAAATGCACACACTACAGACCAAATATTGTTACGTTTCATTCTGACAGTCATATTTGCATAGGTAGCAAGTAGCCTTTTTCATTGGATAATTTATTTGTCTTGGGTTCCAAATAATAGTTTACTCCTTCCACGTTTACAAAAACTAATGAGGAGGACTGATTTGGGGTTAGAAAATAGCAAACATTGTGTAATTTTAAAATAATGATGGCAGTTGCTAATGTTCAGTGCATGAGAATCTTTAATATGAATTCCTTGGTTATTTGTCTTTAAAATATCTGTTTGAAGAGCTAAAATCTTTGGATCAAGAAATGAGAGCAAAATCTGATTTAAATTATAGTGACTGCATCTCAAGACTTAATTCTCAAATTTGTTTTTCAAATGATCTTGCTTTAAATTGAACAAGAAGTACGCCTAGTGTAGGTATCGGTATTAAAAACTAGAGATGGAATTTCCCAACTTCTAAAGTTCAGGTGTGTCCAGAATATTTGCATCTTGTACTGTGCACTCAAATCAGAGCAAAGCATACTCAGAAGTGATGTTTCTTTATTAAAAAAGGTGTTGGCACTCCTAGAGAAAGGCAAAGATTATTTGGCACTTTATTGGAGAATAAATTTACATAAAGAGTTTTATATACTGAAACAAGGTACACAACAAACCACTACCACTACCACCAAAAAAGTTTTATAATAAATGCAGAAGTAAGAGTTCATATGACATAGGAGGCACAGCAGGTAAGAGTGTTGGCTTGAGTCAGTTAGACACAAGTTGTTACTTGAGGAAATAATTTAAATTTAGGCATTTTTTCCATTTCAAGGCATGTTTTACATACTACCACGAGTTGGCTTTGTTTATTTTCAAAACTATTTATGTTGTTCATGCTTGTTACTACAATTATTCAATTTAACTGACACATACTACTGAAATATAGATGCACGGACATATTTCTATGAAGCACAGGTTGAGTGCTTTAGACAGATGTACACAGCCAAGGTGCAGGAAACATTTTCTGTGGATCTTAGAAGTTTGCAGGGTAGCTCAGGTGACTAGTGTAACACATTCTTTGAAGTATGTATTTTCTATTTAGACTACTTCAAACAGGTCATTAGAAGCTTCCTCAGCTAAAAAGAAACCTGAAACAGAAATTATAAATGGCCTTGGTCTGACAGTGTTTACACAGTCATATTTATACATTTTAATTTAAAATAAAACATTTAAAATAATGTAAATTTTATCCTTTTTTGTAACAGTCTTCTATAGTTGCAACAGTAATTATTCTTATTGCTATTCTGTGTAATCTTTGATAAAAATTGACAGCCTAACAATCAAGAACAACTTAATAAAGACAGTTTATTAATAACTTAATAAAGATAGTTATTTGAAAGCCATTCAGTAACCTCCAAGAATGCAACCAAGAGGGCCAAGCAAAACAGACAACCTTCCAAAATTATTTCTCTTAAATGTGTTCTTTACAGCAAACCTCTAGAATGTTGACTGGAGTAGACAGACTCTAAGGGGTGGTCCTACTTCGGTAATACCAGGTTCCTAGTATTTACATTGCATATAACCTTCTTACCTGGGCCACAAGTAAGATCTACGCCTTGCTTAAAACCAACAGAACATAGAAAAGGTGATGGGATACCACCCTATGGTTAGGTTAGTTTATATACATCTCTATCTCAGAGTGGAATGAGAGATTTCTTTAACTAACTTCAAAAAGGAAGAGGTTATGGAAGCCGACGTGGAAAGCAGTTGTGGGTAACCCCTTAGAACTACAAGTAGTGCTAGGAGCTGGGCTGCCTCCAGATGACAATAAACGGAAACCTGGGGCCCTCAGCTGTATAATCACAAACAAATCAATCCTACCAACAAACTAAACGAGCATGGAAATAGATTCTTTCCCAGCTGAGACACCAGATGAGGATGCAAACTAGTCACAGCTTGACAGCAGCTTCCAGAGGCCCCAAGACACCATGCCAGACTTTTGACACAGAGAACCAAGGCATAATGTGTGTTAAGTTACTAGTTTGTGTAATTTGTTACACTAGGAAATTAATACTCTTACTTTTCCATAGGTAAGTCTGTTTTCTTCCCCTCACACTGGACTGTGAATTACTTTAAAGACAAAAATAGTCTCTTGATTTACCTTCCCTCCACCACTTACTATACTGGTCCAAAAACACACAGGCAATCGGTAAGTGAATAAAAAATTCAGCAAACCGTTGAATGCATAGAGTGCTTCATTATTCCAATACAGGTGCCAACTACCATTGATGCATTGCTTTTTGCCTCTTACAGCTCTCGGTTAATCAATGTGCTAAGAACACTGGAACTATTTTCTTTTCTAAGTAAGTAATTTATCTTCATTAAAATGGAGCTACAGTCCTGTTTTCCAGTCATACTGTTTGATTAGCTCCTTCTGGAATATTTTGTGGAATTCTCCGTGGTTTTCACTAGTCTACAGAATTTTGTGTCATCAGCTACTTCAATGAGCTAGCTATTTCTTTCTAATTATTGCATATGCTAGGTATCAATTCCTGAGGTACCCCATTAGCTTCTGTAAGGAAAATTTGTATAAATTTCCTTTCTCTGAGCCAATTTAAATTCATGTGAAACATTATTTCTTATTCTGTAATTAGCAATAATAATCATATTTAGACTTTTAAATGTTCAAAGAATTTCATACCAATTATCTTGTTTATCTGTGTGATACCCAATGGTGAGTGTTACATAAGCCCCATTTGTTGATTTAAAAAATAGAGGCATAAAATTATTTTGGGACTTACTATGGATTTTGAACAACTTATTAAAGACTGAAAACACGTGAAGTATTTGTTTTTGTTTTTTTTAAAGAGTGAAGACAGATCCACTGACTGGTTTATCAAATTGTGAGTTTCCCATAGATTTATCTATGTCTTTCCATTTGACTTTTTGGCTCATATTTCTACACACAAAAGCTGAGCATAACAAGCCTTTATCATCTCACACCTAGAAAAGGGCAACAGCTTTCTGTTTGTCTAAGTGTCTGTAGCTTATCCCAGTCCTTATGGATGTCTTGCTATGCTCTACCTTACTGCTGCTGGGACCCCTAAGGTGAATTTCATCTGCCTGTTATTCAAGGTACAAACATGTCATCTTTCTTAAAGACCCTACAAGACACTTCACTCACTTTCCTTGCCAACCTAACCCTCTTTGTTAATCTTTCCTTCTTTCATAGTCAAGAATTCTCTGCATTAACTAAGATACATAGCTGATCCTTTAAGCAAACTTCCTCTCCCCCTGTTTACCTTTCCATCTTCTCAAGGCACAATGTCTACTGGGTTCCTGTCTGGCAACCAGACTTCTCTCCCTTTCTGTAAGAGAAGGTGCAAAGGTCACCTCACGATTTATCCTACCATCCTGATCTGACTGAGCCTTAGCGACTCAGTCCTCATGAACCTGAACTTCTCCCATTTGCTTGCATTTATTAGCAGTTTTAGGTCCATAGCAACAACATCACCTAGGAATTTAAAAGAAACACAAAACTCCAGCTCTCCCACAAACACAGTCAGGCGATCGTTCTAACAAGCCCTACACATTATTCTGATGTACTCTAAAGACTGGGAAGTGTGTAAATATATAAATAAATTTAAAAACACAAATACATCATACATACAGTCATCTAAATGATACATTACTAGACAGATCCTCATTTAGACTGCAACCTGTTTAGGTAGCAGAAAGCATGTGCTGAAATTTAAGTAGTATTATGATTGTTTTTATAACATCCATATACTAGTATTTTGCACATATTTTATACATGCTATTTGGCTGAATGCCATTCATCCTGTCATCTTTTTATGCCACCTTTATTCATTACCATGCAAGTGGCCAACTTAAATGTTAATACTTTTGTACACAAACCTCATGGTCCTGAGACTCGGTGAGGTTATGCTTTTGCAAGCCAACTCTGAGGGCTGCTGGGCTGCGGCTGCACTGGACTTGCTGAATGTCCCCACGGCATCTGGAGGCTGCATCTCTTGTCTGGGATGTCTTCAATGCTCCCTGCCTACCAAGATACTTTGCATGTATTCTTCAAGGCCATTTCTAGAAAGCTTGTCTGATCCCTCCCTCCATCATAGTGAGATGCCCTCTCTTGGGTACCTTCTGTCTAATTTTATTCTGCATGTCCATCCATCTATCTGCCCTACTACACTGTAAACACCTGAAGTGAGATTCTCATCATATCGCCAACATATGTCATATAGCTGGTGCTCAACATTTTTAGGCTGGAAAAAATAATTGGACAAGTTTTGATTTAAGTTTCCTGTGGTTCAACTTCCTCAGGTAAACATGAATATAAGCTATTCCAACAATCTAGTTCAGAATAAAATGCAATGCATCTCTGTTGGTTAAAGGAGACAGAGAAGACCTCTGAGAACTGTTTCTATACTTTCCTGATTCCGAGTGCCCTCCAATACAGATTTTCACTGGCAGGTATCCCAGTAATTCAGAAACATAAAGCCAGATTTAGGGTGTGCTAGAGGACAGACTTTGTTATATTTTCAAGGACAACCTGCAGACCACAGGACAATCTGTATACTGTTGCTTCCCATGAGTCACGTTTCCTTGACTCCACACCACATGGTTCCATTTAAAAGTAAGCATGCTGGAATTTCTTCCTTCTCACTCCCTGTACTTTGGTACATATTAAGCAACCTCTCTCTACCCTGCCTAGCCCTCCTCAGTTGATTCTGTATCTTAATATTAAGAATAGTGCTGTTCTGTAGCACGATAAAGTGATTACAAAAATTTATTATGTCTCTGAAAAATAACTAGAAGAGAACAAAGTTTCCCAACACAAAGCAATGTTAATTATCTGACTTGATCATTACATGCTTCATGCATGTACTGAATTGTCACATTGGCCCTCACAGTATGTGTCATTATGTGTCATTTAGAAATAATAGCAAAACTATAAATGAAAAATTTTAAACAATTAGGCAGATTGCCAGTAATCACGCTCCACAGAGGAAAAAAGGTCATTTTCCATGGATGCTGCCTAATCACCTACCAGGGAACTGGGGCGGCAGAGGTGAAAAACAAGCAAACAAATAACTGCTTTGAGTGGACCATCTTCCAGGCCAGTGAGCCCTCACAGCACTGCAAAAGACCAGGAACAATTTGTTCAAAACACCCCCCAACATTAGCAAGTTAGTTTCATACAAAAGGAAGACTCCAAAAATAGCTCCAGCCTTTGGGACCGATTTCTGTTCTCCTTCACTACTCTGGCAGGCTGTCTGACAGGACGTGAGACTGCAGAGAAGCCAACCTCACCGCAAAGTCATGTTTGCACTGGCTACAAGTTTGTGAGCAGTGCCAAGGACTGCTGGGTGCTCGGAGTAGCCCTGAGATTCTTTAGCGGCAAAGCCAGCCCCGGGAGGAGACTGCCCTAACCTTCGGGGGGCAGCAGTCCATAGCTCGTCCCTAAAAGTCTGAAGCGTCTAAATTTACCCTTTTTTCTTCATTTACTCCTAAATGAGGATCTTTGCATTTAAGAAGCTGCTTATTCTGATGAAATCAGGAGAAATCTTATGCATATATTCAAAAATAAATTAACTTTCTATGTTGACAGAAAAAAGTTAAAGTGAGTATAAAATGGTATCTGGGTACCAGTCTCCAGTTAGTTTCTCAACCAAGAAAACACACGATGAGAGCCAACACCAAGATCCATGACTGAAGACAGCCTAAGGTTTAAACCAAATGTCTGGGGAAACAGCTGCTATTACAAGGCAGGTAATAACAGACAAAAATCAACCTAGAAACACTGGCTGGTAGAGAGAGGGCCCCAGGAAGGGGAAAAGAGTGGCTCCTTTCCCTTTATGAATCCACTATCTTAGAGACCGAGGACCTCTACACCAAGCGAAAATTTAAGCACACAAAACCAGTGAAATTGTGACACAAAATGTCTAGGGATAAGCATTGAAAGCAGACAAAACAAATATGAATCTAAATCAGTCTGGTGCATATTTGCAACATTTTTTCCTATGATATAAGAAAATACAGTGATTACTTAGACCTAGAAGTACAAAGTTCAAGTATAGTAAAGAGGGCAAGAAAGTAAAGGAACCCAGGTGAGGGGCGCACGCCTGTAATCCTAGCACTAGGGGCAGAGGCAGGAGGGTCGCTGCAAGTTTGAGGCCAGCCTGGATTACACGGCAAGTTCAAGAGCACTGGTAACTACATAGTAAGACACTGTTTCAGAAAGAAGGAAGGAAGGAAGGAAGGAAGGAAGGAAGGAAGGAAGGAAGGAAGGAAGGAAGGAAGGAAGGAAAGAAAGGAAATTCCTTGTCTCAAGTTGGACTGATTCAGTAAAAAAAGAAAACACAGTCATCAATAGATATTAAATTTGATATCATATTAGCTATCACATTAGACATTAGAATTCAGTATTAAAATAAACTTCTCAAAAGGAGGGAAATAGATCATTCTGCCTACTGGTTTAGGACCACTGACCAGCGATTTATTATAAATTTAGAGCATTGCCTTAGTATATCACCAAATTAATTCTAGTTAGCTTTAACGATTTAAATACAATGACCATAGAGTACTAGAAGAAAACAGAAGTGTATGATGTATAAAATTGTCTGAGCATGACCCCAATGCAACATTCAAGAAGAAAAAACTGTTAATGAGAAACATCAAGGGCGTGAATAAATCTTTTCGTGCTGGAGTTTTCTCAAGTGTAAGACACAGTACTAAGAGATCCTGCCTCACTAGAGTAGTCTTGTGTGAACACACATGTGACATAGCACACATCAGTTATCTAGCAAAACACTGAGAACATGAAAAGTCCCCAGAAAATTAAAAGGGGGTGCTAGAAGCAGCTGAACTTCATATATTCATGAACATGAGCAGTAAGTACTTACTACACATCACTGGGGGGAGTTTCCAAAGCTACTGGATGATCCTTGCTGTTTTAAAAAAAGGAAAATGACTCTGAAACTTACTATAACACAATCTTAATTTTTCTTTTTTTAAATAAGAATTTTTTATCCTACTTATTGCAAAATATTCCTCTACATATTGAGCACCCTAATCTGAAAATTCAAATTCCAAAATGCACCAAAATCCAAAACATCATAAGCACAAATATGACACCACAAGAGGAAAATTATATACCACTAAGCTTTATGATATGCATACAGTTATTTAAAATATTGTATAAATTACCTTCAGTCTAGGTTTCAATGTACATAGAACAAAAATGAATTTATGTTTGGATTTGGTTCCCACCACCAATGTATCTCACTATGTATATATAAAGCCTGAGGAAATCCAAAATCTGAAACACTTCTAGTCCTAAGCATTTTGGATGAGGGATACTCAAACCTGTAGTTCTAATTTTTAGTAAACCTGCTTACGTGGTGGTCGTGCGTGTGTGTGTGTGTGTGTGTGTGTGTGTGTGAGACCTGAGACTGCACTAAACCCAGGGCTTTTTGCACTGAGTCATATCCTCAGCTCTCCCACCCCCATTTTTGGAGACTGAATCTCACTAAGTCATCAAACTGCCAGGCTGGGCATGAACTTATGATCCTCCTGCCTTAGCTACCTAGAGTACTGAATGTCAGATACATGCCACCATGTTCAGCTACTCCGTGGTATTTTAAAGGGCTTTGTGTTAACTTTGGCTGTTTTTAAAAATAGCTTTACTGAGATGTAATTTATATGCTATAAACTTCACCATTTAAAGAAATAATCCAATGGGTTTCTGAGTATCTACAGAGTTGTAAAACCATCACTATCAGCTAATTTTAGAACATTTTCATCATCTCCAAAAAAGCCCTGCTTCATTAGTCACCATCTATCCCAGAAGCCCACTTACTAATTTTTAGTATAGTCTTTCCTGCCTTGTGCTTAGATTATAAAACATGTATTTATGGATGTGTATTTCAGAATACACAAAGGATGCTGGGAAGGTGGTGGAGCAGGAAGTAATGGGAAGAATGTCTCCCCACAGAGGCAACAAGTGCACAAGCAGATTCTGTCTGATGGAATTACTTTAGAACTTTGGAGTCTACTGAAGGCTTCAAAGTTTCTCAAGATGAGGATGGTAAACTGCAGCTGTTTTTGATTCAGCCTCTTACCATAGCATCGTTATCCATCCCACACCCCTCAGCCCCAGGGCAGAGGTGCCCGCACATTCCTAAGGTAAACTGCAGACTGACTGCAGGAGCCGGTGGCCGACTGGGACCTTAGGCTCGAAGTTTTGCAGATCCGTGCTCTGATCTCCTGCTGCTCTCTGTCACAGCAGTGTGGATGACAAAGGAGCAGTGGCCATTATTTATTGATTTATTTTTATCAGTATCAGAGATCGAACTCATGACCATGTGCTGGCAAGGCAGGTGCTTATGCCGCTGAGCTAAATCCCATTATTCCACTTCCTCACAATGTTTAAGCCCTTTCCTCTCTGTGAAATGAATTCTAAGGCTAAAGGGCTTTTAATTTTCTTGTTTTTCTAATTTCCCTTTTTTGGGAGCTAGACATTGAATGTGAGGCGATCTAATGGCAAAAGCCTATATGGATGATTTGGAAATTCACTGCACATACCTGAAGGAAGGCAGAGGTGCAGAAAAGACCTAAAGCAACCTTAGGGTTAGTATTGCCCCAGGCTGCTGGCCTTGAGACAGCCTTCAGTGCTCAAAAACCAAAAGCCAAAATAAAACCAAAAACCACAAACAGTGAGAAAAACAGGTAGAAACTGATTGATAGAATTACTATATTACTTTTTCTTGTTTTTAGAATTACCACATTATTAGACTCCAAGGTCTAACTTTCAACAAAACAAAGTATCATAGGCCACACGGGAAAGTATATCTCACGCCAAGGCAAAATAAATCAATAATACTTATTCCTGCTTTTTAACTATACCAGCAGGACTATTTGACACAGCCTTTAAAACAACTGTTTCATCTTAAATTTAGTTTTATCAGTGCATATTTTCTGTATATAATGATGATATTCTTTGTGGGGAAGTAGTGCATACACATAACACATCTTAACTCTTTTCTGCCCCCTTCTCTCCCCTTTCTGCCTTCGTCTACCTCTTAAATCCCTTCTCTTGTGCAAAAAAATCTCTCATTTCCTGTTATCTTTTGTTTTGCTCTTCATTTATGTATTGGGTTTCTCATGCAAGAGATAACACATGACACTGAAGTGTGTGTGTGTCTGATTTATTTCGTTTATCATTATGATCTCAAAGTACAACTATAAAACATGGACATGCATGTATCACTGCAATATGACGTACTTAACCTTTTGGTAAGATACCCAGAAGGGATGGCTGGATCCAATGGGATTTCTAATTTTAGTTTATGAAGAATCCTTTCTAATTTCCATAGTGGTTGCACTAATTTACCTTCTACTAACAATGTGGAAGAGTTCCTTTTTTCCCACAGCCTCTCCAGCATTTGTTATTATTTGATTTTTTTAATGACAGCCATTCGTTCTGGAATAAGGTGGGCTTTAATTTGCGTTTCTCTAGTGGTCAGAGATGCTGAACATTTTTTCATGTATATATTAGCTATTTGTATTTTTTCTGAGGACCATCTATCCATTTTAGTTGACCATTTTTTGATTGAGTCTTACATTTGGGGTTTTTTACATTTTTTGAGTTCTTTCTGTAGTCTAGATGTTAGTCTTCTATCCACAGAATAAGCTGGTAAATTTTTTTTCCATTCTGTGGGTTTCTCTCCATGCTGTTGGCTGTGCCCTTTGCTGTGTGGAAGGCTTTTAATTTGATTAATTTCACTTGTTGATTCTTGCTGCTATTTCTTGTGTGAGTAAGACTCTGCTCAGAAAGTCCTTGTCTAAACCTATGTCTTCAACAATCCTACCTATTTTATCTATCAGGTGAAGTATTTCTATTTGAACATTTAGCTCTTTGATCCATTTTGACTTTAGTTTAGCACTGTGCATGGTGAAACACGTGGCTCTAGATTCATCCCTCTACACATGGATAGCCGGCTTTCCTAGCACCATCTGGTAACAAGACCATCTTTCCTCCAGCGTATGTTTCTGGCACCTTTGTCAAAGATCAGATAACTGAATGTACCCTGATGAACTCCAAGAGATCCACACCAAGAAACACTAGAGCCACACTGTCAAAAGACAAAGGCCAAAAGAGAATATTAAAAGCACTAAGAAACAAGTGATTCGTCACATCCAAGGAATTCCTAACGAGATTACTAGATTTCTCAGCAGAAATGCTGAAGGGCAGAAGGCAGTGGGATGATACATTCATCATGCTAAAAGGGAAAAAACCTGTCAAGCAAGAGTTCTTGTAAGGATATAGGCAAAGAATGTTTTTCTGCACTGCTGATAGTCAACACAACACAGATAGCTTCACCTGTGATTTCTCTCCGCCAGCAATGAATCAGTTCTCCAGTAGAAACTGGGCTGAATGTCTTACGATTCATGTCTAACACCCGCCGCATTAGAGCCTGCAAGTTGAGGGCTCAACCCCAGAACATCACGCCTCATTTCCCACACTAATCATAAAAGCAGCAGGCTGCCATCTCTACCTCTGACTGACCAGCTATAATTCGGGGGTCCTTACAATACCCTTTTAGGTTCAATTAATTTGCTAAAGCATCTCAACATAAGGAAACACTTTATGTATCATTAACCATTTAATTTTAAGGACTTCATGAAAGATAAAGATCAATATTGAAATGGAAAACATGCATAGGACAAGATAAATAAAAAGGGACATGGAACTTTCATATCCTCTCTGGTCTGCCACCCTGAAGGTATCTCAGCTTTATATTGTAGACATGATTGATTAAAGTTATTGATCACTGATGATGAACACAGTCTTTGGTCCATCTTGTCTCTCTAAAGTAGTGGTAGCCTAACATGTGACGTGTGTGCCACAGCAGGCACATGGAACCCTCTCTGTTGGCACACATGGCACGTATACAAGTTGCTTTTCCTAAACTAAAACCTCAGTATTCAAGTTTAACTGCAGGGTTGGCATTGTGGAATAAATAAAGTGGGTGCTGGGCTGCAGGTGGAGTGTGCAGTCTCTAAAAAGCTCACCACCACCTTAGAGGTTAAGTGATGGGTTGAACATCCCAACCCTGTAATCATGGTTTGATCTTTCAGGGGACCCATTCTGAAGCTATGGTGAGGCCCCCAGCCACACGTCATTTTCTTACCATATATTCTTGCCACCCTGAAGAGTCCATGGATTTTAGAAACTATAGGTCAGGGAACAGAGACAAAACCAAATATATATTTTGTAGTATCATCTTCTAAGCTTGGCAGAACTGTCCTTCAAAAGTAAGAAAGAAATTAAGGTATTGCTAGATATATGAAAATGAAGAAATTTCATTAGCAATGGACTATCCATGCAAGAAATGCTAAAGAGAACTGTGCAAGTAGAAGAGACACTAGAGACTAACTTGAAGTTATATGAAGAAATAAAGATCTCAGTAAAAATACATTAGCAATTATAAAAGTTAGCATTATTGTAACAATGGTATGTAACTCCAGCGTGGGGTTTCTACATGACTTGAGAATAACACATTCTTTAAAAAACAATTATTAGTCTAAAAGCTAGTATCACAATAACATTGGTTTGTAACTCAACTGCTTTCTACATAATTTCAGAGACTAATATACAAAATGACTATTAGTTTATGTTTGAACATATAACGTACAAAGATGCAATTTTTGTGATATTAGCAACAGAAAGGGGTGTTGGTGGAGCTTTAAATGAGCAGAGCTTTTATATGTTATTGAAGTTAAGATGGTATAAATTCCAATTACAATGTTATCACCTAAGGTTGTTAAAGGTAATCCCCATGGTAACCACAAGGAAAATAGCTATCAACTATCTACAAAAGCAGATAAGATGGGAGTTAAAACATTTTATTACACTCTAAAAAAGTCATCTAAGTTGAATGACAATAGTAATGCAGGAAATATAAAACAAAAAGGTATAAGGCATATAGGAAACCAATGACAAAATGTCAAATCCCTTCTATTTGCTTAAAAATAAGAGAATTTAACTCTTCAATGAAAGGATTGAGATTGACAAAATGGATAAAAACATCCAATAATATGATCCAACAATATACTGTCTATAAGAAGCTCATTTTAGATCCAAAGATACCAACAGGTTAAAAGTAAAACAATGGAAAAATATTCCATGCAAACAAAAAGCAAAAGATAGGAATGGCTCTACCAGTACCACACTAAATAGTTTTAAATTAAAAAGGTTTACAGAAGACACAGAAGTATATTAATAAAATATTCAATACAGCAGGAAGATATAACAACTATACAAATGTATACTTGTATAACAGATTGCCTGAATATACAAAGCAAAAATTAACAGAATTAAAGAGAGAAGTAGTTCTATACCAATAGTTGGAGACTGTCATACCCTGCAGAAATGTATAGAAAAACAGATAACAAATATATACAGAAATAGAAGACATAAACAACATAACAACTCGTGTAGTTCTAACAGACATACAGAGCACTACCAGATAACAAATGAATTAACTTTTTTCTCAAATGCACACGAGAAACTTTCCAGTACAGACCATATGTTAGGCTACAAATTAACCTTTAATCTATTTATAGACAGAATCAGAGAAAGCATCTTTTCCTACCATCAGAGGATGGCACTGCAAATCAATTATAAAACACCCCAGAAAATTCAAAACTTTGTGGAACTTAAACAACATACTCTGTTAAATAAACAAAGGTCAGAGAAGAAACAACAATGGAAATTAGAAAATAATAGAACAAATGAAATAAAAAACCACATATACCAAAACTTATGGGGCAAATGCAACCTTCGCTAAGGAGCAAATTTATAGTGGTTAAGACAGTAAATCTTTAATATGCATTTATTACAACAGAAACATCTACAGAAAAGCCCAATTAGCATTGTGAATATAATGACAGTGACAGCGACTAGAGAGAAGCATTTGAGGAGAGCTGACATCGTTGTAATATTGAACCTGTCAATCTCATCAGGGTTACTTTTATTCCTTCTTTTTTATTTTTCTCCTGCCTCCCTCTCTTTCTGCCTTCCTTTCTGGTACTGTGGATTGAACCCAGAGCATTTGCACGGAGTTCCACTGCAATAAAGATGATAGCATTGCCTATAAGAAAAGTATACACACACACACACACACACACACACACATGCGCGAAATCCAAAGTTTTAGAATCTAAGACAAGAATCATCCCCTGCTTAACATAGAGGGAGACAGATAATAATCAATACATACAAAAATAAGTATACATGTATAGATAAAATACATAAAATAAGTATGCTGGAGGTGAAAAGTGTCAGAGGAAAAAGAAGAGAAAATTGTGTGTGCAGGAGTGGGAGAATGCAGGCTGTCATTAATAGGGACAGTCATGGGCAGGTGAGATGTGAGCAGAGCGACAGTAAAGAAGTTCTGGGAACCAGCACTGGAGGCTGAGGGAGGGTGAGCCTGGTGTGTGGGCGGAAGTAACACTAAGAGGCTGGAATAGCTTAGCTAAGCTGAACACGGGGGCACAAGAGAAGGGTCATAGAATAGTGGGTGCCCGGTAACCTGCCCGTGCAGACCAGCACAATAAGGACGTGAGGGTGACTCTGTGTGGGAAGTAAAACAGAAGATTGAGGAGTAGAAGAGAATTGATCTGAGTTAAATGTACCAAGAACTTTATGCTTGCTGTTTATTGGAAGCCACAACCACAATTCTTCCATCCTTCCAGCAGCCGTCTATCATCTATAATCCCTCTGCTTTGAGAGATCACAGGGAAATTAATGGTTTACTCAAAATCTTCAGTAAAGGCGTCCAAGGAATAGCCAAATCCTCCTTTCTACTTAGACTCACTCCAATCTGACCTCAACTAGGTCAAGAGTAAAATTACCTTAACTTGGGTCTTCAAGTCATAGCTAAGGAAATCTCAGGGCCACAGAGCTTTCTAGAAACATGTGGGGCAGTGGTTTCCTGACAGCAATGAGTAACAAACAGCAGACAAGGTCACCCCAGGTTGGAAAGGAGTCCTGGGTTTCATCTAAGTGTAAAAACAGAACCAATCTTCATTGTTCTGACCTGAGTGGACTATGACTCACCCACTCTACCCTAAGCATTATTTTCTGAAAAGAGACTATTTTCTCCTTCACTGGTCAGCAAAGAGAAGCACATCACCTCAAAGTCAAGGGCCAGCTCCCAAGGACCCACATTCCAGGCCCAGGACACTTTTATTTCAAGAGTTATTTCATCCTCCTTTTATTCACAATCTCCAAATAATAAAAAAAAGAAATCCTGGCACCAGCTAATAAATAAATAAAGCCGTGTTCACTGAATAGACCAAGTATGAGGAAGAATGGTCATTTCGATTAGGACACGTATTCTCAAAAGATCACTCCAGTCTGTTGTGCAGGGAAGTGGCCTTTAAAAAGATTGATGTCATGAACTCAAATTTTCTGTCATATAATTCCAATTGTGGAAGAAGATCACAATATTATTCCACAAAATCTGGGGCCTGACTCAATGACAGAAATACAGACTTACAATTCTCCCAAATAACACAACTGTAGGACAATCAGTCCTTTCTGAATCTTAATGTCATTTCAGATTTAACAGACTGTCAGGGAAAAATAGTTTACGGCAATCCCTGGATTTATGAATAACCATGGTACTAAATATTTATAAAGCAGGGAAAATCTGCAGTGTCCATCATTCTGTGAAACTGTGCTTGTTAGAAAACTCTTAAGAAATTTTCTACCAGTCTCTGGGTTTAAAAACAGCTTTATCATTTTCTTGCAAAGTGGAGTCATCTTTGATACAGAATATAGATATATTAATATTTTTCTTATTTTTCATTTCATTACTGAATACATCTAGTATTTACTCAGTTCTTAAGATGGGAGTGAAGCACCAGGGCCTGGGATGAATAAAAGCTGGGAGAGAACACATTGCAATGAACACAGCTAAAGTGAAATTTAAATTCTTTTATATGTCTGCTAGCCAATAAGTATTATGTGGCCTTTATCAAAAATTTTAAATAATGGTACAAAAAGGAAGAAAAAAAAACTAAAATCATTAACAGCGCAGATCAAAACTCGTCAGCAGAGACAAAGAAGGCTACTACATATTGGTAAAGAGAAGAATTCACAAAGGAGAGGTAACATTCATGAACATATATACGCTTAATGTTGATGTTTTCAATTTCATAAAACAAACATTACTTGACATAAAAGGGCACACAGATTCCAATATAATTATAGTGGTGGATTTTAACATCCTATTGCACAAATAGGTCAACTAGAAAAAAATCGACAAAAAAAAAAAAACATCAAAATTAAACTACACTAGAGATTTAGTGGATTTAACTGGTACCTCTCTATTTTATCCAACATCAGTACAACACATTTTATTTTCAGCACCTCTCAGAAGTTTCTCCAAATAGATCATATTTAGGCTATAAAGTAGGTCTGAAAATATAAAGTAATCGAAATGATTTTATGCATCCTATGAGATCACAATGAAAATAACTAGAAATAAGTAGTAAAGTAATCTATAAAAACTACACAAAAACATAGAGATTACACACTGAACAAATTAATGGGTCATTGAAGAAATCAGAGAAAAATGTCAAAAATTTGCAGAATCAAATGATAATGGAAATACTATACATCAGAATCTGTGTAACACAAAGCTTTTCTAAGAAAAAAGTTTATAGCTATCAGTGCTATACCAAATTACCTAATGATGCATCTCAGCATTCTAGGAAAAAAAAGAATAAACCAAACCTCAAACCAGTAAGGAAAAAAATAATAAATATCAAAATGGAAATTAATATAATTGAAATACAAATATAAAATATTGATGAATCAAAGAAATTGTTCTCTGAAAAGATAAACCAGATCAATAAACCTTTAGTCAAACATGAAAAGAGACAACCCAAATTAATAAAATTAGAAATGAAAAACTTGAAATTAATAACAGACACACTGAAATAAAGAGTATCATTAGAAGCCATTTTCAAAATTTATCTACCAACAAATTGGAGAATCTATACCTAATGAGTAAGTCCCTAGTATACATGACCAAAATAAATTGAACCAAGAAAATAAAGTTTAAATAGATGAGTAACAAAAATGAGATGGAAGCAATAATTAAAACTCCATCAACTAAGAAAAGAGCAGGACCAGATGAACTTACGCTGAACTCTGCCAGACACTTAAGAAGAACTAAGACCAATGATCCTCAAACTTCCCCATCTAATAGAAGGGGAATGTATTCTCCTAAACGGGGTCTAAGAAGCCAGCGTTACCCTACTACAATACCAGAAAAGATTTTTTTTAAAAAAGGAAAACTACAGATCAATATCCTTGATGAACATAGATATAAAAATTTTCAATAAAAATCACAAACAAAATTCAGTAACATATACATCATGACCAAATTGTTTTTATCCCAAAGAAGCAAGGATAGTCCATCAAACATAAATCAATAAATGTGATACACTACATAAATGACATCAAGGACAAAAATCACATCTTGATCATCTCAATAGATGCTGAAAAGGCCTTTGACAAAATTGAACAGCACTTCATTGCAAAAGCATTGATAAAACAATTATAGAAAGGCCTTATCTCAAAATAGTAAAAGTAATGTAAGACAAATCTGGACTCGACATTATATTTAATGGGGAAAAACTGAAAGAATCCTAGTCAGGAACAAGACAAGAGTATCATCAGTCCTGTTCAATACAGTATTCAAAACATTAGCCATAGCAATCAGACAAGACAAAGAAATTAAAGGGATATTATTGAGAAAGGAAGAAGTCAAGTTATCCCTATAATAGATGAAAGGATTCTTTACACGGAATATCCAAAAATTCCACTAGAAAACTTAGAACTTACAAACAAATTCAGAGTGGCAGGCTACAAAATCAACATCCCAAAATCAATCATGTTTCTGTACACAAATAATGAACCAATTGAAAAAGAAAGCAGGAAAACAATTCCATTCACAATACATTCAAATAATTCAATATCTAGAAATCAACCTGAGGAAGTAAGACTTCTATAATGAAAACTATACAATTCTGAAGAAAGAAACTGAAGGGGACACTAGAAAATGAAAAGATACCCCTTGTTCTTGGATCTACAGAATTAATAATGTTAAAATGGCCATATTATCAAAAGCAATCTACAGATTTAATGCAATTCATATTAAAATACCAACAACATTCTTCACAAAACCAGGAAAAGCAATCCTAAACTTCATTTGGAATCAGAAAAACCCCAGAATCACCAAAGCAACCCTGAAAAAAAGTGCAGTGCTGGAGGCATCACTACTCTGGACGTCAAACTATACTAGAAAGTCCCAATAACAGAAAAACATAGCATGAGCACACAAATTTTAGACCAAGTGAATAGTACAGAAGACACCAAAATGAACCCAAGCACCTAAGAGCATCTGAACTTTTTTACAAAGCAACCAAAAACATATGCTGGAGAAAAAGTCTCCTTTTAGAAATAGTGCTGGGAAAACCGAATATCCACATGCAGTAAATTGAAACTAACAGCACTCTCTTTCCTCATGTGCTAAAATCAAACCAAATTAAAATCGATCAAAAACCAAAAACATTGAGGCTGCTGGAAGACAACATAGGGGATATACCTGAAGCCATAAGTAAATGCAAAGATTTCCCAAACAGGACTATAAAGGCACAAGAATATCAAGAATCAATGCATTAAAAACCTTCTAGGTCTGGGCTTAGTGGCTCAAGAGCTTGCCTGGTAAGTACAAGGTCATGAGTATGATCCCCGGTACCAAAAAAAAAAAAAAAAAGGCTTCTGCACAGTAAAGGAAATAATTACTAGAGTGAAGAGACAACCCATTGAGTGAGAGAAAATCTTTACTAGCAATTCATCTGTTAAGAGAATTAATACCTAGAAAATACAAAAAAAAAAAAACCCTAAAAATAACAGCTGAAAAACAGTGACCCTCAATAAAAAAGTGGGCAAATGAAATGAACAGATACTTCTCAAAAAGGAAATTCAAATGGCCAAAAAGTGTATTTAAAATGTTCAATGTGTCTAGTCATCAGAGAAATGAACATTAAAATGACATGGAGATTCCATCTCACCCCAGTCAGAATGGCTGTCATCAACACATAAAACAAAGAATGCTGCCAAGGATGAGGGAAAAGCACTGCTAGGTTGTTGGTGGGTATGTGAATTAGCGTTTCCACTGTGGGAATCAGTATGGAGACTTCTGCAAAGAAAAAAAAAAAAAAAAAGAGGAATACCAGCTAAACCACTTCTGGGCAGACCCTAAAAGAATTAAGGACTTCAGACTATAATGACACATATACAGCTGTGTTTGTAAGTAGTGCTTTGGAGAATGTGCTAATTTGCTTTCCATTACTGTCACAAAATAGGTAGCTCATCTACTTATAAAAATGAACCATTTGTTTTAAAGCACAGTTATGCAAGTTTCAGTCCATGACCAACTGGCCCCGTTGTTCTGCACTCCTGTGGTACAGTACATCTTGGCAGGAGAGTGAGGCAGAGCAAACCATTTACTTCACAGCTTCCGGGAAATAAAAGAGAAAAAGACAAGTGCTCCATAGTCCACCTGAAGGACGTGCTAGCAAAGACCTACAACTCCCCTCATGGGCCCCCTTCTGAAAATCGCCTCTGCCTTCCCCTAGAGGTCAACTGGGAACCAAGATTTTAGTACCTGACCATTCTGGAGAATAACCCAGATCCAAACTGTAGCAGATAAATTCTATTTCTCTTCACTTTTGTTCATGTAAGTATTGATAGTCTTATTTCCTTTTTTCTCATTTTCACTGAGATATAATTCATATGCCATACAATGGCTCTGTTTTTAAAAACCAAATTTTTGAGGTTTAATTTACATACGATGATACCTCTTTATAAGTCCACACTTAAGGTGCTATACAATATGAGATAATCCTAGGTCGCTTCACACCAATATGTTCTCCAGCCTATCACTGTCTGATTCCTTGCATATTCCTGGGCTGTTCCCACCTGCCCTCCTTTCCTCTAGTTTTACTGCCTCTAATCCACTTTCACACTGTGGCCTCTCACTCCCAAATCTGACCTACAACCTGCTGAATCCTATTCTTTAGTCTCCCACTGCATTCATTGACAGACCAAGCCCTGCAGTGAGTCCTTTGGGTGTAGTTCTCATCTTACAGTTCAACATACAAAGTCTCATGAATTCATACTCCTGTTTTCTCCCCGCCCCATCTCACAACTCTGCTGTTCCCTCAAGTTTGTCTCTTCTTTCATCACTTTCGCTGAGGTCCCAAGCAAACTTAGACACTTTTCCAAAATGCTCACTTACTGTGCACACAGCTTTGCTGCAGCGCTGTGTAAACATCTGCTTCTGTGCTCATATCTCCATCAGTCTCCCTTGAAAAGAAAGGGCGGTGCCTTTCTAGGACTGCAGCTATGGCACTTCACAAGGTACGCAGGCTACAGAACATACGTATCAAGTATTTGTTGAAGAGATTAACCTTTAAAGCCAAACTGTTTAGCAAGAAGAATGGAATTTTCCCATTCTATGAGGCATGATCAAAAATATAATGAATGTTTAATTTTTTTTAAAAAAAATACTACAGTAAAAGAGACACATTGCCATTAATCCCTCTCAGAATTCTCCCACTTGCTTCAAACCACACATAACCCATCACTTTGCCTCTTTCTGAAGCAGTTCTGGAAGTTCTGTTTCATAAATGTCTACAGTGCAGTCGTGGGTGCCTTGATATCTTGCTGATTCAACATGTTTACCTTTCGGTTGTCTTTACTTTGGAGGAGAGACAAAAGTCACATAGTGCCACATGCAGTGAATAAGGTGGATGAGACACACTGTAATTTTGTATGAGTCTGCTCTACTGTCAGATGGGAGTCTGCAGCAGTACTCACTGTATTTTTATCACACCTGCTATCTTGACCTCACCTGGTAAAGACACCCACAAAAGAGGACTTAAGGGACTACTTCAGAAAATGGCAAAGAACAATAGAATACCTGTGATCAAAGAGAAGGGTAATATTTTGAGGGGGATGAAGGGCAATGTGCCTTTTACAGTAATAAATGTATTTAAACATTCACTGTATTTTCAGTCATCCCTTCCACACATGAAGAAACTAATGCACCAAGTGACCAGGACTGTTCGGGGACACAGTTAGGATTCACAGCCACACTGAATATGTCCACACTGGTTTTACAAGTCAGAACCAACATTCATTGTGACTGAGACTGGGAAACTTAACAACCTGGCTCTCCTTCAGACTTGTGTGACTTCTGAGTAAGTCATTCTATTAAAATTGAAGACTTAAAAGACAGAAATCACTCTACCTATCTCTCCTCAACACGCACACAATGATTTACACGGCAAAGCTCACATTCTAGTGGAGATGACACTGTCAAACACTCCCTTCAATGATTCAAGTTCAAAACTCAACCCACCTCTGCTCTGTAGCCCCTTTCTGCCTTCCTACCCCCTGCACAAAGCCCACCTCCTGCTCGCCAAGCCCAGCGCCGATGACAGTCCCTCAGACTAATGACTCCCGTGGTTCTGCCCTTTATATCCCTCTGTGACACTAAGCTTTTCTCTCTTGTAGCAAGAGAAGCAGGGGACTGAGCAGGATCACGAGAGGACACAGGCCACTGACTTCTACTATCTGGGCACATTGTGTCTCCCCTTGAACTAGAATGACACATACTGTTTTTCAAGAAACTGGAGGCAGGATGAACAGTGTTCCTTCCAAAAGGAGAAATGTCCTGATATATTTTTCTCCTTGTGAAGCTATTTTTAGTTCCTGCAAGTGTCTCTAGATCCAAACAATTCAAGGAACTGCCTGAGTTCATAGCTTCGACATGTTCCAACTTTGACAAAATACATGATGTCATGCAGAAAGAGATCCATCCAGTTCCAAATGTCCCAGACACCCAGGAAGTCAACTCAGAAATTGGATCTTTATTGATGTGGCCAGTGCCTGGATATGATTTTTGAGCACTGGCGGTCCTCTTGGCAGTAAATGTCAAGAAGAAAAGCAGGGGTCAAACGCTGGACTCCGGCTAGACAGCTCAATCAACTGAGATATAGGAGAAACAATTATCCGGCAATGCAACTTCCAAATGAAAAATAAAAATGTCATAAAATAATATTAAGAAGAAATCTGGACTTCAGAGTAAATATGCATCACTAATCTACACCAGCATCTCCAAGAGCCTATCTGGCCTCAGCCTGAGTTTCAAAACAAACCTGTTGCCAGAACTCTCAAAAAATCCTATTATAGAAAGAAAAACCCTTCAGAAGATGAAGTAGAGAAAAAAAATCACCCCACTAGGAATAGCTGTTTATAAATTGTCCCTTTTCAAATAATGTATGGCTAGGAAAATCCATGCACTAAGCCCCAAATGAGTTGCACAGACAAGAGAAGGATAAGTCCTGACCTTAAATACAGGCTGAGCACCTGGTATCTGAACTACTTGGGGCCAGAAACGTTTCAAATGTCAGTTTCTCAGACTGGGAAGTATTTGCATGCATACAATGAGATGTCTTTGAGATGGGAACAACAGTTTTGCATGAACACACCTTATTTCCTATTTGTGTGCCTGCATTTTGACTGCAGCCTGCCCGACAAGGTGGGGTGTGGTATCTTCTGCGTGTGGTGTCATGTTGGCACTCCACAAGTTCTGGCATTTGGAGCACTTTAGAATTAGAATTTAGATAATAAGGATGGTTATTCTGGAAATGACCGATTCCACCTCTGAGGCCAGCAAGCCAAGCAGAAAAGCAGGTAACAGTCATGACCCTTCAGGGCCAAAAAGAGAGGAGCGAGACAGATACTGACCCTCAACAACTCCGTCTGGAGGGCTGATGAGGAACAGCTCGTATCTTCATTATTTCTCTCATTAAAATACCCAACACCCATGATTTAAAGAAAGAAAGGTTTATTTTTGGCTCACGGTTTGCAGAGGTTCCAGCACATAACTGGCTGGCTCCCAGGCATGGGAGAGGGGTTTAGCAGAGGAGAGCTGCTCATGGTTTGGCATCCAGGAAGCAGAGAGTGATGGGAAGAGCTGGGTCAGAGGAGATAAACCCTTCCAGGCCACACCCGCATGATCTACCTCTTAGGACCAGACCCCACATCCCCAACAGCAAGTCAACTATGAGCCTCCAGAATCCAATAGCCTTCCATGGGCCCTGCCTGTGAGCACATGAGGACATTTTAGATCTAAACCTCAAGATCCCATCAATGAGAAGAGTTATTCCTACCACGCCCCGCGATGTAGTGGTACAGATTCTGCTGACTTGGCTTCCGACTCACTTGCTCATTACGAACTGAGCCATGGAACATGGCACGGCTGCCTGCACGGAGCCGTCAGAGCACAAGAGAAGCGTAGGTTAATGAGCTGTCTTGGAACGGGGCGGCTGTAAAAGCCCATGTGGTCAGGAATCACCTGTGCACATACGCTCTCTGCCTTTCACTATGTGATGCTCTGTGCGTCTCAGGATTCCACCAGCAAGAAGGTCAACCGTCCTTGGCCCTGGACTAGAAACCTGAGCCCGAATTCACTTCTTTCCCTTAAAACTTAACCAGTCTGTGGTACTGTGTTCTCAGCCACAGAAAACAAACTCACAGCTCAACATCTTATTTTTTTAACATCACCTACTGACTTTCTTTCTGTAGCTCATAGTTTTCATAACCAGGTGATTCAAACAAGGAGCCCTCTCATGTAAATGTGTCCTATTGCTCTGTGCAGGAAGTGGAAGGCGTAATCTCTTGTTTTTGTTTTCTAAGCTTAACTGTAAAGAAATCCTCTGTGTTTAAAGAAACCCATCACTAAGGAGAGAGCTTGCCATTGAGAGGCTGTATTTTATGGAGCAGCTTCAAAACTTCTCACCTAAAGCTATTAGTCCTTGTGATGTAAACACGGTAGCAGATATCCGCAGGTTGCCTCTTCTGTCTTGAAAGACTGAATGTGCTTTGGCAAAGAAAACAAAGCATGAAGTTGTGCTTGAAGCACTGTTCCCATACAAATAGTACAGGGTGTTCTCGACAAAGCGTTTATGTTACTGGATAGAGAATGGAGAAATAAAAACTTTCAGATTCAGTATTTCTTCTATTAATGTAGGAGATACAAAACTAACATTAGATTCGCTTCTGTTGACAGCAATCATGCTGCTTGGCAAGCTTAAGTGTTTCTTGGGGTGAGCTGAAAACTACTCAAGCAGCTACTGACTAAAACAATGACACTGCTCACAAAGCTGTGAAGCCTGTCATATACGCAGACCTCACATTTATACAGGAGTCTCAGTGGAAGATGGTAGCACCAGTGGACAAAGCACCTGCACCCCACTGGTCTGCTGAGCTTTCCTGCAGTCATCAAAACGACCTCTTGGTTTAGTTTTCTGTTTCTTTACTGGCTACTATTTCACTAGCACTCAACGAATACTTAAAATACTTTCACAACAGGGTTAAAATCCATAATCCTATAAAATTAAACATTTTTAAGTACACATAATATACATTTATCATATTTAAAAGAACAGCTAAATGGCATTTATACTGCTGTAGCACTGATGACCACCACTCTTTGTTTCCATGAAGTTGACTACTCTAAGAGACTACACGTAAGAGGAATCAGATAGCGCTTGCCCTGTGTGTCGTGCTTATTTCACTTAGGGTAAAGTCTTCCGACTTCATCCATACTGTACCATGTGTCAGATTTTCCCTCCTAAGTCTGAATAATATCCTATTATGTGGATCTATGTTTTGCTTTTTCATCAGGGATCAGTGGACACTAACATTGCTTTTCTTTCTATTTCCAATAACTTGACTATGGAACATGAGTATAAACTACCTCCTCAAGACCTTGCTTTCAAAACTTCTAAGTACATACCTAGAAGTGAGATCCTATGATCATGTGGTAATTTTATTTTAAACTTGCTGAGGAATTGCCATATTGTTTTTGATATAAACTGGAAACAGTGACCTTTAGATGTAAAAACAGGGAAAAGAAACAAAAGAGATACTAGAGAAATTAAAACATTGAATTTTGATTGTAATCTTAAATACCAGGTGCTAGTGATGGGATAAGAAGTATCAAAAACTGAATCAGGTGAAGGTCATGGATAAAGATGAATAATGACAGTTTAAATTTTTTTTTTTTTTTTTTTTGGTACTGGGGATCAAACTCACAACCTCAGGCTTGTGAGCCAGGCAGGCACTTACACCACCGAGCTAAATCCCCAGCCCTACAGTTTGATCTTTATTATACTTTTTACATTATTTCCAATTTTTAAACATTTATTTAACACCTAGTAGAGAGAAGGCATGAAACTAGGAACTGATGACCTAATGGCTGACAAATCAGATACAGTCTACATATTAAAATTCTCTTTCCATATGATAAAACCCTCCATCAGAAGTAAAAGTGGTTGAAGGATAGAATCCATGATATGTGATGTGAATTTGTGTGGATAAGGTGTCATCATTTAGCTTCTATGTTGTTTCTAACCACTGGGTGAGTGGAAATTTTAACTCCTTAAAGAGAGTCTAAAAGGCAATCAAATACTTCTTTTTGGTTGTTGGTTTTCCCCTGTTTCTAACCCATCCATCTCCCTTCATTAGTCAAAAAAAAGAGGCTAAAATGAGTGTAAATATTATAGCTGAATCTAGGCAACCTTGACAAAACATCCATCTCAGTATTGTCAGATGCTGTTAGCAAAGGAAAGAAACCTAGATTTCCCCAGAGTGGCTACATATGTGGGTGCAGAAAGAATCCATAGTGAGTGGTGGGGAAATATATTCTCAGGTTCACCACCACCAACAGCAGTTCCCACGGCCATTGAGAATGATTTTGAAGTCATAGGTCGTGAGCTGGTTCACGCAGATCAGATCTTCTCTATGGAAGTTACGTGCTCTGTACCCAGCATGACATTAGACGGAAATACGCTTTGTATGAAACTTAACCTCATTACTATATTAATATTTTTAAATGCATCATCTGTACCTGCATGTATCATTCTATATACTTTAATCTCTAGATGATTTATAATACCTAATAAAATATAAATGTGATGTAAATATTTGCTATATAGTACTGTTCGGGAATAATGGCAAGAAAGTATGTCCATGTTCACTACAGTCATAATTTTTTTCAGATAATTTTGATCTTTGGCTGGTTGAATCTGTGGTCACAGAACCCATGAACAGAGGGCTGGAGATTACATCTATGTCTATCTATATCTCTATATAGATATAGATGGATGGATAGATAGATAGACAGATAGATTTGAATATAGGGAAGTCTTTTTAAACCAACATAAGTATATGCTCTTTAATGCCCAGACCCTCATCTTCCATATCTAGTTTTCTCTTATTACTTAACCACTCAATGCAGAATAAAACTAGTAAGAGCTTAATCTTAATATTTCTGGAGTTTATTAATAGGAATGATTAAAAGCGTTTTCAGGAATCCATGCCTGGCAACCACCATCATATCTGTACTAAGTTTGTTAGGGAAAAGGAGAGTTACTTCTTACAGATGTTCTATAAAACATCTACATTGTGGCCTCTTAAAAAGCAGGAAAGAATTGTGGTCAGTTTTATGATTACTGAAATAACATTCCCTTGAGAATTACAGAAGATGGAAAAACTTCAAATATGCTGGGCTGTTTGAAGTGATAATTGATTCATCGGATGGAGGTCATGGACACAAGGAGAGAAGAAAGCAGCGGGGGGTGGGGGTGGGGCACAGGAAACAAGCTCCAGGAAGATCCAGCTGCCTGAAAAACTGATTTCCACACTGGCTTTAATATACACCTTAGCTGACTGGGGGAAGGTATAGGGACTTGCTTTTGCATTTATTTTGAAAATGTACTACAGACCTGAGTTCAAAAGCTGTAAGCTAATAAAGTCATTCCTTGCATTTTCATCCTGTGCTTCTCTTCCAGAGCAAACCTGCTATCAATTGATAATCTATTTTTCTCGACATAAACCACACATGCATCAGCACTCACACAGTCTACATTTCTGCTTCCACTGTATGCACCAATACAGCAACTTGATTTTTCCTTCATAACTATGCTTTTTTAAAAAAAATTATTTATTTTTGAGACAGAGCCTAACCATGTAGCTCAGGCTAAATTCAAAGTCACTATGTACCAAAGGCTGGCCTCAAAATCATGATCTTCCTGTCTCAGCCTCCCAAGTGCTGAGATAACAGATATGTTCTACCATACCCTCTAACAATGCTTCTTAAAGAACATTTCCCATCCATATGCAAAGCTTCTTCTGCTTCTGACCTGACGGTTTAGTCCTGCATTAAGCATCTAGTGCTGCCCTGGTCAGCGTTGAGTATTTTTCTTTACACAAGTATCATGTCACGCAGACATGAGTTAAACGTACAGAACACATATTTCACAGAGAAACTGCCCAGTTAAAGGTTGTGTGCTCTTTAAATCTTGATGAATATCTCCACATTTCCCTTCATAAAATTTTATCAGTTTATCTTCCCATGGAAACAGATGAAAAATGTTTGTTTCTTCATACCTTCACCAACACAGCATGTCATTAAACATTTTGACCTTAGTTTAAAACATGAACTCCAACTCTCTTTCATTTAGTTAGGGAAGTTCTCCGGCATTTCGTTCCACGTATTGTCAATTTCGTAACATGACATGGCTTATAAAAGTGGCTTTTATCAAAGTCTTTTCTGAACACATGCAGGCTCTGCGTATTCTTGCTCTATCATTTATTTTATACAGCCTTCTTTCATCTTTTAATTCTCGGCAGAATGTTGCTGAAATTTATTTCTGCCTGACTTTGATCTCCACTGTGAAAATGAACCGAATTGTATACTGGAGAGAATCACAATGCACTGCAGTCCCCAAGGGGACCCACGCACCTGCAAGTGGCAGTCACCTCCCTCACATACAGAGATTAGAGCTCCTTCTTGGGGACTGGAAACCACAAGTCAGGCAGCCTGCTTCCCTCCCTCCTGTTCATTCTTCTCCTTTGTTGAAGATGAGAGATATTTTCACCTTCACACTTTTTTCTCACTTTAGTTCCCATTTGAAAAACATTTCAAAAACTCTCCCATAACTCCAAATAGTAACACTAAACAGAAAGTAATTTAGGTATTTCTATTTGTGCATATAGTTTTAATTTTTCCATTTAAATATCCCACATGTCTATGAATAAATATGAATCACTTATTTATTTTTGATAGAGCACCACTTTTAAAGGTTTTATGGGATTTAAGTATGTGTGTGTATAACGCCTTGCTTAACCAAATATGCCGATAAGTTCCAGTTGTTACGAAATTTTACTGTTATATAACAAGAATGATGGAATATTGTTCAGATGCATCTTGATTATTTCCCCAAGACATTTCATACATGGAATTTCTTGGAAAAAGGGTATTCATGATATTAAGGGTTTCCTTTTTAAAATGTTACAGAAATAACTCCCTGAAATATCTTACCAATTCCTGAACTTTGCCTCAGTGTATTGAGTGCTAGCTTCCCACATGGTCACAGCTATCCCATGTGGCATCATCACCCCTCTAATAGCTGTCTGATAATGTAGAAAACAGCATGCTTCATTCATGTCACTAAATCGCGATGATAACAAAATACAATAACCTTGTGGGACATGTTTTCATGTCTTTGATGAAGGCCTATTTCTCTTTGCTTATCGTTGCTATTGAATATGGTTTACTTAAAACGGAGTTGCGGGTGCTCTTTACATGTAGGGTGTGATGGTTAACTGTCAGCTTGACAGGATCCCCAGTTAAGCATCATTGCTGGTGTGGCCCGTGAGGGTGTTGTAGAAGTGGCCAGCATTTGAATCTTTGGATGTGTAAAGAACATGCACTCTTCACAAGGCTGGAGGCCCAGTGTACAGGGAAACGAGAGCAAGGCTGCATTTGCTCTCACATCACCACCTCACCAGGACATCACTCTTCTGTCCTCAGTACCTCCAAAATCAGGCCAGTATCTACCCCACCGGATGTCTGAGCCTCACGCCTTCATTTTTCAAGCATCCAGCTTGCAGACAGCGAATGGTGGGACATCGCCATCTGTAACTGTGTGAGTCAATATGTTATAATAAATTAGGATATATTTATATATTTAATATTATATATTAATCTATTTATGCATATTCACATATATATTATAGTCATTGGTTCTTTTTTTTCTGAAGAACCCTAACTAATATATTAGGGATAGTAATTATCATCCATAAAGTTAACAAATATTTTCACTTCATTATCTGCCTTAAAAAAATTTTTTTTTTTTTTTGGTAGCAGGGATAAAACTCATGACTTCACGCTTGCTAGGCAGGCGCTTAAGCCACTGAGCTAAATCCCCAGCCCTGCCTTAAAATTTTAATCGCTTGTAGAAGTTTTAAATTTTATTTAGGACAAAAAAATTGAACGTTACTTCTTTTCAAGTAGACTAAAGTCACTGAAAGCTCTTTCAATCTTTTGTTTTGTGGTTCCTGCTTCCATGTCATGAAAGCCCCCTTTCTCTTATTTTTTAAATGTGTCATTCCTGTGTGTTTGTGTTACATGATAAATACATTCACTGTGGAAATTAGTATGCACATAGCGTGTCTTGATCCTTGATTTTTATGTTAAGATATCATAAACACAAATATTTTCCTCTGGTGCTTTATGGTCTTATTTCTACTTTCAGTTTATACTTATAATTCATCCTGAAGTTATTTATTGTTGTAAGATAGGAGGTAGAGCTCTAACTTCCTTTATTTCTGATTTAAATATTTTAAAATCCACTTTTCCATTTTGTTGTATATATTAGAAATACACATAAATATATATGTATATAAGTGTACACATAACATATAAGTGTAGAGATTATAGTTGATTGATAGGATTATTCTAGGTCTACTCCATTGCAATGTATAGTCATATTTTAATCATTTCAAATATTATAACACATTTTAAACTAGAAAGGCAAATATCTCTTAACTTTTTTTTAAGAATTTTTGATAGCCTTCATACATTTACTCTTACAGATGAATTTTGCTGTCAAGTCTTAATGGGATTTTGATCGACCCGGTTGTCAATCTATCCTTGAGTTTCATGGGGAGAGATTCAGCAATTTACAGTGTAGACTCTTTCCACTCAGAAATCAGGTATGTGTTTTCATTTATTCAAATCTTCATTTCTATCCCTCAGTACATTTCTGCAGTTTCCTTTACAGATTCTGCATACTGTTAATTGAATTTTTGCTTCTTTTTTTAAATTTGGATTTCTTCCTACCACCTTATATATTTAGCAGCTGAGGAAGAGTACTAATTACTTCCTTATTCAATACATTGTAAGTCACTGCTTTACTATTTTTGCAAGTGATTTAGCTTTATTTTCATTTTCCAGGAAAGTGTCTTATAATCACAATGATTATAATATTTTGTCTCTTCCTTTGAAAAGTTTACAGCATGTGTCCTTTGCTTGTTTAATTAGCTTTTGTCAGCATCTTTAAAACAAGATAGATCAATCACGATGATGGTAAATTTTCTTGTCTCATTTCCAAACCTCATAGGCATGATCTGGCCACAGCCATCTCCCAGAGGTATAATGAGCCATCTTGACATTTGCTAATTGAGTGTCTTTGTAGATTCATTCACCCTACTGGAAATACAACTACAGACAGAATTTTGGGGTGGGATAAAATTTTAAAGAATCAAATGTTTAAGAACTAGACCAACCATATCTCAGTGGCAAGCTGAAGAGCAGCTGGCCAGCATTATGTTATGATCCACCTTCAGTCACAAGAGGCAACTCAAGGTTCTGAGGGAAAGAACAGAGTACCAGAAATAAGGACACTTCTTTCTATTGGTGACTTTCCCATGAATTTTAATTAACATTTTTACATTAACATAATCAGATAATTTGTATCAAACTTTTAAGTTAAAGTTAAAAGTTAATGAGCTAATGTGTTAGGTTATAAAATGGTTATTTTTCAAAATAGGACAAAATATATGAAACACTTTCTGTCATACATGGTCCTGAATTCCAAAATGTATAACATTAGATCTCTATTTTCCAGGTTATATGAGACTATCTATTGCTTTTGTTTGTATGAAGTCCAAATAAGATATAACAATAAAGGAAACCATATAGAATCCATATAACTATCACTGTTTAGAGTTATAAAAGAGTTTTTGAGCATTTATTGCTCAAATAGGTCTGATATTTATTCATATATTAAGACTCAGGATTGTGTCCTCTCAGTAATACAGTCGTGGGTTCTTTAATGACAAGAATATATCCTAACAAGCTCATTGTGGAAATAATGCAGAGTATATTTACACAGCTTACTAAGCAGCTAAGCTACTGGTGTGTGTGGGTGTGGGTGTGGGTGTGTTTGTAAGTATATATACATAGTATAGCATGTTGCTCCTAAAACCATGATAAACCAAAACCAACATAAAATTAAGTCAAAGGCAAATGAAAACAGTGTAGTCAAGAAATGCAATAAATGCAAGATGCAAGAGGCTTCTGTTGGTGCAAAAGAGTACATTATTTTACAGTAAATTTTTATAAGTTCAACACAGCAAACCAATTATAAAAAGTATAGTAAGGACATAAACCATTAGCATAGACATTTACTATCAGTACCAGGTGTTACACATGGCACATTACTGTATGTGTTATACTTTAATCTGACAGACAGGGCAGTGATATTAACCACATGTGAGTAACGCCTTTGACATTACTAGAGATAGGGTGTTTTTAGCTCCATCATAATCCTACAGGACCGCTATCTTATATGCAGCTCACCAATGACAGAAACAAATGCAGCTATAAAGTGCGTGACTGCACTATCCAAAGAGCTTCAATTTTTACAAATGAAAAAGTGTAACATTTGTACATTTTGTTATACAATTATTAAAATTATTCATTTTTATTGGCTATACTCTATGTAGATTGACAGAATAAACTGTATGTTTTCCAACTGTGATTTTAAAAATATGGAAACTATAAGGGTCTTTCCCAATGTGTTCTAAGTGAACACACGACAAGGAGCAAACTTCTGCTCTCAGGCTGTTAGAACCTCCTGAGAACTTTCTGCTCAGCAGTTACTGGAACTCACAAAGGCATCCCAGGAACCACTGTCCACCCACTGCCAAACCCTTAATTTATAGAGGAGACGCTGGCGATTACAGGGTGCCCAACGCAGTGCCTGCGCGTCTGTGGTCCTAGCGCCCCTAGACACCATTCCTCCCTCCTCACTGCCTCTCTTGAATTTTAAGAAGTGACACCAAGTCCCCGTCTCCACGCTGAGCATATAAATGCTCACTCCCCGCTTTGCCTCCTCTCCAGGGACTGGTCATCCATACAGAGTCTCAAGCAGGATCCACACCCGCTTCCTGCCTTCTGTGGAACTGAAACAGGCAACCTCAGCGTCCTGTAGCTGTTCAGAGAAGGCACATGAGGGGAAACTCCGAAACTCTGGTAACTGCCAATTGACGGTGGAGGCCCCAACGATGGATATCCTCTTCCCCACCTGCAGTGAACCCGAGAGCTAACTTCAGTGCCTCTCACCTGGCATGTACCACGGGATGATGACATCAGGACACTGTTCCAGCCCCGGGTCCAGCCTTATTGCACCCTGGGATAGTGGGAAGTCTTCTGGCCTGCCCGGCCTCCACGTCCTCTGTGGAATGGTCGTGCTTATGTGGCGAGTGCCTAGCACACATCCACATGCTAACTTGCTGCGATGCTAAGCAAGGGCTTCTGGAAGAGCTGGGCAACTCAGGCCACAGAAGGACAGATCGCGGAACGTGGAAGGGGCCTGGGAGAGTTAGAGGACTCTCCAAAGACAGCCGACAGTGTCTGAGCAGGTAATCTATCTCCAGCAAGGGGTCACTCTTCTGTCTCTCATGCACCTTCAGCACCACCACTGAACACAGACTAATGACATCTGGTTAAAACAACAGCTGCTCCTTAACCTCCAGTCTCCTTTTATCTCTTTAGGAAAACCAGTGGGACAGGCTCCTTCTGGACTCTTTTCCCTTCATGAATACACCTTACTGTCCTGGCAAGAGAAATATGCCACGTCGCCACCACGTTTAGAGGCACACCTCAGGGCTGACAGAGTCCAAGATGAGCTGGCATTTTTCATTTTCTAATCAAAGGGACCAGCGTCAATGGGTGTTTTCAGTTGCCAGCTGCGGCTGTCTAGTGTGTCAACTCCCTGTCACAGTGGTTTTGAATAAATGGTGCTAGCAAGAGGATTCACGCTTCAGCTTTCTGTCACAATGGCTGTAGTAGGAGACCCTCGGATGGCTGCTTTCCTATCATAATATAGTCATTCCTCAGTATAAAGTGGGCATCAGTGCCAGGGGACACAAAAATCTGAACAATGACCTAACATCTGCATAGAACCTATGCACATCCCTTGGCATCCTATAAAAAAATCTCTAAATGACTTTAATGCTGAACACATAAATCTTTTGGCAATAGCTGTTACACTATATTGTTTAGGGAACAATGACAGGAAAGAAAAAGTCTGTGTATGTTCAGCACAGATACAATGTGCTTTTCCAAATATTACGATCTGGGGTTGGCAAGAACAAGAGGTGAAGATGGGGAGACTTCACTTCAGCTTTGGGCAAATCTGTAGTAAGTTGGCATATACATTTACACACCACTGGGAGAGAAGGGAGGGTGAGAATAGAGGGAAGAAAGGATGGACAGACAGAGAGAGAGAGACAGAGAGTGAGAGAGAGAGACAGAGAGTGAGAGAGAGAGACAGAGAGTGAGAGACAGAGACACAGGGACAGAGACAGAGAGACAGAGAGAGAGAGACAGAGAGTGAAAGACAGAGACAGAGAGACAGAGAGAGAAAGACAGAGAGAAAGAAAGAGAGAATTCAGCATTCCTCTTTATTACTATCACAGTTTTATTAACTGATCCTTGACCTTAAAGTGAGGAGAGAGTTGGATGGATACCAGCATCTGCTAATACTTACCATGTATTATAAGACTTGGAGCATAGAAGAATCGCACCCTCCCAAGGCTCTGAGCTGTGGGTGGCCCAGGGTCTACTGGCTGAACAGACACATTAACACTTACCACAATGGCAATGAGAGAGAAGGATGGGAAGGCGAGAGGACGGGGCCATTTAACTGCAAAGAAGACAAAGATGCTGGTTGACAGCATTCATCTTTCTTCTGGAGAAATCCATCCATCATAACCTTGCATTTAAACTAAGAAGCTTCATAAGAAAGGAGATAGTAAAATAACTGTCCACAGGATGCCAGTACACAGAGGGAAAGCAAAGTCCCCACACTCGAGAAGCGCCAGGGACACAGTAAAGAAATGCTTTCACAAGGAAAGGAAAAAGGAGGGAGGGGATCTGTTATAACTCCTTATAAGAAGTAGCTCTTCTTGGTAATATGGTCAAGACTACATTTTGAGGCAACTTTGCATTAATACATAAAGAGAACATAAACCACGGTCCCTGACCTAGGAAAGTAAAATTTCAGTGTCTTTGCTATACTAGTGGAAATTTCTTTTTCTTAAAGAGGAAAAGCTAGATATGTACATCAAAATTTATCATATATCTGAATTTGTTGCATAGATAGGGTAAAAAGGATCCACAGTGAATATATGCATTTAATTCCATCTTGTGGGTTTATCCTTTCTCAGGGCATCCCTGTTATCTTTACAAAATTCCAAATCGCTTGACAAAGAGATCCGAACGGAACCCCACGCTGCCCTTGCACGTGGTAGCGACATTGGGCCTGCCAGGCCGGGTGTGGAGGCAGATTTATGGGAGGCCGGCTCATGTTCTGTCTATGGCTCTGCACTCCGAGTTAAACAGCACACTATTCACATACATATATATACAGCAGCACAGGGAAGAATTAGTACTAACCCCACAGCGCAGTGGTGACCACCTACAGTACACGTGCCTCAGCAGGCTATTTAGTGTGGAAAGCTCTGAAACGTTCACCATCACTGCTACCGTGTCTGATTGGTCTGGTTGATATCATGCTCAGTTACAGCCTCATGATCAGAAAGTAGAATAAACACATGCATTCTGTCATTCAGCTTAACAGTTATGAGATTTTTCATTTTACTATCACTAGGAAGGAATGTTGAACATTACTAAGGCCAAATGCATCATTTCACCAATGATGAGTCTTACTCTCAAACAAATTACCTAACTCAAATGTCCTAGTTATTAGTCAAGATCACTTTCCTCAGATTTCTCTAGCTTGATAACTCAAGACGGGTAGGAGGGCAAAATTTCATACATAATTTTGTAAGATTCATTGGCTACAAAGATAGAAAACACACATTATCTTTAGTTCATGCAATTTTTATAACTTTGAAATCAGTTATCTTTTTCACGTGATTTTTCACAAGATGAATTAGATCTAAAGGAAAACAGAGAATAGTACTTAGTGCTCAGTGACTCTGATTAGTCCTGAAGTGTGTGGCTGGTTGACGCACACAAAATGATTCTGACACACAGCCAAAACTGAACCTCCAGGTGCCAATGCCAAATCCACACATGCATACAGCACTCCGACATTCAGACACCACCTTTACCAAAACTGCAAAGGAACCAAAACTGTCTTCTACATACAACCAACATGCACTCACCTGTGCAAAAACATTCTACAAAATGGGTTAGTTTTGCACTGAAAATTTTTCACACTCACCAGATACAGTTTTGATGTCCACTGGTTGAACAGACATATTAACAACACTTACAGAATAAATGGGACCTGGACATTCTTAATTACTCCATTTCATACTTTGTTTCATGACATAGTACATGTAAGTAGATAAAAATCTGTGTTTCACTTAACTTATACTATATTTTTTTGTAACTAATCTTATTTTTCACCCAGGCTCCTCTTGTTCAAGAATGTGCAATGTGAGATATCTAAAGTGATTTAATAGTTCTCTCATCTCCAAAGCAAATTTACAGAGTGCAACGTGCATTTCAATGGGGCTGAGATTTTCTTTTTATCTGTAAGTACCTATTTAAGAATCTTTTCTGTTTGGAACAGAATTTCAAAAGGGTATCTCCCTTAAATGAAATCACTATTAGTGCATCTTTAGCTCATACTGTAGAGAATCACCTTTAGCTCATACTGTAGCTTTGCTTTCTTCTTGTGTCTTAGCCCTGGGGAAGGGAGGGCAGGAGAGCCACTGGCAGGGGATTATAGAGGCCCAGGAGGGAGCAATTGGACACTGATGGCTTGTTACTCCTTCTCTGTTGTTTCCCATCATAGATATCCTATCAAATTTCCCTGACCATTCTTCCTTTGACTCATCTATTTCTCTTTGCGTCCCCATGCCTTTTTTCTACTTTGGATATTTTCCACCTCTTGCAATTGTTATTATATTTATAGTCCATGAAGAAATACCTTAAACAAAATGTTAAATCACCTTTACTCTGATGTTCTTATGCATGAAAGATGATGGCTCTGTCTGCTGTCACTATGGCTGATTTAGTCCATCTTCTGTGGTCTGGTATTATGATTAATGCTATGACTTATAAAAATAATCAGTTAGGCACAGAAATGGACTATGGTTATAAAAACCTTCCCAACCCTAACTCCTATGCAAAGATTTGAGGTCAGACATGATATCTTCATTAGCTCTGCATCATCAATGCAGGACACTAACATCCCTAGATACCACTTGAGGAAAACACTCTTGTCATTATAAATCTTAGAGATGCTCTGATACAAAATATTATATCTTATAGAAAATCAAACTTGTAAGACAGTCTAGAATTGAGCTGTTTAAGAGGGGAGTGAGCTACTAGCCACACATGGCTCTTTAGATGTAAAGTTATTGAAATTAAATGAGATTGAGGACTCAGTTCCTTGGGGACAGGGGACACATTTCAATGGTCCAGTAGCCCACATGACTAGTGGTTACTGTACCAAGCATGCAGATACAGAACATTTTATCAGCACAGAAAGTTCTGTCAGGATCAGTTGATTTAGTGACAAACAAAAGCTCTATTATAAATCAGTGAGTTAAAACACTATCTTACCTGGTAATGAACACTAAGAACTTAAATTTTAGCGGGGAATTTACTTTTCATCTATAGTTGCGTGTTCTCTTGAGTTAAGTAGGCATTCTTGTTATACTCAGGAATTTAGAGAATCAGCCATGCTGGGACTGGGAGAAGCCACCATGAAATCAACTAGCCAGCCTTTCTGGTAAGCTGTGTAAACTGCAAGGGGTTCCAGGGAGAGAAAAGTCAGATAGCGCCTCCCATGAGCTTATCAGTGGGTGGGCTGAGAATCAAATTCTGTGCCCCTCCCCACAAGCAACCAGAGCACAGCTGAGCTGATAGCAACTAAGGTACATAAAGCAACTAAATGCTTGTGTTGTTTGGTTGATTTTGCAGGCCTGGGACCAGCGGTCTGATAGCAAACATGGGGGGTTTCCTTCTGCCTTGTCTTTGAAGTCCAATATTGTTCTCACTATTTTGCTTTGTTCTAACTAACTGTTTTGCTTTATTTGACATTCTGTTTTGATTGTTTTTATTCTGTTTTATTATTGGTTTGATTTTGCTCTACCTGATGGAATGGACAACTACTGTGAAGATACCAAGATATACTATGGTAGCTATTGTTGTTTTCCTAGTATCCTGCTTTGAAGTTCTGCACCAATTTTGCTGCATTGCTTTGACTGGCTTTGTTCTGATTTGTTGGATTTTACTATCTTTTAAAATTAAAAATTAAAAAAAACAGGAATTTCCCATTATTCGTGGCATCCCTTATAGAAATTGGCCCAGCGGGCTGGAACACACAGGAGAAAGGCAGAAATGGGGCTCAGAGCTCCCTGCAGCCAGCACCTTTGCTACTGGGAGCTAGATTTAAATATCACTTTACTAGAGGCTCCAGAGAAACATTAGGTATTCACTCTGAACTTCTAAGTGCTATAAATTATAGAACAGTGGGGTAATGACTAGAAAGAAGTGTGATCCTCCGCATCGTTAGAGGCAATATTAAATATATTAAACTGTTTTCTAATATAAAACCACGCTTTCCAACCTTACGTGGGCCTTCTGGGCAGCTCTGCAGTTCTCCACACTGGCTACAGGTGCACTGCTCAAAGCAGCCATTACACACCTCTCTACTTAATGCAAACCCACACTCCACGCCATCATGTTTGCTCTTTCTAATGACACTACTTTTTTTATTACTTTGGACAAATGAGGCCACCTAATCCATGAGTTCCTTTTCTCCTGTCTGAAAGCGGCCACTGTGTCACTGGTATACTTTACTTCATTCCTTCCTATGGGTTCCATGTACTATCCTTACTTGCTTTCATACCCAATCTCCCCATCACATCTGGATCATACCTCAAAGCATAAGCATTCTTGAGCATGCCTTAAAATTTTTTTTTTTTTGCAAAACCAAACACAGAACAAAACAACTTTCACTCTTATTTTACTGATTCTTCTGTGGTCCTTCTGCTCTTCTACTAAACTTTTTTCAATTGTATTCTACCTTCCCCTCCTTCACGCTCCTTCTCTCCTTATTAGATGCTTCCTGCTTTTATACATTATGTTCAAATTCACACCAAAAGCAATAAGGGCTGTCCTAATCATGAAATCTGCAGGTCCATTTTTCTTCTTCTCCTCTTGTCACCTCATCATGTCTGCTCAGGTCCTGAACCAAGAAGCTCAGTATTAGGCTGAGTGCAGAGGCAAGTAAGTACTTTCCAAATATCTCATGCCCCTGTGTTTTACAGAGAAAGGCCAGGGCAGTAAAACCACTGGACTCTTCCCCATTTGTGCTCTGAAATTTCCATCTCATTATAGCAAGGAAAGAATAAAATTCATATCTGGCCCCAAAAAGAAGCATAAGCAATTTTAGCAGAACTAAGATCTCTGATGCTCTGTTTCTGTTCTCTGAACTATTTTACTCACCATTATTATATTACATTTTCTCTAATATAATTCTGATTATTCTTCATTTGGGACTATAATGATTCCATATGTTTTATAGAATAAAGTCACAGAGCTCCAGTTTTTGAGAACCAAAATCAATTCCTTTAATGTAATCTCTTCCAACTTTAAATAAATATCTTGCTACTCAGCATTATATTGCTGCAGACAAAGACTGGAAATAAAGAACTTTTTAAAAAAAGCTTTGAGATCACAGTTTCAGTGGATGCAATGTATGGTCATTTGGCCCTGTTGCCTTTAGGTCTGTGGCATCACACTGCGAGTACCACATGAGGAGACCTTCACTTCACAGAGGCCAGAAGATAAAGAGAGACAGGAAGGACAGGGATGCCAGTGTCCCCTTCAAGGGTGCACCTCGAGTGACCTAACCTCCTTTCACCACACCCCGCCTCTTCACTGTTCTACCACCTAACAGCACCAGAGGCTATGACTAAACCATTAACAAATGTTGGGGGGGGGCATTTATCCAAAATCTAGCAATTTGAGTCCAGTGAGGTTCAATTCACTTTCCCAAAGATTATCCCATTACTATAAATTCTGGTTTTGAAGTATGCTATACATGCAAATGTGTCATGCTTCTGATCTTAACTCAAGCCTTTGAGGGACAATAGGATTTCTAACAGCTTCATCCAGATATTTGAGTCACGGAGGACAAAGGCAGAAAAGTGTGGCATATATGATAAAGTACTCTCACTTATAGGCAGTAACAAATAAGACTCAGAAAAAAGCATATTCTCTTTTGTAAATGGGTTTAAAGAAAGCAGAGAAAGGACAAAGAAAAACAACAGAATGTATGCAAATTATTAGGAGAATTAACAGAAAGATTCAGTGAAAATAACTCTATTTTTTTCCTAATAAAGAATACTTTAAATCACCTAATTACAGATTCAGGGAACTAGATGCTTAAATCTATCAGTGGCATTTGTCTGACTTCCGCCATTTCCAGAAAAAATTAGAAGCTTATTTTGGTTTTTGTTCTCACTCTTCTCTTTCCTCAACCCACTCAAATTGGATTGAGATATTTAACAATGTAAACTCTAGTACAATGAAAATCAGACTCTAGCAAAGTGCGAAGCTGTGCAGTCATTTACATACTGTGAAATCAAATGTTCCCATTTCTTTTCCAACACACATTGCAAAGGCACAGAAATAAAATCAGATCCAACTCTTAGTTCTATTTTGAGCAGAGGTTTTAAATGCCATCAGCTTAGATTAATGTGCTATGTATTAGTCACCTTGCATGAATGTTTCATTTAAAGGAACCCAATAGAATGTTTTTCCTTAAATGATAATATGCTAAAGACCTGGCAGAGTACTCTCAGATAAAGAAATCAAAACATGACTTTTCTCACCTTTATTTATAAATATCCAAACAATCAAAAGATTATAAAACTAACAGATTCCTATGAAAACCAACTCAACTTCTTTCTTCATGTCTTATAAATTATATTTATTTTAGTCTAACACTCAGAGAGTCATTGATTATATACATGAGATAGGACTGTAAACCTTTAGAACTGGAATGGATGTCACCTCTGACTTAGATGTTATCATTATCACTAGTTTTTAACCCCTGCCAGAGATCATTCATCCACCATGACTGTATTTTCAATACACTTTTGAATCCTCAACACTGAACTTTATACACATGGCCAATGGATGGAAATAACCTCAGAAAGCTTATTTTTATATGCACAGCCTTTGTATCTGTCCCTTTCTGTTGCTGGGAAAAAATACACAAAAACTACAATTACAGTAGAGACTTCTTGGGGCCCACAATTTCAGTTCAGTCCATGGTCAGCAGGCTCTAGGAAGAAACAGTACAACAGAATAGCAATGGGCAGAAAGCAAGGAGAGAAGTGGGGAGCTGAAAACAAGAATATAACCTTCCAAGTCACAGCCCTAGTAATCCACCTCTTTCCAACCCCACCTGCTAAAAGCACATTAAGTACTAAACTCACCAATGGATACACCGGAGCCCCTGTGATTCCCTCACCTTCTAAACACATGAGGCTTTTATGAGACATTTTAGATCTAAACCATAATATTCTAGCACTAGCCTCGAAAACGTTAATAGAACTATCAAAATGTAAAATGTATTGAGTTCATCTCTAAGGGTTGTCAGTCTTAATAGTTCCAGGGTTGCTGAAAAGTCCAAGTCCAAGGTCTCCTCTGAGACTCAATGCAAACTCTTAAATATGAGTCTCTGTAAAAAGCAAAAAGAAAGTTAAATACTTCCAACATACAATGGCACATGGGTAAGCATTCCCATTCCAAAAGGGAGGAATACAAGAATAAAAAGGAATTAATTCAAAGCATGACTGAAAATCAATAGGACTAATATCAAATGCTGTAGTTGCATGTTTAGCACCTGAGAAGGCTACTGAAAGATGCAAGCTCCAAAAGTTTGGGTGGCCCTGTTCCCATTGCATTGTTTGTTGCATCCCACATGGCCTCTCTTGGCTACTTGGGCTGTCTATGCTTACTGCCTGTGGCTTTTCTCAGTAAATATTCCATGTTCCTGGCATCTCTGACAGCTTCAGTTTCACTCTCACAGCTTCATGTATCACCCTCTAAGGCGCACCTGGAAGACACTTTTTGACTGTCACGTATTTTTTACTGGGATGCCAGGCTTTTTTCTGAAATCTGAGTGGACTTCTTGAATTCTGCATGCCTAAAAAAACAGCATCAAAAAGATGAAACCAAAATCTGCCACTAGTTTGAGCAATAGCCTGGTTTTCTTAGAATATATGGCTGCAGTGGCTTCTACTTGCTGTCATGACTAAAGACAGTGAAATGAATCCTGGGAAACCAATTCTGTAGGAGCCTGTTCTTGAGTAGGCACCAAGTCTCAAATGAAGGTTTAAAGTTTTAAACCCTTAAGCCTATGATGGGTAGGATTTTGCTAAGTGCTGAGATGCCTTCAAAACATCATTCTTATAGTCATGATGTAACCTACTTCAATTGCTTTTAATGCCAATCTCTTCAGCAATCATGCTGACTTTTGCTTCAACTTTGAAGGTCATTCCTTTATGGAGACACTGCAAAGCTGTAAAATCATTCAGCTCTGCTCTTTGGTCCTGATCCTCACTGCAGAGTGGGCAAAAAGCATCCAGCAGTCACCACACCACAGCCTGCACATTGGGCTGGTTTGAAATTACTTTCAGCAGATAAACTTATCTGACACCCTTCATCCCAGTGTTCTGCAAAATCTCAGGACATGGGCAAAAATGAAGACAAACTTGCTGCCAGAGAATAACACACACAGCCTCTAGTCCAGTACTAATTGGCTCCTTTTTCCCACCTGAAAGCTACTGAGCCTAGGCTCTATTACCTGGGTTCCCATCATCGTTCTGATTTTCTTACATCCACTTTAGTTGCCCATCAGGCAGGGAGATATAGAAAACTGGTACCAGAGTAGAGCATTTGCTGTGACTGTACATGATTCAATCACCTTTCAAATGCAGTACATAAGACTTCTGGGGGACATTTTAGATCTAAGCCATAATAGCCCTATTTTTAGACTACTGATTATTTAATTCCATTTAATGCTCCCATCAACTTTATTGGTGATTTTAAAATTATATTTTAATTATTATTATTAGTATTATTATTGTACTATGATGATAAAAAGGCCTAATGAAGTTAATTATCTTGTCTAAAGTCATAGAGGTGGAAACAGTGAAGCGGCATCAAAACCCAGACAATGTGTCTTTACAATGTGATTTTTTTGTACTGCATCATCTCTTAAAAATGGAAAAATGTTGGTCAAAGGGTAAAAAATATCAACTAATGAAGATAAGTTCCAGTGCTCTAATGTATAGCACAGAGTCAATATTATAAAATACTGTATTGTTTATCTGCATTTCACTGGATGGAAGTCGGCATATAATCCTTTCTCCTATTCCCCACAAAGGTGAGGACGTCAGAGTCTAGGCTTCAGCACTGAGCATGTTGCTTAGTACATGACTGATATTAAAAGAATACAGGACTGGGGAAGACAAAACAGATAAGCTAATTTTCATAAAACAAGACAGCAAAGAAAAGTGAAGCCATTCAATTAGACATTTTAAATAAAAATGAAAATATGCTCCACAAACTTTCAGTTTATCTTAACAACCATAAATAGTCAACTTTCCTAAAAGCAAAATAAAACAAGCTTACACTCTATTCCTATCTCAAGGAAGACTTGATCATGGTCTTCATTTTTCATAATTAACCTTCCAAAGAGGCCAGTGGTTTTTGACTTCACATTATTTTCCAAGAACCCAAATGCTATTCACTAATTAGGTATTAAAACAAGAAATAAAACTCAAGAACTTAATAAGGAAATCTAATTTTTCCATATCACAACATCTAATTTTGGAAACAATGAAGTTTTCTCATGAATAGCCTTGACAACAAAGTCTTAGCTCAATTATTTTAAATTGTTGTAATTTATGCAAATAGTTATATAGGTTATTAAACATTCACAAGACTATTAGGTCAACCTATATGATGACTTATTCAAGGCAATGATAGTTGAAATCATCTATTATCTTTTCTACCCTTTGACATAAGTAAGTTATCAATAGGTACATGAAAGCCAATAAAAGTAGTATTTTAGAGACTCTAGAAAACTGTAAAAACAATTATGAACTTCACTGTCAATATATACATACAAAGTAAATTGTGCTCCAAATACAACCTAATCTAAAACTGAGTATGTTTCAGAAGTCAAACGTCTCCTTTCCCAAACTCTTACATAAAAAAAGAAACATTTGTTTTGGGAGAGAATTTGCTTATAATTCTGGCAGGGTGAAGGACACTATTCTTTAGCATGAGAGATACTAAAATTAGTAAGAAACACAGTTCTTACGTTCAGGGAGTTTATAATCCTTAGTGAGAACCCAGAAACAAATCACTAGCCTAGATGATATATGATAAAGAAATTACACAAGAAAAGAGCCCTAGGAATTCCCAGAAGAAAAAGATCATACAGGGTTGGCTTTCTGGAGAAATTTCAAGTGCATCTGAAATCTAGAGAGAGAGAGAGAGATAGGAGACAGCAGAGAAGCATGTTCCAGAGAAGAGTCCAAAACCCAAAGGCAGGAAATTGTAAGCTCTCACAGGAAAATATGGACAGCTCGAGTTGGCTCCTTGAGGCTGTGTGTTGGGATGGTGTACAGGAACTGTGCAGGGAGGTGGGCAGGTCCAATCATGGACCTCAAATGTCCAGCAAGGAGTTGAAACCCACACAGGAGCACCACGGAGCAATCAAACCAAGGTCAAAGGGAAAGTGCCTTGTAGATGAGGGATGCCAGGGATAGCTCAGGTGAGAGCTGCCACAGGTTTCAAGCAAGATAATGAGAAAAATTACCTAGTATATGCCAGAGAGAAATAAGTAACCCAAATTGATTACTGAGCAGAAAAGAAGGCAAAAAAGCAGAAAAGAGATAATTCTCATTTGGAAGTTTTCAGCCTGAGTGGCCAGATCACAGACATCACTAAAAGACAGAGCAGCTTAGAGATGAGGTATTGGTTTATAAAAGAAAACAATGAATTGGGGGTTTTGTTTCATTTTTTGAAAACGCTCAGTTGGAGGTGACTAGGGTCACCTGGATGGAGAGATGTGATCGAGTATTCCTGATAGAGTGCTTCTAAACAGAAGTGGGCCCGGAGAGACAGATGTAAGTAGCATGTCCAAAGTGCTGACAACTATGAATGAGCACAGATCAGATACACACATCCTGAGGACAAACCGAGGAGCTCAGATCCCAGGGCGTCACGGAGATGGAGGCATCATGGTGCACAGCAGCAGGGAGGGGAACTCCTCAAAATGCAAAGGAGTTTCAAAACAAGATAAAAGGAAGTGAACAATGGTTACAGTAATGCTTCATTTTCTTCAAAAGAGTTGTCCGTGCTATCACACATAATAAAATCTAATAAAACACAACAGAATAAAACCAATCAAAACAAAAGAACCAAATTGATTTCCAGTCTTCTTGTTTTGAAGTCCTGTGTTGCTTGCATTATTCTGCTCTGATTTGCTTTGTTCTGTTTTATCCTCTTTAAAATTAAAAAAAAATTAAAATGCACAAGGATTTCTGGATGCACCACCAACCTGCCTCCCCAGAAGCTTCCCTCCTAGAACCTGTCTCCACTTTTCCAAATACTGCTTAGTTTATACCCCTCTTTGAGAAAGTCCCTGGACACCTTGACAGGAATTAGCCCTCAGCCTCCAGCCCTCAAATCTGTGCCATTTTCTAGGCTCTGAGAACACTGATCCTGCACCCAGATTACTTACATAAAAGTCAACCTCTTTGCCATCTCCTCAGCTGCAAGCCACTTCCCCTGTCCCTCTACCATTCGTCTTCACCAGGAAAAGGGATTTCTTTTTCACTTCTCTTTTCAAATTCTTTGCCTCATGATTTCTGGTCTTAGACAACCTCTGACAGAAAATATAACAATATATTTGAAAAGAAGAAAAGGAATTGGAAAAGACAGCTATAAATGCCATATTCATCAAGTTCTTTGATAGATAATTTATTTCTTAACCACACAATAATATAGGCATTATTCAGAATACACAATAACATAGGATCTGCCACATAAATTATTCTATTTTTGGGTGAGAGGATCTATGTTTATTAATGATTAATTCATGAACCCCTAGGTCTTCCTATTTTCCTCCCGCATGTACACTTGAAGGTTTTCATTAAGTAACAGCCACTTACCCAATGGGAAAATCAAATCTACAACATCAGTGAATAATTTGACAAATAAGTACACTTCAGGCTATAGATATCATCAATAATACAGAGCATAATTTGTCTTTTTAAGCATCTATCATCTAAAATATATACAGGAACTCTTTCAATCTTTGAAAACTATAAAAGAATTACAAGTTAAATGCTTGCTTAGACCTAGGCCTTTAAATGTATATTTTAAGTTAAAACTTATCCCAAAAGCACTTGACTTAGCCTCTTCTTAGCAGGACTGAGCTAACAGCACAGAAACTGAGCCAGGGTGGAGAGAAAAGTCCACACAGAACAGCTGAGGCCCAAATGGCCTGTGCCACTTAAACCAGGGGGCAGGGGGGACCTGCACTAGGTCCCTGCTACACACTTAGCACCACATGTATCTCAGGACCCAGAGAGACAAGACAAAATTCCAGTGGGACCCAACAGCCTAGGAAACAGTAATAAATTCATAATGAATCACTTAGAACTGCCCCAAATATAGCATGCAACACTCCATGTGCACATAATTCAGAAGTGCACCTGAAAATAAAGCATCTGAAAGTATGAGTTACACACTTGTAAGCAGTTCTGTATTATATTTGTGTGTCCAAGTTTGAGACATCTACAGTGCTATAATTCTAAATCATAGAAAAATTCTTAAAAATGAATCCTACGGGAACATAATGTCTACATATGGTCAACATGCCAAAGGGGGAAAAAAAAGAATTGACTCTTAGCTCACACAGATTGTCTCCCCAAGCTGAACCCACAAAGCTTTGGTACTAAGATACAACCTTAGAACTTCCAAGTCACTTCCTGCAGACCATTTCATGGGACCCAGGAACTCCAGCCAGAGGTACACACGGGGATGAGCTAGGCCCAGGTCCCTCCTGTGATCCCCGCCATCCTGGCAGACCACCTCACAGGACCCAAGAACTCCAGCCAGCAGCATGGGCAGGACCAGGCTAGAACTGGGCCCCTCCTATGTCCTCGCAGTCCTGGCCACCCACCTCAGGACCTAGGAACTCCAGCCCATGATGCGCGCCCCTGCAGTCCCACTGTTGCCATCGGGAACCCTCCCATCTCCTGGACCTAGTATTGCTGTTGATCTTCGGCTCCCACAGCTCCCGCCAGAACCTTGGACTGCAGTGAATTGACAATGCAGTATCAAGGGGAGACTCAGTAACCCCTCATCCAAACAGAAGAACTCAGCAGGCTTCCATCAGTGAGGTGAGTTTTTCCCTAAAATAGGAATAGAGTTTGCCACTTTCAGTGGGTAAACAGGAGCAATAGCGAAGCCCCTCCAGAAGTAGAGCATTGGCAAGCTTGGCAAGTGGGTATCAGGTAGCTTGAGGAGGGTGCCAACAAGGCCTCTCCCAACCTGGGGAAAATTAAAAGGGCCTATGAGACACCCAGAGACACAGTAGAGTCCCAGCTGAGACAAACACTATAAACAGAGAGATCTGGTGACTCTGAACAATCTGAAGACATAATAACAGCAGGAACTAAGGGTTGATTTCCATAAATACTCCTAGGCTTGTCAGCCTAGGAAGAATATAGGACTCACCCAACAGTCCCTGCAAGGGGAATTCAGGTGACTAGCCCACCTCTTCATCGTGGGACCCTGCAATTGCACAAACATCAAAATTACAGTGTGGACCCCAAGATACACACTACCAACAGTTGACACTAGTGGGACTGAAGGAATAAATATTAACCCGAAAAGGGAAAATGGCAAAATGAAAAAGTGAAATGCAATTTCAAACATCTAGTCCATCAGGAGCAAGTACAAAAGACATTGAAATACAAGACTTCAAAAGTAACACATCAGAAATCTCTGAAAAGATAGCATGAAATAAATGAAATAAAAATAAAAAGATATTTTTATATCTTTTATTTTTATTAGCATGAAATAAATGAAATAAAAAACAACTCCATGAGGCTATAGAGAAAAATCAAATTAGAAGTAATCTCTCATGTAAAGATGAAATAACAACCTTAGTAAAAGAGTTGCTCAGTGCAGCTAGAGAAGAAATAGATTTAAAAAAACAACAAGAACATGGGAAACTGATTGAAACCTTGAATGAACAATATAGAAAACAAGCAGAATTCATGAAACAAACTCAAAGAGACATCCAAGAAACAAAAAACTCTATTGAAAGCTGGCAAAACCTTTAAATGAAGCTGAGGATAGATTTTCAGACCTTGAGGACAGGATCACAATTAGTGATCATAAAAGGATAGAACTTTTAAAAATAACAAAGCAGCATGAAGTAACAATCCAGCAGCTCCAAGATGATGCCAAAAGAAACAATAGAAGGCTAATAGGCATCAGTGAAGATGCAGGAGTCAATGCAAATGACATAACTAAACTACTCACAGAAGTAACAGCAGAAAATTTCCCAAACATGGGGAAAAAAACTGAAATGCAGATAAGTGAGGTATATAGGATGCCAAACAATCACAACCAACATAAATCTACACCCAGATACATAAGATCCCAGACATACAGGATAAAAACAGAATACTAAAATCTATTAGAGAAAAGACAAAACTCACCTATCAAGAAAAGCCCATTAGAATCATGGCAGACTTTTCAGCACAAACCCTCAAGTCAAGAAGAGCTTGGAGTGAGGTATTTCAAGGCCTGAAAGAAAACAACTTTCAACCCAGACTGATGCACCCAGAAAAACTTTCATTCATTCAAATTTAATGGAGAAACAAGATACTTCCATGACAAAGAACAACTGAAGAAATTTATGCCCACCAAACCAACACTAGAAAGAGTATTGAAAAACATACTAGATAGAGATAAAAATGACCACAATCTCCAGCACAACAACAGAAAGAAACCACCAGGTAGAACAAGCAATTAAACAAGGGGAAAAGCAGAAAGCCAACAATTGGAACATAACATGGCAAAGTCAAGCCAGTACATATCAGTGATATCCATAAATGTAAATGGCATCAATTCACCTATCAAAAGAAATAGGTTGACAGAATGGATCAAGAAACATGATCCCACAATATGCTGCATACAAGAAACACATCTGACCCAGAAGGAAACTTATAGATTAAAAGTCAAAGGATGGAAAACAGTATTCCATGCAATAGGAACCCAGAAAAAACCAAGGGTAACTATTCTATTTGCAGACAATCTGAATGTCAAACTTAAAATGGTTAAAAGAGATAAAGAAGGTCACTACATACTTGTTAGTGAAAAAAAAAGCCAAGAGGAAGAACAATTATAAATATATATGTACCAAATACAGGAGCACCAAACTATATAAGGCAAATATTAATGGACATGAAAAACCACATACACAAGAACACAGTTATAACAGGAGACCCTAATACCCCATTGTCACAAAGACACAGATCAACTAGACAAGAAGTCAGCAAAGAAATAATAGAACTGAATCATCCTGTGAGCAACTGGACTTAGTAGATGTTTACAGAGTGTTCCACCCAACCACATCAGAATACACATTCTTCCCAGCTGTGCCTGGGACATTCTCCAAAATAGACCATATATTAGGCCATAAAACATTCTTAAGTAAATGCAAAGGTATTAAAATTATCCCAGGCATAATATCTGACCACAGAGCACTGAATTGGAAATTAATGGCAAAAGAAATTGCAAAACCTGCATAAATACATGGAACTTAAATAACAATCTTCTGAACAACCAGTGAGTTACAGATGAAATTGAAGAAGAAATAAAGCAATACCTACAATTTAATGAAAATGCAGAAACAACATAGCATAATCTGTGGGATGCAATGAAAGCAGTCTTAAGGGGGAAACATATAGCAATAAATTTTCATATCAAGAAAACAGAATGAGCACAAATAGACAACCTAATACTTCATCTATTCTAAAAAAGGAAGAGCAAGTTAAACCCAAAGCTTATAGAAGAGAGGAAACTGTAAAGATTGGAGCAGAAATCAATGCAATTGAAACAAATAAACAAAAAAAAAAGAATAAATGAATCAAAAAGCTGGTTTTTTGAGAGAAGAAATAAAACTGACAAACCTCTAGCTAACCTTATCAAGAAAAAACCCAAATTCATGCAATAAGGACTGAAAAGAAGGAAATTATTACAGATCCCATGGAAATTCAAAAGATCATGAACACCTACTTTGAAAATCTCTACTCATATAGAGTGGAAAACACAGAGGAAATGGACAGATTTCTAGAAACATATGAAATACCAAAGCTCAACCACGAAGATATAGCAATTTTGAATAACCCAGTATCAGCTATAGAAATTGGAAACATAATTAAAAACTTACCAAAAAGGAAAAGCCCAGGTCCTAATGGAATTACAGCTGAATTCTACAAGAAATTTAGAGAAGATGTGATGCCAATACTCCTTAAACTCTTCAATGAAATTGAAAAGGAAACAGTCCTCCCTAAATCATTCCTGGAGGTAAGTATTATTCCGATACCGAAACCAGAGAAAAACCCAACCAAGAAGAACTATAGGCCAATTTCACTAATGAACATTGATGCAAAGATTCTCAATAAAATACTGGCAAATAGAATGCAGCAAATCATCAAGAAGATTATACATCATGACCAAGTGGGATTCATTTCAGGAATGCAGGAATGGTTTAACATATGCAAATCAATAAATGTAATATACCACATCAACAGAGCTAAAAACAAAAACTACACAGTCATCTCAATAGATACAGAAAAAGCTTTCAATAAAGTCCAACACATGTTCCTGATAAAAACTCTTTAGAAACTTGGAATACACAGTGTCTACCTCAATCTCATAAAGGCCATCTATGACAAACCAACAGCCAACATTATACTAAATGGACAAAAACTGAAAGCTTTCATTCTAAGCTCCCAGGAACAAGACAAGGATGTCCACTATCACCACTCCTATTCAATATAGTTCTGGTCACTAGTCAGAGCAATCAGACAAGAGAGGAAATAAAAGGAATAAAGATAGGAAAGGAAGAAGTTAAATTATCATGTAGATGACATGATACTCTATATAGAAGACCCCAAAAACTCCATTAAAAGACTACTAGAGGTAAACAAATTCAGCAGTGTAGCTGGATGCAAAATAAGTACTCAAAAATCAATAGCATTCCTGTACACAAACAAAAAACACCGAGAGAGAAATTATGGAAATATAGCCTTTCACAAGAGCATCTAAAAAAATGAAATACTTAGGAATCAACCTAACTAACAATATAAAAGACCTATATGCTGAGAATTATACTATGCTAAAAAAGGAGACTGAAGAGGATATTAGGAAATGGAAGGATATTCCTTGCTCTTGGATAGGAAGAACCAACATTGTGAAAATTACCATACTCCCAAAACTGTTGTACAGATTTAACACAATCCCAATCAAAATATCATTAACGTACCTCAAAGATCTAGAGAAAACACTCCTAAAATTGATTTGCAAACAGAAGAAACCTAGAATAGCAAAGGCAATTCTGGGCAACAAAGGCAAGGCAGGAGGCATCTCAATTCCTGACTTGAAACTATACTACAAAGCTACAGTGATAAAATTAGCATGGTACTGGCAAAGAAATAGACCTGAGGATCAATGGAACAGATTAGAAGATGCAAACACAATTACAAAGACACTCAGCCACCTAATATTTGACAAAGAGGCTGAACATGTTCAGTGGAAGAAAGATAGCCACTTTAACAAATGGTGTTGGAAAAATTGGCTCTACACATGCTGAAGACTGAAACTAGACCCATGCCTATCACCATACACTAAACCAAAGTCTAAATGGATCAAAGACCTCAATATTAAAACAGAAACAATAAATCTACTGGAAGATAAGTAGGTAGAAGTCTTGGAGACATAGGGTATGCAGAAAATTCATGAACAAAATGCAAACTGCACGGGAAACACTTCAAAGAATCAACAACTGGGATCTCATGTTATTGAAAAGTTTTTGCACTTCAAAAGAAATCACCAACAGAGTCAAAAGAAAATGCACAGAATTTTAGCCAACAATCCCTCAGACAAAGGAGTTATATCTGGAACATATAAAGAACTTAAAATCATCAAGCCCCCCAAATTCAAAGACCCTCTCCAAAAATGGGCATCTGAGATGAACACAAGTTCTCAGATGAAGATACACAAATATCAAATAAATACATGAAGAAATGTTCACCAATACTGGTCATTCAAGAAATGTAAATTAAAACATCATTGAGATTTCATCTCACTCCAGAAAGAATAGCTGCCGTCAAGAAATCAGCTGATAACAAATGTTGGCAAGGCTGTGGGGAAAAAGGAACACTGCTCCACTGTTGGTGGGAGTGTAGACTGGAAATCACTATGGAGATTTCTCAGAAAACTAGGATTGGAAGTTCCATTCAATCCAGCTATTACCCTCCTGGGTATTTTCCCAGAAAAACTGAAAAGGTCATGTCACAGTGATATATGTGCATCCATGTTTGTAGCAGCACAATTTATAATAGCTAAATCTTGGAAACAATCAAAATGCCCATCCACTGCAGAGTGGACAAAAAAGATGTGGTATTTTTATACAATGGAATAATCCTCAGCTATAAAAAAGGATGGTCTTGAGACCTTCATAGGTAAATGGAGGCACCTTGAGACCATCCTCATAAGTGAAATAAATACGAATCACATTTATAAATATCACATTTTGTCTCTAGTGTAAAAAGTAATAAGAACTGTAGGAGTAATAAAACCCAAAATGTGTAATTGCTATTGTAAAAAAAAAAGAGGAAAAGAAAGTGCTTTAAAGGATATAACTGCATGTATGTTTAAGTGTGTAGGATTGATAACCATATTACTAAGTTTTTGTTGGATCATTGAACAGAACAGTTTGCAGTCTCACTGTTTGAATGTCCACTTTGTATGCTTTAATTTTGTAACTTGAACAACTATTTCTAAGATGACCATATGTATTTTATCAACTAGTGATTTCTTACTGTTTATTTTTTTGAAATTCTATATTATTTCTACTCTTTTTCTGTTTTGCTTTAAAAAAAAAAAAAGAATTCCCAGGTCAGTAAAGAGCTTTGTATTGTACTTACATCTTTTCTCTCCACTACAGAATGGAAACACAGTATTTCCTAACTTTAAATCTAATAATACTTTTAATTCTAATGGTTGATGGTGCTCAGACATCAATTTGAGTACATGGAAGGTTTTTCTGCAGTTTATCTGTAAAGCACAAATTTATTTATGGTAGGTGGCAAATAATTATAAATCAATTCTACTGTATTATTTTGAAAAACCAAAAACATTCTGAAGAGTAAATATCAATTTTAATATACAGTCTTGAAATAGGAGTTATTTTCTCTGGTATATAATGGGCCGTGTTCCTCTGGGTCTTCAGGGTGTCCCTAGCTAATGTCCCCTAAAGTTTAGAGGTGAGAATACCCTAAGCACATCTGGAATTATTTTGCTCACACTTCTTAGTTTTTTTTAACAAAAGCTGCTATTATAAGATTATGGCTTAACTCACTTTGAGATGATTTTTTTCTAAGATATCAAATCTTGCATACCCTGAGATTTTTTTCATGTTTCCTCTAAAAGAGAAATATGTCATTAGTTTTATTTTTACCTAAAAATGATAATAGTTACTCCTGTATTTCAAAATCTTTAGACTATAAATATGCAGGTACATATACAAAAACATGTATTCCATGCTCACAAAAAGTTTTATATTTAAATTTCAGGTCTTGAGGCAGCTGCTATGTAATGATATTATCCTGAATTAAAGTGATATTGCTAAAGTGAATCCTATGGGAGAGCAGATCTGAGCCACAGCACCTTCAGGAAACCAAGAGAATAGGAAAATGCCCTTAGAAACCACTTAAAACCACATCAAGACACAGGAAAATGTAACCTACGGCATTGTGGAATAAGTAGGCAGAGCAAAATTTAAAACTGAGAAGGTACAAATGTTTACCCATCACCTCTATAATCCCAAGAAAGGCCAGAGAGTGAGCAAACTTGGAGAAATGAAATGGAAAAAAGAAGTATGTTCTGTCTCTTCTCTCCCTTCCCTCTTCCCTTTCTCTCTCGCTCTTCCTTTCTCTCCCATTACTGCAGGTTAATTCAACTTCTGTAATTCCTTCAAAGCAGCTCTCCACGTGGAAACCTCCGAGCCTTTCCCTCTCTCCAGTTCTTGGTAATCAGCATCTTAGAGTCATGGCTTCAGATCCATAAAAATAACTTTGAATCTGATGAGGCTACGCTCTGTCAAGTAACCAATCTCCAGGCCTTTGGGAGCCACGGCTGCTGTGACTTGCGTGGTGGGCTGGCAATGCACACATTAAGACACAGCCTACAGGACGTCTCAGGTCACAAGACTTGCAGAGACACTGTCTCAACTATGGGGACCCAGCTGCTATGGACTTTCAGACGCTCAGCCATGCTTACCCAATTCACCACCATTCAGATGGCTTTAGAAACCAGCTGAGTGCTCCATCAACGTGAAGGCACTGGGAATAAACATAAAGCACTGAATGATTCAGCTAACATTTAACACCTCACAGCACAATGTGGCAATGCCTTTCTTGGATCCTTGACTCCTTTCCTAGAAGTAAAGGGTTTCTGGACTGAGTCCCCAAGTAAATCATTGCCTAAATTATAAGACTGATATAATCATTTCCTGACACATTAATTCCCTACGACTGAAAAAAAGACAGTGCCAAAATGTCTACTATTCTTAAGCTGAAGATTAAAATACAGTAACAACAATAATGACAGATTAAAAGAGTATCTGTATTCTTAATCAGGCAAAGTAAATGACACACAGGGACCCAGGCCTACTATTCATCCTTAGCACTCAGTCACAATGCCAGAGAACCGCGCAGGTGTCACCCTCCCCACCTGCCCCTCTTGCCCCACTCACGGGTGACTGGCCGGCTCTCCTCAGGCTGCGCGCTGTCCACAGACTGAGTGCTGGGAACCGAGGAGACACTGGAGCTCCGGACAAAGCCAAACGCCGCCAGCTTGGCAGCCGGAAGACGTGAGTACCCAGGAGGACGAAGCCCAGATTTGGGTAGATTGGATTTTGCAGCATTTGAACTGGAGGCTTTCTTTAAATCTGTTAAAACGAACCCAAAACAACACAAAAATTCTCAGTTCACAGAAAGAGAATACCATGGAGAGTATATTCTAACCTAGCTCTATCATAAACAGATGAAAACTCACCTTATAGAGTTCATTTCTGCAAGTGAATCTCTACCCAGGCTTCAGACAGCCCAGAAAGTGGAGGGCGATTCCTACCTGGAGCATTAAGTAGTCTAATTAAGTAGCCCACAGTCTAATTAAGCAGATATGTCAAGGACATATAAATTACCTTACTATAAGGCTGAAGAAAAGGTGTAAACTGCTTAGGGTGCTGGATGGAAAGACAATGCTTACTGCTGAAAGTTACCCTAGATTTGTGAATTGAGATTAACTTGAAACTTAGACATATGATGAGCAAAGAATCCTTGCAACACGCCAATGATTTCAATTGACAACAGTATTTACAGAGGCAAGTACGAAGCATGATCCCACAACCTTCTGAGGGGTGCAGGCAAAGGAGGGGCTAGGCAAATTGAAATCTGAGTTCTCCCAAGTATTCACCGTGTTTCCTCAAAGCCTTCGCTCTAACACTGAAAACCAGTTTCCTCCTGCAAATAATGATGCCAAAACTAGCCTCACAGATTTTGTGTCAGGACTTACTACTGTTTTTACTACACGACTTGCTAGGTGCTCGACCTGTTGTTAAGTTTTTCTCCTTTGTCCATGATCTGTTTTTATGTTACCCTAAACTTCAAACTTAGCTCCCAGGTATGTGGAAGGCATCTTGTTTCAGGATGCTATAATATCAGGCCACAAATCTGACATTTCCCAGGTACAGTGATGCACAACCACAATTGCAGCACTTAAGGAGGCTGAGGCAGGAGGATAAAGAGTTTCAGCACAGCGTGGGCAATTTAGAGAGGCCCTGTTGCTAGGAAACGGTATTTTTTAAGGATGCAGGAAAGGGAACTCAGTGCAAAGGCCCTACTTTCTATTCCCAGCCCTAATCAATCCATCAATCAATCTGACACTACGGCACCACCACAACTAAGTCTGAGCTAGGCCCCACTGACAGCTCAGTGACGGTCATCATAACCGCAGGAGAAGGTACTCAGGACCAGGCTGGGTTCCGGAAAGCTATCAACACACCAGTGCTTTTTGTGAAAAACTTATAAGGTCCAAGCTTCGTAATACTCTATGTATTGTCTTAATCCGATCACTTAGCAATTTTTGCCAATAGCCATATTTACCCTGAGTGGCTAGTAGACAGAGCATTCAATAACATATTTGGCTAAGCAAATCTATATTATCTAGTGAAAGATTCACCAAATTTCTGGGTCAATATAATTTAAATAATAGCCCCTTTACTTTAAAAAAATCAACAAAGAAACTATGTATTAGAAAGTACCCACATGTGGGAATATGTAGAGAATGAGTATGGGCCACGCCAGTGCAGTGACAGCCTACCCAGCAGCTCCCCTCCGAAAGCGAGGCCATGGCCAGTGGCCTAGGTAGGCACGACTTGAATATGCACACGTGTGGGCTCCTGACTCCTGTGTCAGGATGGGACGGGGAAGAAACAAGTAAGGACAGAAGGAAACGGCAACCAGGAGCTGGGGCTGCAAATATTCTCCCCTTCTATCTGGCCCAATGCTCGGAAACAATATGCATCTATGAAAAAGAAACAATGCCTGGTTTAACTTGTAGTAATGGCCCGTTACTATCAGCCATTAGTGTCATGTTTAATGTCCTCAAATTACTCTCATATTACTTTACAGACTTTTAGATGATGCCCCCAGCATGAAAGGGTGCCTGCATGTCACATGTCATCTTCACAGTAAGTTCACACCAAACTGATTTTGAGCATCTATAGAGCTGTGAAAGATCTGCTAAAAAGTCAAACGGTCCAATGTAATTTAAACAATAAATGCACACTAAGCCCATCACAGTTTTTCTTTACAAAAGGTTAAATATCCCTTCTCTAAAAAGGCTTTAGACTGCAACTGTTTCAGAATTCAAAGCTTTTCAGATTTTTAAATATTTTCTGAGAATTAACTCATTGATCATTCCTCTTTCAAAAATCTGAAATTCAAAATGCTCCAAAATCTAAAACTTTTTATATATCATGTGAGTCCTCAAAAAGTTTTGGATTCTGGGTTTTTGAATTAGGTATAAGCAAACAGAAAGTTATCTATAACCTCCCTAAACTAAACAGTAATTGACTTTGTATATAAAAATTCAAGTGTGAAAATATAATTTTTTTTTTCTGTGAAAGAAACCCATATTTTGAGAAAGGAGAAGTTAGCCTTCTACCACTTTGGGATGTGGCAAGCATTCAACTTGATATTTCTCAAAAACTAAAACCTAAAGGCTATAAATCCATCGAATGTATTCAAACACAAATTTATCTTATTCTACCCTTACTTATGTTCAATCATAATTCATTTCATCGGTGAAAAGGAAGATGATACCGGTTGTGTCTAGATGTTCCCCTGCTATTCCACTCTTAGGCATATTCCCAGAAGATCTGAAAACATCTTACCACAGTGATATATGCACACCCATGTTTATTGCAGCACAATTTGTAATAGCCAGGCCTTGGAAACAACCTAAGTGTCCATCAACCGAGGAATGGATAAAAAAATTGTGGTACTTTTATACAATGGAGTACTACTCAGCTATAAAGAATGATCACATTGAGATATTTATAAATAAATGGATGCATCTTGAATCGATACTCGTAAGTGAAATAAATCAAAATTATATGTATAAATACCATATAGTCTCCCTGGTTAAGAAATGGTAAGAGTACAGAAGATTTTATGGAAATCATGGTTCACCATTATACTGCTTTGATGTCTTATGTCTTCATTCATTGGTTTGAATGGTTTTATTCTATTTGTTTGATCTTAATATATGTGATCATATGAATAGTTACTTTGAAGGCAAGACAGTATGGCAGCCAGTGTTGATTTAATATCATCTTGCTCTGAAGTCCTACCATGCTTTTGTTTTTCTATTACCATTGGTTCTATCACATTGTGTCTTATTGGATTTTAATATGTATGATAGTAAACACAAAATTTTTATGGAAAATGAGATAATATAGCAGCCATTGTTCATCTTTGGTTATATGGTTCAGAATGTCTTGGAATACTTCCATTCTCTTGAGTTGTTTATTCTACTTTGTTATGTTTGACATTATTGTGTGTAAAGCTAAGCTCAACTATTTCAAAGAAAGAGACATTATGATAGTTACTGTTAATATCCAACTGTCTTGTTGTGAAGTTCTGTGTTGCTTACATTGTTCTGTTCTGATCTGCTTAGATCTGTCCTCTTTTGTTTTATTCTCTTTAAAATAAAAAAAAAATAGATGTTCCCCTAGAGCCTCATGCAGTCATAGGGGTTGGGCTTTTTAGAGTTGGCTTAATCTAGAATTTGTGATTGATTCATGGGGGTGAATTCAGTGCCTGCCCTAGGGTGGGGAGCCTGCATACAACACAAGAGACAGAAAGAGGTTTATCTCTCTTCCATCTTTCCTTTTGTTGATTTGCTGTCTTCTGCCTCCATGAACTGTTGCCCCTCTGCCATGTGCCACCCTGCCTTGGAGCCAGTTGACTATGAATGGAAACTTCTACAAACTGTGAGCTAAATAAATTTTTCCTCAATTAATTTTGGGCGTTGGGTATTGTGTCTCAGCAACAAGAGAAGTGACTAAGATAGAAGGCATAAAATGTGGAGGGGGTGGATACACAGGATTCCAAGTTCTTAGGAAATAGTCCCTGAATAATTGTATAGCTTTCTTTATTCTCAGAGCAGCATTTTTTTAAAAAGGCATCCACAATCAACCCTTTGTTTCCACGAGCTCCAGATTCAGATTCACCTCCTTCAGATCAAATATTTGGGAAAAAAAAATCACATCTATATTGAACAAATATGGAACTTTCTTTGTTATTATTTTCTAAACAATATAATAGCTACTTACATAGCATTTACCTTGTATTAGCATTTATTCGGTACTAGGCATTATAAGTAACCTAGAGATGATTTAAAGTTCCCAGGTCACAGGAATAAGGTATATACAAATATTACACATTTTACACAAAGACTTGAACATCCAGATTTTGTTATCTGATGGGGTGGCTAAGCTCCTGGAACTCAGTATCCCCCGTAGATACTGAGTGATAAATGCCTTTTTTTTCTCTCTCGCTGTCTCTCCCTGCCTCTCCCTCTCCCCTCCCGTGTACCAAGGGCTGGGAGCAAGAGCGCAAGGGCTGGGAGACTAGAACAGCAACACCCCGTCCTGACCCCAGCAATTGGCTGATTCAGATGAACTCAGGCTGAGATGATAACAACTGAAGTAAAGAAACAATAATGTAATGCTTGTGTTGTTTGGTTGACTTTGCAGGCCTAAAGCTGGTAGTCTGAGCATTTATTTGGAGGATAACAATATACATTATAGCAACGGTGGGGGATTTCCTTCTGTCTTGTGTTTGAAATCCAATCTCTTATTCCATTTTATTGTTTTGTTTTACTCCTGTATCTGATAACCTGAGAAACTGTTCTGAAGATAACAATATTTCAATATAACGACCATTGTTAAGTTTCTGTTGTCTTGTTTTGAAACTCTATACTGCTAGTATTGGTTTTTGTTATTGTTGTTGCTGTTTTGCTTTTGTTGCTGTTGCTTTATTTGTTTGCTTCTGATTTTTCTGGGGTTTTTTTCTCTTTAAAATAAAAAAAAAACTAAGAAAACCATACTTAAATAAAGTGGGTATAATGACAATGTTTCATCAAGCTTCTGCTTACTGATCATCTTGTACTTTGAGCTGTTTTGCTCTATGCTATGTTGAGACTCCCTTGACAGTGTCTGCTGACCTAATTTCAGTAATGGGGCCCTTTCTAAGTTGGCCTTGAGTATGTCTCAGCCTGGTCCTATCTGTACGTCTAAGAATAATATGTTTGAGTAGTTTTGTTTCTCAGCCAAGTAGGACTGGCTCCAGACCTATAGAGTGCTTATGGGAACAACTCAATCCTGTATATGGTACAGGCACATTGGATAGAGGTTCATAAAAGAGTAGTCATTAAGGGGGAAAAAAGGCCATTACATGAAGTGCTGAGTTTTGTGTTTCTCAAAACAGAAGGTTCTGCACGACCCTTAAGTACCCTGGGTAATGCTACTACCTGTGCCTCTGTTGCTATAAAAGTCTTAATCCTCAGGGGTATAGGAGGAACCATGTCACCATGTAGCACAATGAAAGGGTTAACTCAGATCCTACTGAACCCCGCCCCGCCCCGTGTCCTTAAATCCTACAATTGCTAAAGATGGCTCCTAACCCTGCCAATACTGACTTGCAGCTCTATGAAAGAAATAATTTATAAATGGGAGCAAAGTGGAGGGAATTACTAAGAACAAAGAGAAGAAAGGATAGGTGGAGGAGAAGGCAGAGAGGAAGACAGGGAGAGGAGGAAGGCTGGGTATAGGAGAAGGAGCAAAAACCTAGGACAACATTGGACACAGTTGGAAATCCAAAACTTACTTTAAACTTTATTAAATTTATACCACAAAGGTAAAGGACAATGGTTGACTTCTGTACTTCCACAACATAGGCAATGAATTAACTTCAACACCTGTTTAATATACCAACTGGCAAACTGTCATACCTTTAATTCTGGATTTCAAAAACAGTTTTTCCTGGAAATCTCATTAAAAGTAAACAATGTATTTCCTATAATCATAGTCTTAATCTATACATCTTTCATATACTGATTAAGATTCTATAATCTTAGGGAGCTATTAAACAAAAAATAAGGGATATAATTTGAAACACAAATATGTTTCAAATTAACCACAGAATTATCATCTTCCCTCCACTTCTCAGGTTCATAGCATCCAGTGCCCTAAAACATCCCACAGTGGGCATATCCATTCTGACCCAGTGACTCATAAACTGAACTATAATTGTTTGACACATATAAGTTGGCCTCACAAAATGGGACACTCAAGGACCAGTCTCCCAGTGATACTAGTTAACATGCCCGATTTAACAGGAATTGTGAGGACTGCAAGCCATTACTACTTTTCCATAAACCCAACTTGGCCTGTTCTTACCTTAGAATGAATTACACACCTCAAAATAGATTGTACAACTTGAACTCAACAGTGCTACTCATGAAAAACTACACATACATTATTAAAATTTCTGACTTCAAGTAATAAGCAACCAGAATATATTTTGCTATTATAGGTTCGATAATACATTCTGTTCAGCTCCTATTTCAACTGCTTCTCAGTGACAGTTTTTCTTTTCTTTTTTTTTTTTTTATTGGTATCAGAGATTGAACTCATGAACACATGCTTGCAAGGCAGGCGCTTATGCCGCTGAGCTAAATCCCTAGCCCCAACAGTTTTTATTTTCAAATGGATACAAACGGATACAAAACACTCCTTCAAATGGATATAAAACACACTGTACATCAACATCTTTGCCATCACAGTCTTTGGAGGGAAGATTTTCATTGTATCCAACTTTTCCAGGTGTACAGGTATGACATTAAATTGATCACATTCTCCTCTGAGGATATTTATTTGAGATTCATTCAGGACACTCAAATATTCACAATGCAGTTTACTCCAAAGATTAGGCCATTGCCCTGTGCATAGTGCAAGCTCCTGTTTCCTGTATTAGATTCCTAAAAACTACTTGGTAAACCATTAGATACTTCAGCCCAGACACTACCAAGAAACAGCTAAATGATCCTATCAGCATCCAAAATAAAAGAAACTAAAGATCTTTCAGGTTCTTCTAGCTTCAGGAAGCAGCAATATTCCTCATTTGCTAAGTTTACTACAGTTCACCTTTAATGTCATGCCCTCCACTAAAAGGCTCTGTAATTGGTCCAAATTCCAATCCACATGCACTCCTTTAATTTCCTCAGATGTTTCCTCACTATAGAGGCTTTAACAACTTCCTCTCATGCTTCCTGGTGTCTTCCAACCACCAGTGATTGCTACAAGTTGCCCGCAGGCTTGTAATACAAGAAACCGCCCCCTTGGCCCTAACATACGCAACACAAGAACAACATAGTAAAAACATGCTGCAATTTCTTGAAAAGAGATGCTTTTATTAGCCTTGAACTTGGATCAGAGAAGAACCATCCTATAAGCTCACAGGAGCTCCAAGGCCTCCCTGTATAGGATGGCATTCCAAACCCAGGCCTCCTGGCAATTTCCCTTTGCTCACTATCTTGACAATGGTAGAGGAGGTCATTCTTCTCCCCAATAACTACTTGGTAATCTTAGAACCACCTGGGATCAACTGACGACCAACAATGAAAGTTTGGACACTTTGCAGATGAGATGTTACTGTTGTAGTTTAGACCTAAAATATCTCCCCAAAATCTTATGTATTCAGTGTTGGGGCATTTCAAAGGTGATTGGATCATGGGGTATTATTATCACCAGCAGATTAATCCACTGATGAGTTCACAGCTAAATGTGCTGCTCTGAGGTGGAGCTTTGGGTTGCTGAAGATGTGACCTAGAAAGGCTTATTCTTGTCTCCATCCAATTCTACTGTTTCTGCTTCCTGGTTGCCATGAGTTGTGCAAATTTCCTCTCCCACGCCCATCTGCTATGTCATTTCTGCTTTGAAGCCAACAATCATGGACCAAACCCTTTGAAACCTTAAGAATTTGTTTCATGATTCTGGTTGCGGTTCAGTTAAATTTTGGTTGAATTCTGAAGCCTGAATTACATAAAGAATTAAGTTTGTGAACCAAGGTACCACTGAAAATCACTCCTTTAAATTGTGTGTGATAACAACAGATATTCCTCGTTTAACAGCCTGACTGTGTAACCACCATTCTGCTTTATGACTGAGATGGGCTGCTCAGATTTACAACCTGATGCTCAGACATAGGACCCATCCTTATTAACTGTACAGCTCTGTACACCTTTTTTATAGATCTTCAAAGTCCTTTTTTGTACTTTCTTTATATAGTACTATAATTTTTGCTGATTGTATTGTTTAGTACAGTATTGTACAGTACTGTAGTTTTATGTTGTTATACATTAATGTACTGCATGTAACAGTTATGTAAATAAAAGAAGTCATCAAGTTGCAGTTTTCTTTGTTTCTCTATTCTGAATATTACAATGTACACAGTATATACAATTCCTCATTTAGCAACCAATTCATTTAATGACCTAGTTTCAGGAGGGAACATATTCATAAACTTGGGTTAAATAGAAATTTATATATGCTGCAAGCAGGAAATACAAAAAGCTGATAGCAGGTGGTTTTATCATTGGTTACATGTGTTCTGTCATACGTTGTTAAGCAGATTCATTTTGAGCAGGTTTGGAGGGACAGTTATCATACACTAGGAAGGTCAGGGGCTTGGGTGAGAGAGTAAAATCAATCATGGCTTTGACTGAGCTAGTCTGTCTCCAGATGATAAGTCCTTGAAACAAGCTAACATAACAGGACATATTTACAGGCTGGATAGGGCAGCTGGGTTATATTTATCTTGCAAGTTGCTGCTAGCCTGGAATGTCAAGGCCAACTGAATCTGGCAGTCTAACTGTGAGATGGGCTTGGCCTGCCATTCCTGTCCTTAGCATAATGTCAGCCTGTCAGTTTTAAAGTTCCTGCCTCAACTATACCCAACCATGTGGCTCAGAAGCCCTTGGAAATGTTAGCAGGAAGATGTTGGAAAGATCTGAAGATGCTGGTTAGAGAAACCCTAGAATGCTATATGCTGAGCTTAATGAGCTATTCCACTCTGGTTGGAGCCCAGAAGACCAGAATATTGATAAGAATGCAGACAGTAAAGGTTGTGCTCACCATCTTTCAGGTAAATGTGAGGAATCTATTGAGAACCAGATTAGAGGCCACTGATGTTACATCTGGCAAAGAACCTGTCTTCCTTTTACCCATGTCCTGAGAGTTATATGAAGCTGAATTTAAATGCAGTAGACTAATTAATCTGGTGGAGGAAATTTCAAGGTAGACCATCATGTGAGAAAATATTAAAAAGCCCAACATGCAGGCAGTGGTATGGATATTCCTAGTTGCTTTAATAAGACTTACAGTGAGAATCAAATCAGGATCAATTAGACCAGAATGATTTGAAATGCTTCAGTTTGTCCAGAAAGGAAGTGACTGTAAATTTGGAGCAGCAGAAAGTGTGGTTGCTGAACAATTAGCAACACTGAGAAGTAACTATGAGACAAGAGGCCCAGGGTACGCTGTCTACTCAGTGTACCTAGGGAATCCTCTTCCCAAATTCATCCATTTAGAAACTCAGAAGCTGTTGTAGCCATGGTCCAAAGGGGACTGGCAACTGCTTGAGCTGGTGAGAGATACTGCTATCATTCACATGGTACAGAATTTTTATAGGCATGCAAAAGGCAAGAGTTATGGGGCCAAGAAGACTTCAGAGGAAGGACTGGGAGATCAGGCAATGTAAGGGCAAAGTCCCTGCCAAGAGTGATGTATGAAGCTGAAATCTCTAGCTACAATGTAAACCTCAGGAAGTCGGAAATGCTAGGAATGTGGAACAGCTGAAAAAAGCCACAGGCCATGAAAAGAACCAGCCCAAGAGAGAGCTGGATGGACTGCAACCAGCCAGGCCATGGGGGGCACGTTGCCCAGTCCTCTGGAGCTCACATCTTAAAGCCACATGCCCCAGGTGGTACACATGGAGCAACACAATTTGACATTTGCCCTCTGAATTTCAGTCTTGGTTTGATCCAGTTCTTTTCTACGCCCTACTCATCCGTTTTGGAATAGGAATGTTTACCCTTGTGGAATTATATGTTGGAAATATTTAACTTTCCTTTTGATTTTTTTACAGGGGCTCAAAACTAAAAGCTTACTTTGAGCCTCAGAGTGACTGAGCTTTGGACTTTTAAGCAATGCTGAAACAGGTGAGGCAACTACTGGGGATGGACTGAGTGCATTTTGCATAAAGAAATAAACATGAGCCTGTTGAGCTGTTAGAGCTAAAATGTCCCCGAAAGTCTCATGTGTTTGCAAAGTGACTGGATTTTGTGGGAACACTATAGCTATCAGTAGATTAAACCATTACATTAATGAGTTCATAGCTAAATGTGCTATGGTGGGGTCTGGTTGGAGGATGTGAATCACTGGGCGTGTAAATCTGGATAGGTGTATTCTTGTTCCCAGCTTATTTCACTCTCTCTGATTCCTGGATGCCTTGAATAGCATTCTCCACCAAACCCTTCCACCATGCTGCTTCTTTCTTGGAGCCAACCAACTATGGATTGAGTCCTCTGAAATTATGAACCAAAATGAATCCTCTTTTAGGTTGTGGGTGTGGGGTAATTTGGCCACCAATGGTAAAGTGACTAAGATAGTCATCATTACACTTAATGGACCTTGCTAAGGAGCTATTGCTTTTCATTAGCAAGTCAACATTTCTCTGATAAGTGATGGTACCAATCTCAGGCAGCTCAGCTTCCATAATACAGAGGGACAAACAGGGTTGACTAAAGCACAACTTATCTCTCATAATTTCAGAGGCTAGAGGACTAAAAGCAGGGCGCCAATAAGATTGGGTTCTAGAGGGGGGTCTCTTCCTGGGTCTCAGATGGCAGCATACCACTGTGCCCTCATCAGGCAAGAGGATGCCCTGGTGTCTTTTCTACTTGTTCTACTATCATCCCCTCTTCTTACACTTCCACCATGGCTATATCTAACTCACCTAACACACAATAGGGGCTTTAAATTAGACATTAAAGGCAACTTTTACCTTTCTTTTTACTTCAGGGTCTAAGCTTCATAAATCACTGAAGTGATTTACCAAACAAATCAAATGATTAAGTATGTATATTTTAGTCATTAGTAAAACAAGGTGAACTATAAGGAGATTCCAACATTCAAAGAAAGGAAAAAAAACTATGAATGATAGAAAACATTTGCAAGTCATATATCTGATAAGTGCCTAGTATCTAAAATGTATATGGAACTATTTTAACTCAACAATAAAAAATAAAACCAAATTGTATAATTAGTAAAGGGTTTGAATATCTGTCTCTCTAAAGAAGACACACAAATGGCCAACAGCACATGAAAAGATGCAAATTATCTCAAGCCATCAGAAAAATACAAATCAGTGCCACAGTATTGTACCATTACACATCTGCTAGGTTAGTTATAATCAGAAACACAGATAACAATTACTGGTAAGGATTTGGAGATGAAAACCCTCACACATGGATGGTGCAGATACATGGAGAACAGTCTGGTACTTCCTCAGAATGTTAAATACAGAAATACTATATGACTAAGTAATTCTACCTTCTAGGTACACCCAATGAAAACACATGTCCACATGTGCACATCAGTTTTCTTAGTGGCATTACTCATAAGAGATAAAAATGAAAACAAGGTAAATTAACAGATAACTATACACTGGAAAGTTTTAGCCACAAAGGGTGTGAGGTACATGCTACAATTCAGATGAAACTTTAAAATATTAGGGTTAAACAGAAAAGGTTATATATGATATGACTCCATCATATGCAATGTCCAGAACAGGCAAATCCTTAGATACAGAAGTAGACTGGCACTTTCCCAGGACTAGGGTTTGGGGAAAATAAGGAGTGACTACTGATTGGTACAGTATTTCTTTCTTTTTTAAATGATGAAAATTCTCTGAAGTTAATTCTTATGATAACTGCATAATTCTGAGTATCCTAAAAACCACTGAACTGTGTCCTTTAAAAGGTGAGTTGCATTAGTATGTGAATTATATAAAAATGGAACTCTTTTATTAAATAAAAAATTTAAAATAGAATCTATGACTTTATCTTCAATTAAATGTAAATTTAAGAGGCTTTGCTCTCTCTGAAATCTGTGCCAGTACCTTCACTTTTAAAGGGCCTACATCAGAGAATTTGATCTGCCATTGTATGTCCTCAACAAACTGCTCCACCAGGAAGGTAAAACCAATGTACTCTATAGCAGGTCAAAGACTCTTCCAAACAAACATCACTGTAATGGGGAAATTACAGTAAAACCGAAAATTAAAAATGTTTAAATATTCCATGATCAAATATTCAAATTTCATGCAAAGACGATGAAGTGAACTTATTTATTCTTATCAAGGTCTTATATTCTGATAAGATTTTGCAAAAAGTAAAAAGAAAAAAGTTCTGGAGCTGGGGATTTAGCTCAGCGGCATAAGCGCCTCCCTTGCAAGCGTGTGGTCGTGAGTGTGATCCCCAGAACTGATAAAAAAAAAAAAAAGTTCCTATTACTATGAAAGAGGTTTTGCTATCTATTGAAGTTATAAAAGATATCTTGCTGCTTCAAAGTAGTTTTATTTTTTCTTTGAGATATAAATCCTTTGAAGAAAGAAAACCTTCCGATTTTGAGGAAAGTTGAATTATATTTGTTTTGTTTTTTCTTTCCTTTGTGTATTGACTCCCTTTAAATTATGACTTTGGAAGGCTATGCAAATATCTCAATCAGGTAGGAGTGCTTATTTAAGGTTCAATGTCACATTCATCACTGTCCAATATTCTTGACATTCCAGGAGCAGAATAAAAAAGTTAAGAAACTAAATGGGTATTAATTTAATTTAATGTGCATCCACAGATGCCTACACTGGCAAGGGGCTTCACCAGTGTTACGTGAAACTCTGAAACGAACTCTCTGAGCATGGCTGACACCAGGGGGGAGGGAGCAATGGCATATTTTCACCACAGGTAACCATACCTAAGGTAAAGCAGAGCAGAACAAGAACAGAGGCAAAATGAAGGTTATAGAAAGACAAAAAAACTAAGTGAAAGCAGGATCATCAAGCAGAATGACTCAAGGTGTTTATTCAAGGGTCATTTTTTCCTATACAGTTTTGTAGGTGAAGCACTTTATTTTTCTACCATACTGAGATGTTCAGACCATTTTTTAATGCAAATTATTTCTTGATTTTATTATAGCTCTTCCTAGTTACTTTTCAAACAGTTTCTTCTTTCACGGACACCTTGCACAAAGGTGATTTGCTTTGTTCACTGGGCTGAGAAGCAATTCTGCCTCTCACCTTGCCTAGGCATATGAACAAATAACAGCTGTTTCCACCAAGCTTCTTTCACACTGCGACAACACTCTGCAAGCAAATCCTTCAGTATCAAGGCTGCAGCTCTCCTGATGGAGGCAAGAATACAACGAACAAGGCAAGAGAAGCAGCACATTTCAGGGTGTACTACATACCTAGACTACTGCCAAGTGTCTGATTTCACATCAGCCTCCAACTCTGAATCTCAATTTATTCAATGAAAGTTAAGGGAAACTGCTCAATGAAAACTGTCGCTAAAGAGCCTGTCATATTGTCTGATACGTGGCATATACCCCAAAATGCACAGCTATCACACTGCTATCACTAAAGGCAATGTTGTTGTAACTGCAAAAACATCTCTTCATCAAAAGGGGGGAAAAACAGAACATAGGTCAAGAAGCATAGTAGTAAGTTTCCAAGATGGCTCTCCAGTGACTGTCACCGGTAAATCAGGCTGGATGGGGTTGATTAATGAAATACTGGAACAGTGTGCGACTGCTGCATCTGAGTCATAAAGGACTATGTACTTCAGGTTCTTTCTTTTGCTCTTGGATTCCTCTTTCCAAGAGAAGCCAGCTACAGTTCAAGGAGACATTGAGCCCAGTGCAGAGGTCCACACAAGGCAGAAGCAAAGCCTCTGACCAATAGCATCACCTTGGCAGCCAAGTGAGACACTGCTTTATCTTGGAACTGGGTCCTCCATGCTCCACTAAACCTTCTGTGATTGGAGACCAAACCAAACCTCTCTCCTGAAAACCTAACTCTCCAGACCTAACTGCAGCTTCCCGAGAGCCTACAAGCCAGGTTCACCCAGCCCAACTATGCCAAATTCCTTATGTACAAAACTGTTAGATGGTAAGTGATGGCTGCAACTTTAAGTCAGTTGTAATTCAGTAACATATAAGTACTATACGTGTGGATACTGGGAATGCCGGTGATACCATAATGAGAACTAAATGATACAGAAACAGCGGAGAAATGGTGGAAGGTGGAAGTTGTAAAGAACTGAGGAGAATATCTGTGTAAGCCCAAAGAGCTTCAAAGAGACTTTCAGGGAAAACATAACTTTAGGGCATTTAATGAAGGAAAAAGAAACTGACAGCAAATGAACTCTTACTAATCAGTGGCAGAAAAGTTAGCAGCAACGTTACATACTGTAATGTGGAATAGAGAGGTCACACCCAGTGAATTTTGGAAAGTAGCTAAAATTTCTAGGTAAAGTGCTGAAGGCACCACCCAGCTTCCTGTTACTGTCTGGTAACATGTAAAGTAAAGGACTAAGCTAAACAATTCAATATAAAGGTGCTGGCAAAGGTGCTGGTACTTGCTAGGTCTGAAATTCCTGGCCTTTCAGGTGATAAGCTTTTGACCAATGATCATATTCAGGCCACTTTAAAAAAATATGGATTAATGAGGAAGCCAAAGACAGGTTTACCTAAGTAATAGATAAAATAAATAACTGTTAAGCAATAAGGCTTCTAGGAAAATTAATGTTTTCATTGACCAGTGGCCTTAGCAGAAACATTTTTTGAAGCGATTTAGGGATGTGGCTTTGTATAATGGAATGAGTCCAATAACATTCATAGGAGACTCACAAGCTTATTAAGAGAATCATACCAATATAAACACTGCCATCTTAAATAAAAATAGAGATGGTAATAATTAAAAAGAGAGCTTTAGACAGATAACTTCTATATGCATAAATCAGGCTGAGAACATCCCTGAGACCAATCTTTTATTGAAAGGAAGAAAGACTAAGGGGGCAGAACCAAGAATATGGAGGAAATAGTCATGAAGATCATTTGGGTTATAGGATGACTTAGTCCTAATCAAGGAACCATTAACATGCATCCTGCTGCAGTTCAGAAGTGCCATGGGCCAGTGACTCCGGTGTGCCCCTCACTGTGTCTCTATTTTAAATGGAAGAGACTACAAAGTAGAGTGCCTGTCTAATCACTGTCTGTTGTATCCGGGGTGAGACAAACTGTTATGAGGATCTGGGTCCCAGGAGACATACTCAGTTATATCTAAGGAGGTTCATTCATGCCTAGACCTGGTTCAGATAATATAGCATTCTGGATATAGAGCTGATACTATAGAAACAAACGAGCCCTTGCTGTTATATCAAAGCGGGTATGTATTTTTGCAAGTGGAAAGAGCATAAATAATTGACATGTAGAAGACAGCCAGTGATGGTCAGCTTCCAAGGTGCTCCTCTACCCACTACCCTGGTCTTTACCTCCTAGGATTCTATACCTCCTGTATAGTTTCCTCCTACAGAGAGATGGGATGACTTCTATGACTAATAGAATACTGAGGGTGTGAGACTTCTTACACTGTATTGAAAGATATTTCCATTTCCTATTTTGTCTTGGACTGCTTGTTCTGGAGGAAGCTGACTATCATATCATGGGAACACTCAAGCAGCCTTTTATACAGACCTGCACGTGCTTGCCAACAGCCAGCACTTGCTAATCAAGCAAGTCAGCTGCTCTGGGAACAAGTTCTGCAGCCTCCAGCTCTCCGCTGACACACAACTCTGGATCTAGTGAGGGAGTCACTTCCCCAAGACGGTAATGCTTAAACTTCACCTTGGCACCATCCCAACTTGAGGCTAAATGGCTCCTTTTCAGATGCTCCTCATCATGGAGAAAACCAAAGAATGTGAGCACAGTTATGGTTCTCAGATTTAACTACAAGCTTCAACATCCACACAAGAATTCTGAATCTAGATATAGGTGGAAAAGTCCTGCATCATGAAGAGAGATTGCAATGAGAAAGACATGCCTTATACTGTTAATAAGGAATGAGCTTCCAGCTTGGGATAAATTCCCCACCAACTAATGATGACTCCAATGCATTAGCAAGCCACTAGTATTTAAAAGGAAACCTCCAAGCTAGCACAATTGAACAGACACATGCAAAGGAATATAACTGAACCCCATCTTATCCAATATGCAAAATTTAAAACTCACGAGTTAAAGAGATAAAACTATAAAACTTTTAAAAGAACACACAAGAATACATCTTCATGAACTAGAATTGGGTAAAACCTTCTTAGATAGTACAGCAAAGCACAAACATCAAAAGAAACAATAAATACATCACACATTATCAAAATTAAAACTTTTACTTCATAAAACAGGACATAAAGTGAAAATACAACTCACAGAATGGGAAATATCTGTAAAGCACAACTGGGATAATGGACTTTTACTGAAAAAATACATGTATGTATATGATATATATATACATATATATGTATTTATGCAGCATATTCTTATCTACAATATGTGTAAATGTCCCCAGAATTCATATGTTGCAGATGTAACCCCCAAAATGACTGTATTTAGAAAGACTCGCCAGAGGCAGTTAAGGTTCAGTGAGCTTATAAATGGGATGCTCCAATTCAATATGACTTTTAACAAGAGGACAAAGCATCATTGATCTCTCAGCCTGTGTCTGCGCAGTGGAAAGGCCACGTGGGGACATACCAGGAGGACAGTCATCTGTCTGGACACTATGGTGAGACACTCAGCAGAAACCAAACATGCTGGCAACTCAAGTTTGAAATTCTAATTTCCAGAATTGTGAGAAAACAAGTTTCTAAGCCACTCAGTCTACGGTTTTCTACAATAGCAGAAGGAGACTAATACAACAGGCATAAAACACTGTCATATGCTATAGGTTGGGTGAGCTCTGAGAATAGACAAATGAAACAGTCAGACACAAAAGGGCACATATCACATGCTTCCATCACATGGGGACAGCCAGAACAGGCAAGCTGGACACAGGAAGTAGATTAGTGGTTGCCAGGAGCTCATACTTGAAGAAAATCTAGTGTGACAGCAAATTGATATTTATTTTCAGAATGATGAACTGTCTAAAATGACAGCAGTACTTACTGTACAACTCTGACAACACAATTAAAACCATTGAACTTACACTTTAATGAGTGAAACATATGGTATGTGAATTACATCTCAAAAAAGAGACAGAGAGGCAGACAGAGACAGAGAGACAGACAGAGACAGGAAAAAAAGATTTACACTAGGAAAACATTGGAGCTAGCTAACTTGTTGACCTTCTCCAGAAAAGGAAAGGAAGACACAGAAAATTATGCAGGTGGAAGATTAGATGAGCCCTGAAGTCACCCCAGCAGACAAGATGAAAACAGAGGCATTAGGCATTTGTGGTGTCAGTGAATACTACGGCTACTTTAGAGTAACACAAAAGGTCGCTGGTTCTCAAGGAGAGTGAAAATGAAGCAGCCCAGAACAGCAAGGGAGAGCAGAGTTGAATCTCCTCCAGCTTCACTCAGTTCCACTGAATTCAGAAACACTGACTGAACATACAGTATGTGCCATGCAAGGTCTCGAAAAAACAGGGGCACCGTCTCTGCGAACACCACCATCAGACACGAGCGCAGAAAATGACAATACAGTACACTAAGTACACGACAGAGGCGTGAGTACAGGAGCTGTGGAAAGCTGAAGTGGAAAGGACTCCAGCCCAGCTGGGGTGGCCAAGGAAGGGGTTTCTGGAGAAGCGGCCTGAGCTGAGTTGTACAGGATCGGCAGAAGCTTGTTAGCTTAGAGAAAGAGGCATTGCAAGGGGTAGGCACAGCAGAGACAGACTGGACAAGCCTGGAGTGACATCAGGGCTCTTGATGTATTTTTCATGATATAGCAATCAAAAGCCAATAAACAATTATAAGGAAGAGCAAGATTTGACCTGCTGTGGGGAGGGCGGCCTGGACAAGAGCAGAGCAAGAGGTGGCAAAACCACATAGGAAGCAGCAGACAGAAAGACCACAGGATTCACTGAGAACAAAGATGGGGGGAGAGATGGGTTGCAGTTACCAAATCAGCAGATGTGGCCGACTGATTGGGGGAGGGGGCTGGCAAGAAAAGGGTAATTATCTTTGTTACCAGAACAAAAGAAGTTCTACATTCTGAAAGATCTCCAAGAGAACTAGGGTAGATAAATCATGTTCTTCCACAACCATGCCCAACTGAAAATGGAACGGTTTGGGGGGCTTTAGGAAAGCAGTAAGAAAACCCCTCTGCAGGGTTTTCCTACAGCCTGGTTGGTCAGCATGATGGTCCTTCCCTGTGACTGGCAAAGTGAACCCCAGAAAGGAGCGCAGTGAAGAAGGTCAAGATGTAAATGTGATGCATAGACAGGCCAGGTTATGGACAAACGAAGAGGCTTAGCTCCTGTGTCTTGAAAATTCTGTCTACCAAAGTTGGAGCAAAAGTACACACACACACACACACACACACACACACACACACACACTTCTGTTAACTTCATTATGCTGGAATACATAACCTGAAAATATGAGCAAAAGAAAACCGAACCAAATAACGGTAGTTCACCAGTTCACTGACAGTGACACCCAGGACAGAAAGGGAAAGCTTTTGTATCAGAGAAATTCTAGGGACTTGGAAAGTGGGAAGGTCAGGAAGAGAACAAGAAAGAGCATTATCAATAGAAGGAAATGAGCACAAGGTACAAATGACAAAAACTGCCAATGTCAGGCTTTGCTGCTGGGCAGAACTGCTCATAAATAGAAGGCATTTTGGAGTGACCTTGCACTGGCCCATCTTTCAGAATTAGAAGAGTTGCTAAACTATTAACTGATTCTACTTCTATTCATGCTACTAAACTAGTAAACTAATAAAGCTCTGGGGTCCTGATTATATTAGTGATTTTCAAGGAAATCATCGGAAGCTCAAAAGCTAATCAAAAACCACAACATCTTTGAGTGACTTCTGCTGACTCATCTGTTCCCTAACCAATGATTTTAGCATTTTAAAATGGAAGAATTAAAGCAAGTGCTCTATTTGCTTAAAGAAAAACAGAAACTTAAATTATGATGACCTAAGATGCCTTCTGCAAGCAATGTGATTAAAACACTTCCTATTAATGCTTTTACAATAATGCATTCATTTTGCATTACTACATTGCATTGTAAAAGAGGATGAACAACTCTGATTTGATTTATGTAGAATAAGAGACCACTACCAGCTAAAGATGGTAAAGAGAAGATAGCTCTTTTTATTTTCTCTAATCAAAGATGCCTTGAAAATCAAAAGCAATGCATTTTTAAGAAGTAAAATTAAAAATCACAGCTAACACTTATTGATTATTTTTATTACATAATTTACCTATTTAAATCCAAACAATGAAGGGAAAAGAGACAGGTACTTACTGAGCCAGAGATTCCAATAGCTTTTGGAACACAGAGCACAGATGGAGGCCCTGACTGATCAGCAGAGAAGTGCAGCCTGCAGCAGACAACACAGCAACGCTGCAGTAGAGGAAGCAATCACTGACCTCGGGCCAGGACAGCCAGGGGCTCAGAGACAGAACCAAGGGAAGGTGGAGCAAGAAATGTGCTGAGAAGGGGAGGAACTGTGTACACCTCCATCCACTGTCTCCTCCTCCAGGCATGGGATGTGTGCCCGGGACCCAAGCAGTTACCTGCTAACCCACTATCCTGCCAAGCGCCAGAGAAGGAAGAAACAGACTCCTAAAGAACTAGGACAAATAAACTCCAAGTTCATTCAACTCAAGAAAGAAGACAATGAAGAATTTGAGAAGGTGTTTTGAGGAAGGGGGAAAGAGAGCTAGAGTGTAACAGAGTGAGAGAACAAAAGAGCAAGAGCAAGAGCAGGAGGGAGAGAGGGAGAGGGAGAGGGTGAGGGGGAGAGAGAGAGAGAGAGAGAGAGAGAGAGAGAGAGAGAGAGAGAGAGAGAAACAGCCCTGGAGATATAAAGGAAATCTAAACAACAAATGATATCTAAATGAACGGCCAGGCATGGTGGTGCATGCCTATGATCCTAGCACTAGCACTTGGGAGGCTGAGGCAGGAGGATCATTGCAAGATCGAGGCCAGCCTGGGATACAAAGTGAGTTCAAGGCCAGCCTGAACTGCATAGTGAAGCCCTGCCTCAAAAAGACAAAAATGAATGAATGAGTAGATAATAATTAAGATAAATCATATTCAACTGTATGTAAAAAATGTATCATCAATAACTTTAGAGAAATTTTGGGACATACTGCAACAACAAAATGATGAACATGCCATAAAAAATAAGCACCGAGAAACCCAGAAAGCACTCTTAGAAATTTAAAATAACAAAGCAAAAAATCAATAGGAAGGTTAGAAATAAAGTCAAGCAATACTGTCTAAAATATACAAGGGATAACATGAGACAAGAGATATAACATAAGAAGGTAATAATATAGGTAATACTTCAGGAAATACAAAACCAAATAATAGAAACTCCAACAAGAAAAAGAGATACAAATAAACAAGGGGGAACATAAGATGATTACCCAGAGGAGGAGACCTGAGCCTTAAAATTTAACAAGTGCTTAACAAAATAAATCTTTCTTCTTTATCTGACACAAATGCTGGCACACATATGCATACCTGTGTACACACAGGTGCACACACACATACACACACACATCTGGACTAAAGGCAGTTTCAAAGAAAATAACCATGGATGCACTCCAACAAAACAAACAAGTAAACCAGACAGAAAAGTGAGATGTTCCTGAAAAACTACACATGGCTGAGCAGGCAAACAGAAACCACAAAGATCCCCAGGAGAAGGCGGCAGGAAAGGCAGGAAAGGGCACCTGGAGAATAACAGATCTCAGGACACAGTCGAGGCCCAGGACACACTTACTGTGGGGTTCCACCCCTTCACTTCAGTGTGAGGCTCTGCCTTCCCAAATCACTGTTCTCTCCAAGTTCAGAACCTGTGCTTGGAAGTCACCATTTTAGAATAAGAAAGAAGGGGAGCTGTGTATAAAGATAAGGATATGTTCCTGTGTTGCTCAGTTTCTCACTCTGGTAGCAAAACGCCAGAGACAACTAATCTACAAAGACAAAAGATTTAGTTTGGTTCACAGTATTGGAATTTCTAGTCTGTGATTGGGTAGACCCATAGCTTTAGGCCTCTGGTGGGCATACAAGAGGGCAACAGCAGGGAGTATGTGACAAGAAACTGCTCATCTCTTGGCCTTGGGGGAAAAAAAGGAAGAGAAGAAACTGCGGTCCCGCAATCCTTTACAAGGACATACTCCCAGTAACCAAGAGGACCTACGACTTGGCTCTACCTCTCAAAGGCTGCATCATTTTCCAATAGCATCACCTCGGGGATCAGACCTTTAGCTTGGGGACCTTACGAGCACATTCAAGATTGAAACTATACCAATCCCCAGTCCCTTATTTAAAATCAGGAAGACAATCTTCATGCTAGATATGTATATATACTGAGAAACAAAACAGGTATATAAAACCCGATCCATCAAAGGTCAAAGACAACCCAAGGAAAAATTCAGATTTATCCTCATTTGTACTGTCATTCTGAAAAGCAAACACAGTAAGAGATAGATCAGCTAATTGAGAAGGCCACATCCCTCGGTTAAGTCCCATAGAATTAGTAACGCCTTTTCAGCTGTGAAGGTGAGCTACTGCTGATTTTTTTCTTAGTTCCTTTTCCTTTCCATCTATTAGGTTATGAACTTAACCCACAGCATCAGAAAGGTGTGATGGTTAATTGTAGGTGTCAACTTGAATGAGTCAAGGGAGACTCGGTATCTGGTTAAATACTATTTTTGAGTATGTCTGTGAGGATATATTCAGAGGAGATAAGGATTTGAATTTGCGGGCCGGCCTCCCTACTGTGAATGCACACCATTCAATTTGTTGAGAGCCTGAGTAGAACAAAAAACTCATTCTCTGCCTATTTCTTAGGCCAGGACACCACCTTTTCCTCCCTCTTTTCTCCTGGTTCTCAGGCCTATTAAAGTATACCATCAGCTCTCCTGGGTCTCTAGCTTGCAAACAGCAGGTTTTGGGGCTTCTCAGTCTTCATACTCAACATAAGAGATTATCTTTTAACAAATTTCAATTTCCTATGTTACAGACAGATGAGTTAGTTAGAAATATTATAGGTTGTCAGAGAGGGATGAGCCCTCAAAGGAGCCATTGCAGAAGACTAGATACTTTGCAATCTTGGAGGAGACAAACACCTCCCACTGCAGGCCAGATCTCAAGACAAAATGCAAAGCAAATACAACCACATTCTAAGGATCCACAGTCCAAATAGTTCTCCATCACCCTGAGGAAGTCAGGAGTCAGCATCCCAACCCCCTACCAGAAGAGTCACTGCTGTTAAGCATGCCTAGACTCCCTTTACCATTTGCTCCTGATTTAATCAATTTTACCTGAGTAATTAATCTTATTGGTTGACCATAGTTCTGTCCCACCTCATGCCCACCTTGTGAGTTCCCATTTTTCCCACTTTGGACCCATTTCACCTTGTGGTTTTGCTCTAAAAAAGTTCTGAGAAAAGACAGAGTCTTTGGCAACCCACTCAGGACCCCTTCTGTCACTCTCCCAGAAAAAAGCTTTTTTTCTCTCAATAAATATATTCTGCTCTTAACCTCTGCTGTTCCTAAAATTCATTCTTTGATCTTAGAGAACACAAATCCATACCAGACATATAGTAGGTTGGGAGTTTCATTCTCCTATATCACTAGTGCTTCTGTTTCTCTGGAAAACTCTGACTAATACAGGAAGCTAATGAAATCGACATCCAAAATTTACCTACTCATTTCCATCCCTGCATCTGCCATCACTTGGCTGGGCTACACTTTCTGGTATCTTGCAAATAGTCTCCCAAAGGGTCTTTGTCTCCAATCCTTCTTGCCCTACTCCACTCCATTCCCATTACTGAATTTCAACTGACATTTCTAAAAAACGAATAGGGTTCTATCAAAGTCTTGATCGAATGCTTCATGGCTCCATCTTCCTCTTCGGATGAAGGGTGAACTCCTTAACACAGTGCTGTTATTATCACATGGTCTATTTCCTCAGCTTTCCCCAGTACTCCACATGTTAGCCACACCTGTCTTCTCATAGACCAGTCCTTCAGCCTGGAACACCCTTTTTTCCACTCCAGACATTCTCTACCCTTCACCTTTACACCTCAATTCCTTTGTTTTTCATACTCAAGAAAGTTCCTTGACGTTACCTGGGGTCACAGTCATCTCTTAGGGCCTTCTGGTCTCCGAGGACATTGCCATGACTGCATTCAGGGGCACTGCAGCATCATGTCTGTGGAATCTCTTCTGTCTTGTTTATGGTTGCATCTTCAATGCCCAGGTCACTCTGACAATGTGCACAATCAATGTTTGCTCAAGTAAGTAGATGAACACTTAGTATGTCTTTACTGTATTCCAGAGCCACCAAAACTGGGGCTCTCCACTGGGTTTAGGAAACCTGCATTGTTAATGAGGTAGGCAGTGGTGGTGGACTCATGAGATGCATGTTATTGTGTTTCACTTTTGAAACAAAAGATGTTAATATAGAGTTGTGTTTTCTAAACTAAAATCTCAGTATTCAGGTTTACTTGCAGTGTGGGCACTTCATAATACCTAAGTGGATTTGGGGTTGCAGTTTGGTATTTGTCTCTAAAGGTGCACCATCAATGCTGTCAGCAATCATTAGGTGTGTTTGCTGTAATGAAAATAAACCAAAAGTAGCATAGCTTTGTTTGCTCAGTGCACAATGAAGATATAGTCATGGCCAATGCCCACTGAGATATCAGGGAGAAATGAGAGATACTAAGATATGTGCTAAGACAAATACCAGGAGTGAACTAAATGGTTCTCTTGAAGCTTCCAAAATGAGTCCCAAGGTCATCTGGTATCCTTATGATGCCAAAGGAACTGTAATCAGTCTATTTTGTCTTTACCATCCCAGTAATGCAGCAGTTTGTCTTAAGGGGATATTTTCCCATCTGATTTAGTAAGTCGACATCACAGCAAAGTGGCATATATAAGATGTCAGTACATTTTTCTCATGCTTAGCATAAGAATCAGCACTTTGCCCTGTGTGTTTTTCATCTATTCTGTTCCCATTCTTTGTCATAAAACAATCAGTATGCCACTTATGTCCCAAGATTTACCTTCTTTTAATATATGCTTTATTGCAATGTAATCTTAAAATAAAATATAGAAAGCACTATTGCTTCTATAAAAAACAAAATTTTGGCAATTCGCCCGCCCTCTTGGTAAGCATCTTCCTCCAGCATGAGCCAGGAGGAGAACCAGTGAGCAGCCCCCAAGATCCAGTCACAGGCATGGTGGAACCCAGGTGGCTGTACAAAGAAGCAATTCACCCGCTGTCTTGGTAAGCACCTTCCTCTGGAGTGAGCCAGGAGGAGAACCAGTGAGCAGCCCCCAAGATCCAGCCATGGCCATGGTGGAACCCAGGCAGCTGCACAAAGAAGCAATTCGCAAGCAGCCCCAGAGGTCGGACCATGGAGGGACTCAAGGCACAGCACAGCAAGGCAATTTGCCCGCCCTCTCAGTAAGCTGCCCAGGTCTGAGCTGGGAGGAGAACCAGCAGCCCCAAGCCCCGGAGCTCCGACCATGAAGGGACTCAGGGTGCAGCACACAAAGGCAGTTTGCCCGCCCTCTTGGTAATCACCCCTGGCATGAGGCAGGAGAAGAATCACTCAGCGGCTCCCATGAGCCCACCAGGGCAGAGGCTGATAATGAAACTCCTCCCTCCCCTCCCCCCTGCCCCCGTCAGCAAGTGAGAGACAGAGATCTAGACATCTCTTGAGATATGCAATGTAGTAAATGGTGGAGGGGATTTCCTTCTACCATCTCTTTAAAGGCAAATATTTTTATCACTGTTTTGCTTTGTTCTGATTAATGATATTGCTCTATTCAATGTTCTGTTTTGATAAGTTCTAGAATGTCCTGTATTTCCTTTGATTTGGCTATACCTGATTTAAAGAACAACTGTTGTGAAGATAATGGGATATACTGTGGTGCTTATTACTGTTATGACAGTAACCTGTTGGGGGTTTCTGTACCATTTCACTGTACTATCTCAGTTGGCCTTGTTCCATCTTGTTCTGTTGTATTTTGCTACCTTCAAAATAATAAAAAAAAAATTTAAAAAAGAAGCAATTCACCTGCCCTTTTGGTAAGTGCCTTCCTCTGGCGTGAGCCAGGAGGAGACCCAGTAGTGTCTCCTGTGAGCCTACCGGTGCGCAGGCTTGGAATCCAACATCCCCAAACCACCACTCCCCACATTAGCAACTGGGGACAAAGGTCTGAGCATCTCTTGGGAGGATGAATGTATGAAATATTGCAAATATAGGGGGTCTCCTTTATCTTCTGTTTGAAAGCAAATGTTGCTTTCAGTTTTGTTTCATTGTGATTAACTGCTGTACTCTATTCAATATTCGCTTTCAATTGGTTTTATAATGTTCTGTCTTTGGTTTGATTTTGCTATACCTAATTGACTAGACAACTGTTATGAAGATAATGAGATATACTATGGTACCTATTACTGTTATCCCAGTAACCAGCCGTGAAGTTCTTTACCAAATTCACTGCACTGTCTCAATTGGCTTTGTTCTATCTTGTTCCGTTGTATTTCTACTACCTTCAAAATAAAATTTTTTTTAATTTTATAACAAAATAAGTAGAGAATAACAATAGTATATGAGGTATCATGATCTTTAAAGAATGATCCTGATTCCACTATTGATAGGATTCTCCAGGTGACCTAAGAGTCATCACCACCACACTTGTCATCAACATCTCTCCACAGGCCACTGTCTTGTTCCTATTTCAAAATATTTCCATTATCTCCCACTCATCACACTGTAAAAATCAAAACAAAATCCACCCTGGCTTCCCTCTCCCGCCAGCACCACGACTGTTTTTCTCCAGCAGCGCACTTTTAGAAACGGCAGCCTATGCTCATTGCTTCTAATTCCTCACTTTTCATTCACTTCTCAACCCACTAATATGTGACTTCCACCCCCACATTTTACTAAAACTGCTCATTTAAAACTAGGTCACCAACTGCTGCCTAATTTCCAATCCCAACAGCCTCTTTCTAATTTTGCTTGTTTTCTCCTATGTGACAATTTGACCATTTCCTTCTTTGGAAACTCCCTATTCCTTAGACACATCCACCGCATTTTCCTGGTGTTCCCTCAACCTCCCCTCCCCATTCCCTTGCAGACTTTTGCCTTCAGTTGCCCTTAAATATGGATGCAAAGCTCCTCTCTCAGATGTCTCCTTATTCTACCCCTCACTTCTTTCTCTGGGCCCACTCATCCATTCTCATGGCTTCAACTCTCTGCAGGAAAGGCCCCACATTTATATCTTTGCTTCAGGCTTTTCTCTGTCATTTTAGAAACTTATGTTCAAATTAGGAACCTCAAACTATGCATGAGTCAAATAACTGTCCACTACCACGTTCGATCCTTTAAAACATCCTCTACCTGTTCATAGTGAGTGATTCCCAGAAAGGATCCCAATCGCCCCAGCTGAGGGCCTCTCTCTTTCACAGGTATATATTCTACCTTTATCCCCTTTTAGCCTCGAAAACTAGTAATAATAAAATCATTATTATCTCATGCTTATACTATGGTAGTATTTCCTCACTGGCCTCCCTGTCATTATCTACATCTTAATTATCTCTTCAAATTATACAATTATGTTAATTTTCTAACTATTTAAAAATCTAAAGGTTTCCAATTCCCTAACACACACACACACACACACACACACACACACACACGCAATCTGGCTCTAACTTATCCATTTGATTTTCTTTCCAGTGACATCCAAACCACATACCCATCATCCACCCCCAAAATAGTACCCATTTCCTACAGAGGTCACAAACTCCTACGTCTCTATCATGTTCTTCCTACGTGGAGCTTCCTCTTTCTCCGTAGGCATCCTATGTATTCTTCCAGGCTCAGCACCTCTAGAAAGCCACCTGTGTTTTCTAATCCAGGATAAGCTGTCCCCTCACGTTCTTCTTCCTCTAATAACTGCAGGACTACTGCTGGGCCCAGGTCTCCTGAATGAGTTCACTCATTCCCAGGCCTCAGGCTTTCCAGCACTGAGCTCTGCTAAAATATGAAGAGGTCCAGAATATCCTGCTGTTATCAGGGTTTACCCAAAGGATTTTATATGAATATCCTTTACAGCTATGCATTAAAACATGAAACTAGTATTATTACATAAATAAGAACATTCAGAATTATTTCATGCGTTGGTACCAAAAAATGCAAAAGTCAAATGGAAGAAAATAACATTGCCACTTCAGAATCCTTATACCAGAAATAAAGAGCATGTGCTTATACTTTACTGCATTTCTAACAGCCTCATAATCATTCAGGTTGTGTTTATTTAAATTGTTCCAGTCAAGTTTATTTGCTCTTCAAAGTACAATCTCATTGTCTACATTTAAAAATTTGGTAGGATTTTCCCTGCTTTTTAAAAATCACCAAAGAGGAAAGTTTACACAGTATATCAAATTTAAAAATGAAATGTATTTGTTATGGATTAAACACTGGTGGTCAACTTAACACCAGCTGAATTAAATCAGCATGCTGCTGAGTGTAGATGACCCACCTGAGGGAAGCTGCCAGCATAACAGCAGACGTGGAGAGCAAGAGTGTGGCGTTGTGGGTTCTCCTAAGTGTTGCTGTTGTTTGGAGCCCTTGGTTCTCCTGGAGGAGCTTGTTGTGCTGGCTCCCCTGATATGAATTTGGGTCTTATCATCAGAGTCGCTCGGGACCTGGTCGCTGAGAGTGGCTGTGGTTCACTTTGGGGGAGCTCTGGTCCTTATGCTGAACATCACTTCCTGGCTCTGGAGGGGAAGATGTGTTCTCTTTAATCTATTTAAGTTTGTCACGCAGACTTCCTGGCCTGTACCTGACTGTTAACATCATCCGAGGAGCTCAGGACCTTAATGTCGCTGAGGATGGCTGTGGTGCTTTTCAGGGAAGCCCTGGTTCTTATTTTGAGTGTCGCTTCTTGGCTGCACTACAGAACTCTCAACCTATTGGTATAAATCTTGCAGCCTGCTGGCATAGTTTTCTAGCTTCCAACCTGTGGGTCTTCTCAGCACAGATCCATAAAACAGATTTGCATGAGTCATTGTTGTGGGCTGCTGGCCTCCAGCTGGACTCGTGGGAGTCACTGTTATGGGCTCTTGGTCTTTAGCTGGACTCATGCAGGACATTGCTGTGGGATTCAGGCTCTTGGATGGATTTTCTAGGTCTTTAGTGTTGGAAACAGATTTCATGCACTTTCTTGTATTTAATTCTGGGTGACCATCATGAAATACTATTATAAATTCTGGGTCCTATATTGTCTTGTCCTCCCTGCAACCCCAGACTAAAACAGTATTTAAGATGCAGAATTCCTAACAAAATTATGCTAAGTTGAGGAAAGTCAAGGAAGTCACAATAACAGGTAAGTCCTAAATTTTATCTGATGGAATTTCTGTATTTATAAAGTATTATCAACCATTTGTTAAAAACATCTGACAATTCCATTGCTCTTATCAAGATAGTATCATAGGTCTTTTCTTGCACTGGTTCACACAAAAACACTATGCTGAAAAGCAATGATGGATTTATTTATTTCAAGTACATTTACCATATACATAAATTGTATCTTCCTATATTGTACAATGCATAGGTTATCTCATACCAGACTAAAAATTGACTTAAAATGAATCATAGGCCTAAGGACTAAAACTTCCATGAAATGCAGAAAGTAATATGAGACTTTGAGTTAATAAGTTACTTGGATAAGAAAAAATAATCATAGCCGTAAATAAAAAAAATTATAAATTGTACTTTATCAAAATAAAATATCTGATCTTTGAAAAACACTAAGAAACCAAAAAAGGCAAAAATTAAATGCATACATTTTCAAAAGGTATATCCAAATCAAAACATGTGTTCAAGACATATAAAGATCATTTATGTTTGAACAATAAAACAAAAAAAAACCACATAATGGTCAAAGGATGTGAATATATATTTTTCAAAAGGAGATATATAAATACAAATAAACATACAAAAATTATTCAATATTATTACTCATTAAAGAAATGTAGTTTAAAACAATAATATCACTGATTGCTTACTAAAATGACCACTATAGCAAAAGACTAACAATATCAACTACTAGTAAGGACATGAAGTGACAGGTACTCTTAACAGGTCAATCATAGGAATATATATATATATATATATATATATATATATATATATATATGCAATTCTATTCCTTTGAATTCACCCAAAGGAAATGAAACCATATATCCACAGAAAGAGCCATACACAAAGAGTCACAGTACCTTCTTTTGTATCACAGTACCTTCCTTTGTGTGTATGTAATATGTGTGTATTCATACAATGTTTACCAATAAAAGCAATGATTTACAAATGCATGTAACATGACTGGATCTCAAAAATATCATGCTAAGTGTAGACATTATATATAAAAGACAGTATGCTCCATACAATTCCATTTATATGACAGTCAACAAAATATACTCTATAGTGATAGACAATCAGTATTTGCCTGAAATTGGTAATTCTGTCAGTGATGGAAAGAGTCTGCATCACTACTGTGAGTACAAAGCGTATGCATTTGTCTAGCTCTAGTACTGACTGGCAAACCTCTTAATACTATATCCTACCTATTGCTCCAGGGGATGAGTGAATTGGGCCATCCACTTACAGCTTAAAGGCAGTGTTCTGCCATCCTGTTGATTGATAACATGAACTGATAACCACATAGGTCTCCATTTTAGTACTACTTCTATGAATTACTAGATTTCTGATGTTTAAATGTTATTTAGTCACCCTGAGCTCCGTCTTTTAAAAACTTTCCTTATCTGTGGGACAGAAAACAACAAAAGACACTGTCTCAGAGGGTCGTCTTCATAGTACACAAAACATTGTTTCATTACAGTAATGAACCTGCCAATTTAAAACTAATTACCATCTTCATAATTATACTTAGATTGTCAAGAATAATTCTGTATCCATGCTTATCCTTAAAACAAGTCATTACTTCTCACAAAGGCATGTCACAGTAATTCTCTCTCACAGCCTTACACTAAGTATCTTCCACCACTCAACGAATAGCTTTCTTAACTTCTATTTTTCTTCCAAACTTCTGTGAGCAGGAAGACAATCGGCTATTTCATTCAATTTTTTTGTTTTGTTCATTTTCCTTACTGATTCATTATTCCTTCCCTTACTTTCTTTTTCAGCTATTTTAATTTTCTAACAGCTAAGCAAACAGACTTAGGAAAATAAATGAAGATAATATTTTGCATATTCACAACAATAAGATGGAAGTGTCAATTACCTCAAAAAATAGGATTTCTGTGGCCCACAACATATTGGATATGGTTGACAGTGCCATATGTGTTTGGGTCCTAACCAATAGAGAGGCAGCTTTCAAGGAAAATGTATGCATTAGTTGAACACCCCAAATTATTGTAAGCATTTTCCAGTAATCCTGACAAGTCTCCTTTAGTCATATTTGCCATTTGCCAACAAGCTTGGATTGGCTACACTTTGTGTCACCTTCCTTCCATCTGGATAATGAGGCACTGTCCTCTTTACTCCATTTAAATTGATCTTGTAAAGACAACCAACAGTTTCCACATTGCCAAATTCATAGATCCTTTCTCTGCCCTTAAATTACCCAGTGCCTTCAGTGGGAGTCAAAATTGCTAGCCTCTCTTTGTTTTTCCCAGACATTTCCTTTTTGTGTCTTTGGGGACAGGAGTCTTCTGATTTGTCATCTTCTTGTACTGCCCTGCTCCTTCACAGTCTTCTTTGCTAGATATCTAAGTGTTGGCATGGTGTGGGAGAATATCCTGGGATGTTTCCTGTATCTAGCTGCATTCCCCTGCCTTCAGTTAGCATCTGGTGAACCCCAAATTTCAATCTCTATCCCTGACTATTCCTAGAATTATAGCTCATATATGTTTTCAATTTTCACAATAGAACTCTTCTTATTTCCCATAGGCAGAGACTTTCCTTTTGCCCTGGTACGTCAGCCTATTTTAATGCATGGCATCATCATCCATCTTGCTACTCAAATTAAAATTGCAGAAGTCATTTTAAACTGGTCCTTCTCTTTCCTCATTACCCACCCTCAGTGTCCAATCTATTGGCTCTGCTTCCAAAATATACCCTAACAATTCCAGCTATTTCTCCTATTTTATCAGACGTTACTATTCATCTTTCACATAATTTTGAAAGCTCCTAACTGGTCTCCCTGTTTCTGCTCTTACCTCTTCTATTAAAGACTACCCAATGATAAAATAAAAACTGGTTTTAAAAAATTCAGATGACATTTAAAATTTCAGGTATCTTCCATCACATTTAATGCTTTACGTGGGCTTTGAGACCTGTCCATCAATCACTTCCATACTTTCTCCCTTACTGGGTACCTCTCATTTACTTTACCCATGTCTGACTTTGGGGATGCTCTCTGATGATGCTAAGCTCATCTGCTCTGCCTGGAACACACTTCATGTAGAGACATAAAGACATCATTTTATAAGATGAGTGAGAGTCCAAGAAGAAACACATGGAATACACTCGGACATTTTTTAAGACATGAGGAAGAAAGTCGAGAGATTCCTTGTCTCTTCCCTGTGGGAACACAGGTCAGGGCTGCCCAGAGTGGAAGGACTGGTAGCTGGTTAAGCTATGCCTGCCTGGTTGGGTTGGCATCGGAGAAGGGGTGTAGAAATGATCCTGATGTTTGACCAGGTTAAGTGTCAGGGAAGACCAGGAGCATTTCTGGGAGATCTCTGAGAATCAGATTAAGAAAGAAGCATCACAAAAGTAGGTTATAAGAGATGTAGAGAAAAAAAAGAAGTGAGATTTTTACAGTCATTAGGAATTAGATCATTTTAGTAAGAAGCACGTAAAGACTGGAATTTCTGATTCTACTTGTGGCTGAAATGAAGTTATTTCAATGTCTGTATTGAGGTCAGCCCATCTGAGGTTGCTTAACGGAGGCTCTGTATCCCATTTTTAATCACAACAGATAAAATGGAGTGTGTTTCCTTAAGATTTTGTCATTTGAGACTATAATAGAGAAATCAAGAGAAAGCATGAAAGGGAACATGTGTTGGGTTTCCTAAAAGCCCAGGCCTCTGGTTATGTAAATGAAGAGAGGGGAGGGTGTGTAAAAGTGGCGCTGATTTTCACCAATCTTCTCATGATGAGAGCGCTTTCTCTCTAGCTACTGCATGAGGTTCATGGAGGTGGGGACCAGATTTGGTTCCAAGCTGGCAGGCACGTACCGCTCCACAAGACGATCCTTATGACCTGAGGTTGTGTGTGTGAGCTACAGATTCCTCTTTCAACCAGTGTTTCTCTCCAGGCAAATGAAGTTTGCGGGAAAAATGATAGGGTTGTTTGCATTCTACAGCCTCTCGACACTGAACCTTACTGACTGACTACAGCAAACAGATCTGTGCTCTCCAGCAGGCCTGCCTCTCTGGTGGTGTGGGTGAAATGCTGAGCCGTGGCCACTCTTGCCTTCTGTCCTTCTCTCTGCCCATTGCTCCATTAAACGGTTCTTAGTTCTGACCCTCACGGTGATCATCTCCCTCTGAGGCCTCCTCTGTAACTTCAGCTCAAGGTTTCCTCTTGAGGTGTTTTCTTATTTGACAGTCCTGCCTCAGCCAGGCCTTAGATATACAGACTGTGGGAGTAAATTTTGTGTTCAGCTTGACTAGACTGATGGCTGCCTAGAGACCTGGTGGCACACTTCTGGACATGTCTGTGCACGTGTTTCCAGCTGACATTGGCATGTGGGTCAACAAAGGGACTGGGGAACACGTGTCCTGAACGTGGACAGCGCCATCCAATGGGCTGGGGCCCTGCTGGAAGCTCATGAGTGTCTACACTCAACTCTTCTCAAGTAAGTGCATTTTTTTCCTGTCACTCATGGACATTAAACACCAGAAGATTCAGCCTTTGAATGATGATTTGCAGTAACTTTCCAGGGGGTTTCAAGCTTTCAGTCTTGGACTTGTGCATGACTAGTACCTTTTGTTTTGAAGTTTCCAGTTTCTTGGACCAAGGAACCACCGTTTCTCTAGTTCTCCAGACTTTACATGGCCACTGTGGGACTACTCAGCCTCTGACTGTGTGAGGCAATCCACAAATCCCCTCTTACAATATAGCTCATACATCTCCCACTCATATATATGATATGTTCCTCTGGGAAATCTTAAAATTAATAATACACATATTATGTTTAATACAATGTTTTCAGTATTCTTTTTGGAGGGGTTGAAAAAAGTAAATGGTGAAGACTTCTTAATTCCACCATCTTAAAACCACCTTAAAGAAAAAATTAGGGGAGCCAGGGTAGGTAGGGTGATGCAGTCAGCCCACCCTGCATGCTGCTGCCGCCATCAGAAACCTTGCTTCCTGCTGGCAGCAGTGCAGGCAGGGAGAAACAGCCAGATACACCCCAGGGACCAACAGATGGCCGGTGGAGATCCTTGCTTCCTTCGGGCAGCCAGCATCCAACAGCAGAATCAGACAAACACACCTCTGTGTACCTGCTGCCATCGGGGGAATCCTTGAATGGACAGGCAGACTGAGAGGAGAAGCAGCCTCGCCACTGCACACACCTGGCCATCAGGGAAACCTCAGTGTAGCTTCACGGGTCTGGAGACGCCCACTCCACACCCTGCTACCTTCCTGGGAACCTGGGTTCAGAGAAACTCAGGTGCCTGGCCCATTTCTCTACATCACAGAGGACAGCCAAGGTGGGAAGTTCCTAGGACCCCATAAATGGCTTGTTGGGAGGAACCCAGGAAAATGTCAAGACAAAGGAGCAAAAGGCAAGCTCAGACCACCAGCACATTCAGAACAAATCTGGGATGTATCGACATGGAAGAAAATGGAAATCTCCCAGAGGATAGCAACTGAAGTAAAGGAACAACTTTACGAGACTATAAAATAATCAGAGCAGAAATATTATCTCAGATAAAAGAAATCACAAACATAATGAAAGAATTGCTCAGCATATCTAAAGAAGACATAGATAGGAAAAAAAGGAGCATAGGAAAATGATGGAAACCTTGAATGAAAAATATAGAAAGGAATTACAATGCATGAAACCCATTCACTGAGATATCCAGGAAATTAAAAGATCACTCAAAAGCTGGCAAAACCACTTGAAAGAGACTAAAGACAGACTTTCAGACCTTGAAGACAGAACCATAGCTAGCAATCATGAAAGGAAAGATCTCTTATAAATAACAAGGAGTGAGGAAATAACAATTTAATGGCTGCAAGACAATGCAAAGAAAAATAATTTAAGAGTGATACATATGAATAAAAAAGCAGGAGTCAACACAAACAACATAAAAAGACTATTTACAAAAGTAATAGCAGAAAACTTTCCAAACATGGGAAAAGGATATACCATACAGATAAGCCAGTCATACAGCACTCCAACTAGCTATAACCAAAATAAATATACACCCAGACATATGATAATCAAGATCTGGGAAATTCAGCACAAGAACAGAATATTAAAATCTATTAGAGAAAAGAAGCAGATGACCTACAAAGGAAAACCCATCAGAATCACGGCAGACTTCTCAACACAAACCATCAAGTCAAGAACAGTTTGGAGTAAAATGTTTCAAAACCTGAAAGAAAACAACTTCCAACTCAGATAGATGTACCCTGCAAAACTATCTTTCAAAATTGATGGAAAAATAAGATATTTCCATGACAAAGAACAACTAAAGGAATTCATGACCACCAAACCAACCCTACAGAGAGTGCTGAAGGATACTCTAGACAGAGATAAAGATGACCCATGGTTACAGGAACAGCAGCAGAGGGAGATTGCCAAACAGGACAGTCCGTTAAATGAAGGAGAGAAGTAGAGGGCCAACAGTAGGAGGATAGCAGGGCAGAGACCAACTAATGCATGCTGGTTATAAGCATTAATGTAGATGGCCTCGATTCAGCAATAGAAAGAAACACGGGGAAAATGGAGCAGGAAACAAGATCCATCAATATGCTACATACAAGAAACACGTTTAACTTGAAAGGACATTCATAGACTGAAAATCAAAGGAGAGACAATAATTGTTCTATGCAACAGGAGACCAGAAAAAAGCAAGGGTAACTTGCCCATCAACTGCAGAATGGATAAGAAAGACATGGTATTTTCATACAATGGAAAGCCACCCAGCTATAAAGTAGGATAATTTCAAGGCTCTTGTAGGTAAATGGATGCAACTGGAGATCAAACTCATAGGTGAAATGGTTTGGACTCCTATGAGTGAACACTGAATTGTCTCCCTAGCATAAAAAACTGAAGGAGTTAGTGGGATGCAAAAAGCACAATAGATATTATGAAAGTGATAGCGAAAGAACTACCTAAAAAGGGAAAGTGGTAACCACTGTTAATTTCCCATTAACTTGTTTTGAATTCTTGTATCATTTTCATAATTTTGTTAGGTTTGCTTTTGTTCTGTCTTGTTTTGTCAGATTTTACTTTGATGGTATGGGCAGCTATTCTGAAGATGACAGGATGTATTATGGTAGCCACGGTTGATTTCCTATCATCTTCTTTGAAGTCCTATAATGCTTTCATTCTTTTGTTTTGATTGGTTTTATTCTGCGTTGTTTGATTTTATTATGTGTGATAATATGGACAGCTAGTTTGAAGTAAACAAAAGACATTATGCAGCCATTGTTCATTACCTATTATCTTGTTTTGAAGTCCTGTATTACTTGCATTGTTCTGTTCTGATCTCCTTTATTGTGTTTTGTTTCATTTGGCTTTATTCTCTTTAAAATAAAATTTTTTTAAAAAAGAAAAAATTAAGGACCTAGAAGAGACAGGAGAAAAGTCATGGAGATTCTTTGAATGCATCTTCACTGGATTCCTTGCCGGGCCACTGAGCCACAGGACTCAGGTTGTGTACGTGTTTGGTACCTGAGGACAGGAGCTGGCTAACACTGTGCCACCTTTACAGAGGTGCAGAACTTCAGACTTCCTAAAGGTCTCCTGCCCCGCAATGCCATCAGGGACTCCCTGGTGCTGATGTTCCCGTACCATCCCTGTTATCTTGTGTTGAAACAGCTAAATTCTCCAGAAAAGCCAAAAAAAGAGGGAGTGGCCTTGAAAATGGGTTAATTAGGATATAATACATGAGTAAAATTTAAATTCATCTTATCTCTATAAGTAGACTTTTTTGCCCAGACTTTCAAAACATGACATATATTTTTTCATTCTAAACAGCACCATTCTAAATTAAAAAAAAAAAAAAAGAAAATGTGATAACCAAAGGCAGAACCAACACACTTTTCCTTGAAGGACCAGGTAATAAATATATTTTTTATTTTTTTGGTACCAGGGATCGAACTCACAACTTCACACTTGCCAGGCAGGTGCTTATGCCACTGCTAAATCCCCAGCCCCCAGTAATAAATATTTTAGGCTCCTGGACAGAATTTTGCCTCTATGAAAATAGCCAATAAAAAAATAGGTGTGGCTGTATAGTATAATTTATTTAAAAAGAAAATAGGTGGCCAGCCCAGGCATCGTAATTCTGAAGGAAGAGAAAATGCACAAATGTTGGTCTCTATCCTAATTTTATGAAATACATACATTCTAGGACAGTAAGGTCTAGCACAGTTAACTGACAGACACAGGCTAGGGTATAAGACTAAGAATACAACTGAAGAGACAACTGAAGAGAAAGTCTTGAGTTCAAGCTTTAAGGGATGAATTATTTAGCCTGTGTTTCTTTTTCATTTATAATACAAAAATGGCAACAGCACTTAATTCTGTATTGCCAGCAATGCCCTCCAACAGCATCTCTTAAGCACAATAATACTTTTATAGCAAAATGTTTAATATTCACATTAAGTAGAATTAATAAAAATATAAATATTTCATTATTCAGGTCAGGCACTGGCATTTGTTATTAATTCATGTCCTCTAGAGGAACAGATTCAACTGAATTATACCTATAATACAAAAGGGGACTTACTGGATTGGCTCATGTGATCAGAGGCCAGATAGTCCCATCATGATTCACTATAAATTAGAAAGCCAGAGAGCCCAGTAGCTGCTTGGTCCAAAAGTTTGAAGCCTCGAAAGAGAAAGAAATAATAATGTGGCCCCTGTACATGGGTAAACATCTAGAAGCTCCCTAGAGTCACCGATGTGAACCTACTTTCAAAGGCTGAAGAAGTGGAGTCTGATGTCAGTGGCTGATAGCAGCAACAGGAGGACAAAAAGCACCTGCTCAAGAACAGAGGTATGTGCCGGCAGCTTCTCCCATCCTGGGCTTTTCATTCAGTCTGGACCCCCAGCCAACTGGAAGTTAGTTGTAATGTTACCAAATCTACATTTACTTCTGTCATGTGGGTAAACATGCAGGCGATGATAACTGAAAAAACTAGAGTTTTTGTTTACCCCATAGCTTTTTTAATTCTGTGAGGAGCAGCTGAGCTGGAAGTTCACAAACTCCTTGATGCTAGAGCGAGGCTAGCCCTGAGAGCACGGAGCACCAGAGGTGTGCCATGTAAATAACCTGCTGGACTAGAGCAGGGCCAGTCCAGCAGGTGTCTGGCCTCGGGACTCCTTCCTGTGGACTGCAGCATGGAGAGCTCTAAGGATGTCTCGCTTTCAGGGTTCTCAGCAAAACACGGAGACCCTGCACTTTTGATGCCACCATGTACCCTCCTCCCCTGTTTTAACCATGTATAAATAAAGACGCTGGACTTGGGATATTGTCACTGCCTCTCCATCAGAAATATCAAGTTGCACCTGCTCCTAGCTTTGCTTTCAGAATGTGTCTATATCTTTTTTCTTAATCTCCCACTGCCTCCTCTCAGGAACCTGCTCCCTGTGCAGGTCACAGCAGAATTCTCTACTTAAGTGACCCTCAGTCCCTGCTCTTGGATGGCTTCTTATAGCAACAGAATGAAGTGGAAGCAGTCTCACAGTGGCGGTCAGCAGTGAGGCATGACGGGTGACGGATGTGCACCTACCCTGCTTCTCTGTGTCACTGTGGCTGGCCAGTTTTTCTCTTTCTTTGTTACCCCAACACTGTAGTATGTAAACAGGGTCCTTCCCTTCCCGGGAGAGTTGGAGAGTGAAGGCCTCCTAACTCTGAAGTTAAGTAGAACTATTAATAGTTTGTGGTGGATAATGACTTAGGCTCTGGGTTCAGTGTCAGATGTAGAATTAAACAAAAACAGAGTTTGAAGAGAAAGAGAATATTCATAGAGAAAACAAGGGAAAAATGGGAAGATCTCTCCAGAAAGGAAAAATAAAACAGTGAATGAAGCTATTGCCAGAGCAGGTGGCTGACTGCTTTGGAGACGGCGGCAAAGAAAGAAAGAAGAGAGTCTGCTGCCTAGGATCGTTACAGGAACCAGCCAGGCCAAGGCCACCCCAAGGCTCTAGGGGCTGAACTGAGCCAATGGCTCCTGAAGCACCCCTTCCCAAGCCAGACTCTGGAGTAAGAAGCTCTTGTTGTCTGGCTGCGCACGGGGATGCACACCTATACTCCCAGAATATTGGGAAGCTGAGGCAGGAGGATCACAAGTTTGAGCCCAGCCTGGGCAATTCAGTGACTTAGTGAAATCTGTGCCAAAATAAATTTTTTGAAAAGAGCTGGCGATACAGCTTAGTGAGAAGGTCCCGGTTCAAACCCAGATTTGCAAAAGGAAAGGAAAAGGCAGAACGAGGAAGAGGAGGAGGAGAAAGAGGAAGAGGGGGAGGAGGAGGGGGAGGGGGAGGGGAGGAACAGCAGCGGCTGCAGCTCTCGCTGTCTGTTCCAGAGCCTCTGTCAGACAATTCCCTCCACAGTGCTAAGAAGGGGTGATGTCTCCTGCACCCCGGGGGAGGGACACACATCAGCTTTCCTGAGTCTCATTCTCTAAATTAAGACATCCAAAAGGAGTAAGAATGGCAGGGTGCTAGGAGATGTGCATGTGTACTTCTAAGGACTGAACTTTGAAAAAGTAACACCACGATCAAACGTGTGAATACAAATAGGCCAACCTTAGGAGGACTCCATCTGCCTGCCTCTACTGGCTATGATATTTTTATGGTATATTCTTGAAACCCTGAGTATTGTGAAAGAAGTCACAACTAAGTTTAATTTTAGAGATCTGAAGTTTTTCCACATTTGTGCATAAAAAGTTTTGCATGTGTTACATCATACCATTTCAAAAGCACAAAATTCAAGTCCACATCCAGTTGATAGCTTAACAATGAAGGTGCAGTGGTGTTAGATAGCACTGGCACCCCAGCCAAGCGGAGCAGCGAGGCTTTAAACGCTACCTACCTGCTGATGACTACCACTGTCCTATCTCCATGCAGCCCCCATCTCCAGACTTTACTCTCAGAGATCCAACGCTTCGTCCTATAGCAGTGGTGGTGAACCTTTTAGGGACAAATGCCAAATAGCAACCAAACAGCCACTTACTAATCACACAGTGCCAACACGACAGTTAAACCTAAACACTGAGGTTTTAATTTAGAAAAAACAGCTTACGGATAACATCTTTTGCCTCAAAAGAAAAACAAGCAACACACGTGCCATCGGTTGGCCATCACTGTCCCATAGGATGGTCAGTAACACTTCAACCTTCACATGGCTGGACTTGGTTCCTCTCTGCAGTTCTAAACTCTCTGCCTCTCTGCATGACTCTCCATTCTTCTAGGGACACAATCTAAAACCCTGTCCTCCTCTTCTGTTCCTCTTTTTCTCTCTCAGCCCACATCTAGTGAGTGAGAAAGTACTTTTCCTCTCTCTTCTCAGAATCTCTCACCACTGGATGATCCAAGGCCCCAGCCTCTCACCTGGATCCTTGCAGAGTTAAATGCACATCCATACAGCACAGTAAGGGCCCATGCAACCCCACTCCCAAAACCAGTCTCCTCTCTGTTCTCATACGCCGCCACCCTCTTCTCCACTCACTCTGCTCCACTTCCTGGCCTTCATGCCACCTTAGAACCTTTGCACTGGCTCCTCCCTTTGCCTGGAATGCAATACTCCCAACATCCAAGGGGTCTCCCCCTACTTTCTTTCTGGACTGGTTTCAGGATCACTTTCTCGGGAAAACCTTTTCCAACCATTCCATCTAAACCGTAACTCCTCTCCTCTTTGCCACACGCCTCCTCTTCCGCTCCTCCCATGTTTCATTTTCTTCAGTGCTGCTTATTTCTCCCAAAAAACAATATGATCCATATAGTTATATAAAAAAACAGTCTGCCTTCCACTCTAAAGTTTAACTTACACCAGTACAAAGATTCTTCTGTTTTCACTACTCTGTCCCCACTCCTGAAACAGTGGTCACAGTTCCTCTGTCCCTGAGTCACCATGACTGAGTGACTAAATCACACAACTGACTTGTACTAGCCCCAACAACAGAAAAATCCATCAAATGCACATATCATGGGAAACATCAAAAATAATATGCTTATTAAAAAGCCACCATGAAGACCATCAACAATCACCCAAGTAAATGATAACTGACAAAGTAACACAATGGCAAACAAATGAAAAATGTTTGTCTCCAGCAATAATAGAAGAAAAGCAGTAACGGTAACATTAATGCTCAATATAGGCAAAGAAATGAAAAGAAAATAGCACCCTCCAGAAACACTAGCACAAAAACAATCATTACAAGTCTCCTAGAAAATTAGTTGGCCTGAGAAATATTATGCCTTTATCCAATAATTAACTTCACATAATTTATCCTGTGAAAATATAAAGACAATTATATACAAAAATTCAAACTGCCACATTATCCAAAGCAACATGAAATAAGCAGAACTCTACTGGCAACACTTGGAAAGTGGGTAAACAAACTGTGATAGCACTTTCCATGGCCACTCATTCCTCCTATATTCTCCGAGAGGTTGTCCCAGAAGCTACGCTGTCAACCTGTGAGACTCTTTTAATTATAGTTTCTCAAAGTATTGTCCTCCATGCTTCCGTAACAGTTATCAAATTTACAACTCTATGTCCTCTTTGCGTCTACTTTTTATTTTTTGTTAAGTTTATTGGTACATTTTAGATATATATAACAATCACAATCCTCATAGGGAATTTGTACCTATCCATGATATATCATAATTCCTCTTTTTTCCTCCATTCCTCTCCCCTCCATTCAACCCCTTTCCTTCCTGATTTACAATCCAGCTGTTACCTGTTGTTCATCTTTCATGTTTTCTTTTCTCTTCCTATCCCATCAATTAGACTGTATGCTACCAGAAGGCAGCAGCTCTGTTTTATTCATGGTAAAGTCCTAAATCCACAACTTTCAGAGCAAAAGTATCTAAAACTTGTGGGATAATGCATACACAAACAAACAAGAAAGAATATTATACTGTTTAAAATATTTCTGAAACATTTTCATCACATAGGAAATTCTTATATATGACATTTGTGGAAAAGATAAAAATTTACACTTAGTGGCATTTCAATTACTGAAAAGTGCCTAAGGAAAATACATTAGAAGATATTCCACAGTATTAACACTAGTCAGGTGCTAAAATCTAAATATGGTGTGTTTCTTCTTCATATTTGTATTCAGAAATCTATCATACTGGTCTACCTTTGCCATGTTTGTTACACCTAATTTTTTTTACAATGGGCATGTGTTATTTCTATAACAAAATAATATAGTAATCATTGAGGAAACCAAGGAATAGGGAAAATAGGAAACAGAACAGAAATGCTGAGAACCTTGGGGATGACCCCGGCCACCACCACAGAACAGGAGCAGAGGGCTGGCACGGGCAGCAGCATCGCCCTGCAAGCAAACGTGAGGTACGTAAGATGGGTGGGCAGCTGACAGTGACATTGCGACACCATGGGCATCTCTCTCTATAAGCTATAGCTCAAGGGCTGGCACCTAGGCCCCACCCATATCTGTCAACTAAGCTGCACTGAAATGCACCTGCCCAGTGACAGACAGCCTAGTGCTACCTGCAGACTAACACGGCCTTCAGGCTATCGGTGACAGCTTCAGGTATCTATGACACTGATAACCAGGAGCCATAAACTGTGACGTAGTCACTATCTGGCCTTTGGCAGAAAAGTCTTTTGAACGCTGCTCTACAGCGTGTTGCAGAGCGGGAGAAACTCTAAGAAACCAGAAAGCCATAACAAAAGCCAGCCCTGTAAAGGTGACACAGAGGATGACGTTGTAAATAGATGTTTTCCCAAATATCTGTATCTACAGACAGAGAGGAATAAGAAAAGGCCCCTTTTAAGAGGTACGAGGTAGTCACGTTTCGTACAGTTGGCGTTTTATGTGAGAACCGTTTCCCCTACAGCAGGGAACTGCAGCAGCCACACACTCTTTACCTGAGGGCTCCGGAGCGTAGAGACCGGCCGCGGCAGCGATGGGTCCTGTAGAGTGGATGGCGCTCGCTGAAGCCCGCTGATTGGCGATCAGAATCCTGCTCTTTGCAGAGGGCAGTCGGGACACCGCGCCCAGTCCCAGCTGGGGCTTCAGGAGCATGGCTGAGCGATAGAAAGTTGGGGGCACCTCATAATGCGTACAGGGAGGAGAACAAAATTCCTCTTTTCCAGAGTGGTCTGCCACCTACAACAAATGACCAGAAGCTCAATCAGGAACTTCACAGCATAGTAGGAGACTACCCAGGGTCAGGAGATCCAAGTTCAAACCACGCCACTGTTTGCACTGAGCTGCTTGACCTCAGATCGCTCACTATCTCTGGGCCAGTTTGCTCATCTCTAAGTTGACAGTGCAACTGAATGACCTCTTATGTTCTTTCCAGTTCTGGCAAATACAAATCTGATTTCCACTGGAGAAAGGAGAACTCACTTCTTTAAGATTCCTCTACTCTCACTGTTAGAAAATAATTGGAGTTTGAGGCAGTGGTAGTCTTTACACAATGTCAATGAAGCAGAGATAGAGTTTAGCAAACATTAATAAAATTATGAATATTATTCATATTATGAATATTATATTTCTGGAGAAAAGGCACAATTTAGTAGATGAACTTTATCAATATGTATAAACGTTATGATCAGAGGCATTGTAGAAAATAAAACATATTCTCTTATATGGGAGAGATGGCTATTTAGAAAAATTAGAAAACTTTTAGAACTTCTACTGTGTATTTACATTGTTAAAAATCATCATTAAAAATGGAAAGTCACCATCCAACTGTCTTCCCTGGTAAGGTGATGGTCTGAGGAACATCTGGAATAAAGTTCTAGGGAAGAATCTTAGGGCTGGCTGGTAAATGCATTGCATCTAGAACAGTGTCTCTATATAGCTGAAGTTAATGGATATTTGTGAAACAAAGGAGTTCTGCCTCATTCTTCTCTCAGTTTAATAATGTAACAATACTGTTACTTCTCCTGTGCTTAAGTTTACTAAAATACACCTCCTAAGTACAACTGCATTCCTACAATGCTTGTCCATAGTACTGATGTCTGTTTTGTTTCCTTTCTCCCCACAGTGCTCAGGACTGCACCCAGGGCCTCATGCATGCTGGGTAAGTGCTCTACCACTAAACTACAGCCTGAGCCTCTTGTTTCTTACTTTAAACATGAAAAATGAGTCAGAACTACATAATCCCCTTCCTTTAATGAACAAAAACACTGCTAGCGGCAATGTATGGAAAGATATATTTGTTAATTAATTCTGCTGTAAATCACAATACATTTTGTGTCAAACTTCTATTGAGAGTCACAAACATTTAACAATATTCTTTAATGGGGGTATAAAAGCTTTGATCCAGGCTGTTGAAGAGATAATTTAATTATTTAATTTGATACTCTTTTAGTGTAGAAATAGATAATACAAAGTTCTCCTTAAAACTGACATTGTTGAAACAAACGATTAGGCGTTCAAAGTTTTATTATAATCACATTGTAAAATATGCATGACTGCTACAGTAGATAGACTGTATTCAGGCTACAGAAAATAATATTCTCGTCAAAGAACATTCTACATCTGCACTCAATTTGTTACCATTCTCTGCTTTCTTTCTCCCTCTCTGCCTTTATTCTTTTAGTCAGATAACTTCTACATTTTAATTTCCAAATTTTGGTGCTAGAATTCACCTGCTTTGAACAAATTTTCTCATGAGGAAATTAATATTTTTCCAACCTACAAAGTGAAGTTTTCAGAACTGCTATATGTTGATCTCAGTAATGACTCAAGACCTTCTGAAATGGATAGTCAGATATCAGAGGTCAAAACTCACTCTCAACAGTGACTTCAATGATTGCGATAACTTTAGTGCCTGTTACTTTATTGGGTGGCTTGTTTCTTATAAGAGCATAGATTCTTCAAAAAGATGAAAAGTGTATCTCAGAAGCCATGTGTATGCATTTTAATTAAACAAGGGAATCTACAAAAGGCTGCACATTCTTTTCTTTCACCTATACTATAAAACACACCACACAACCACACAGTCATAAACAGATGGAGATCAGTCCTGAATACTGATGCTGGTCTTCCTCCAATGGAGTGTTTTTAGAGAAGTAACTTTGAAAGCAAACAAAAAAATTCCTACAGATTCAAACAAATCTGTGAAATCAAAGGACAAAAACAAGCAAACTCTCCTTGCATCGGCCCTTCCTCTGTGCCCTGGCCCATTTTCAGTGGGATTAGTGTGTTTGAAGCACCAGGGAAACAAGAGGGCTTCACTGAGAGGCCACTGGGCTAGCTGCAAGCAGAAGGGGGCCTGTGAGGCTCAATTTTCAGTATCAGCATGGATCAAACATAGCACCCAGACAGTTGCTCACACATCATTTGTTAAGGTTTGTGTGTAGATGTCCACCCAAAGCCTCATGCAGTCATATGGTTTTGTTGGAGGTGGCTGAATCTAGAGTGTGTAATGCTGGGATTGCTGGATAGGTCCACTGACTGGATTGGTAGTGCCCTAACCTCAGCAGTCTGGATAAGAAAAAAGGGCCATAAAGAGGCTTGTCTTCCCTGCTTGTTGCTTTGCTACTTTCTGCCCACGGTGACTGTTCTCTTCTGCCATGCCACTCTACCTTGGAGCCAGCTGATTATGGACTGAAACCTCTACAAACCGTAAGCTAAATAAACCTCTCCTTCCTTAACTTTGGGCACTGGTACTTTGGCTCAGCAATGAGAAAAGTAAGACATTATTCTAGAAACAAATATTACTAATGTGATCTACAGACCTTTCATAAAGCAGATTATCCTTTGTAACCTAAGGTGTGCCTTAATCAGCTGACGGTCTTAATAAAAAATAGACTGACTTCTCCTGAAAGGTGATTCAGATTCAAACTGCAGTACAGTCTTCCCTAGGAATTTAGGCTGCTGGCCTACCCTGCAGATATGGGACTTGCCAGCTTCTACAATCACGTGAACCATTTTTCAAAAATACTTTCATTTTCTGATATGAGACATTGGTTCCAGGATCTACTGTGGATACCAAAATCCACAGCACGAATATTTGAATCTCTTTTATAAATTGGTCTATCATTTACATATAACCTACATACATTCTCCCACTACTTTAAATTATCTTTAGATTACTGTCAATATTTAATACAATGTAAACACTATGTAGTTAATAGTTAAACTATATTGTTTAGGGAATAAAGAAAAGAAAAATCTGCATGTTCAGTCCACACAGTTATTTTTCCTGTTTTCAATCAGTGACTGGTTGAGTCCACCAATGTGGAGAACTGAGTATTAAAATGTTTCTCTCTGTATACACGTATGTGCGTATACACAGGTTTCTCTCTCTCAAATGCACACATGCATGCACACACATACACACCCACGCATACACACATACACACACATTCCTATTTGTTCTCTTTCTCTGCACAGCTCTGATTACCACAGTGCCCCTCAGAGATGAGGGGACACAGAAGCAGTCGGGGACAAGCCTTGACCTCATATCTGTGTACCGTGAAACACCACCTCCCTGTCTGCTTGCCCAGTTTCCTTCTTTCCACTTCCCTTCATCAAAAATTAAGCGCTCCTAAGTTCCAGTGGGAGAGAGGGACCCTGCAATCTCTGAAGGCCATGAGAAGAGACCAGTGCATATATTTCATGACCTTAGCCTGACTAGATCCTGGATGATCTCACAAGCCACTTCCAGAAGTTCTCAGTGTTGGTGCTGATCTTCCCAGTGAGAAGAGACCCTCACCTCAGGTGAGCCTTGCTCTTGATTTCTGTTTCTATCTGTGCTATCTAGCCAGAAGAGATCTGTCAGTAACACTAGAAAAGCCCAAAGCTAGTTCGGGATTTTATTTTTAAGACTTTCCTACTGTTTTAAAAATACATGGTTCTGTAACTGAAAGGCATTTCTGACATAACCGGGCAGCAATGTGTTCTTCTAGAGCCTGAGCCCACAGCGCCTGGGCACCCTGCTAGGGAGGGAGCCTGCACACAGGAGGGGCCTGGGTGGGCTCCATCAAGCTGTAACTGGAGGGGCAAATGGCCAAAGGCCCTCCATGCTCCCATTTGTTGACTAAAGAGCATTACCTCAAAAATTTACGCAAAACCCCAGGCTGTGTTGAGCAGCTTGGACAAAGGGTCTCAGATGTATTGATTAAAGCAGGAAATGGCCCCCAAAGATAGTAGCTGGCCCCAGGAGAACACGCCACAGGGTTCTCTCCAATCCCTCAGAACCATTCAAGCCACACACTATCTGCACAATTCTCACTTCTTGGAGACTGGGAGTAGCTTCTGAGGGAAGAAAGAGAGGAAACAATTTTGGGAAAAATATGCATATGATATAAAAACTATTCTTGGAGGAAACAAAAGCAACACTGAGAGTGTACAGAAGAAAAATACAGGAAGTCACAGAGAAATAACTGCAGACAGCCAGAGGACTTTCACCTCTACCTCCAAATCAAGTTTCCCTCCTAAGAATGTTTGGCAGATAGCAGGCATGGTATGCATGCCTGTAATTCCAGTACTCCAGAAGCTGAGGCAGTAGGATCACTGAGAGACTGAGATCAATCTGGCTACATAACCAGCTCAAAGCCAGCTGAAAAGCTCAAGGCCTGTCTCAAAACAAACAAACAAACAAACAAGCAAAGGATGAAAATAAGTATGTCAGAGAAAAATCAGGGGTGTCTCAGGGAACTTCTGTGGCACAGTGATACTTTAAGGAGGCTCATCTGTTTAAGCAGCCTTGATGGCCACAGTCCTGGGGGAGAGAAGTCACCTCCCAGAGGCTTAGGAAGCAAGCGTGACTTAGAGAAACATCAAGCTGAATGAGGATCTGGAAACTTGAAAATGACTCAACTTAATTCAAAAGCTGACGCATAAAGCTGGAATACAGTAGCCCATTGTTAGGGATGCCACTGCCAGAGTCTAGACCTGAGTATCCCCTGGCCAGATCACATCCGTCACACAGGCCACTGCAGGAGAAGCCACTGACCCAGCCTGTACAGTGAAACCAGTGCTGACTTCTGTGTTCCCAATCTCTCTCTTGCTATGGGAGGCGGGAAGCCAGTTACATTCACAGGCTCTGGGCACACCCAGAGTTAGAATTCAGGGAGTAAGCTCTGTGACTCAGTTGCTAAAAGCCTGTCCCGGGACAATGAAGACAGTCATTTTATTGGGATCCTCATCAGTGACTATCTTGGTCAATGTCTACTGCAAGGACAGATTCATGTTTTTCTCTGTGCTGAGAACACAGAGATCTGATAACTCTTCCTATAACTAACAAAAGCTTTAAATATGTCAATACACTCAATCAAACTGGAGTCCAACTTTGGCCTTACTCTATCTTATAGTCTTCGTATATTTTTGTTTGTGAATCTAGTCATATGAGTTGAGCTGCCTAACTCAATAATAATACAACATCTCTCTTTTTTTTTTATTTTCAGTGCCAGGGAGCAACTATAGGGCTTTAAAAATGTTAGTAAAACATCTACCCCTGAGCTACTTCCCTAGTCTTAAAGAACATGTTTTAGTAGCAAGTATGATTCTGAACTCTGGGGACATACCTTGAAAAAAAAAAAAACCAAGCTCCCGTGAAATCTACATTCTAATGAGCGCACAAAACAGCAACAAAATACATGTCAGGTGGAGGTAAAATCTAGGAAGGGATAAACTAGAGAAGGTGGACTCAAGGGGAGGTGGACAGACTGTTCAAAGAGATGACATCTGAACACAGATCAAAGGAACGTGAGGGAGAGCAGCATTCAGAGATGAGTGTTCTTAACAGAAGAGCAAAGGAGAGAGAGGAAGCTTGAAAAGGAGACCAGAGCAGACAGGTGGGGAGCTGCGCTGAGCACAGGTAAGAGGCTGAGCCACCCGTGGGTTCCACTTCATGCCCTGGAGGCCATCAGGTAGAGGCTGATCTAATGTGTCTTCCTTAGAAGCAACCATCCCAGGCCACAAACAAAGAGAGATTCCTTCAGGAGACAAATCTTACAGCACAAGATCTCTGCACAGCACAGGCCTGAAGGAGAATCTCCATGCGGACCCTATTCTGTGGCACTAGGTGGATGACTTCAACCTCTCCCAGTCCGTTTCTTTATGTATGATTGATGAAAACTACAGATCACCTGCAGAGAATTAATCTAGGGATTAGTGAAGACTGAGGATTACAGGTCATATATTATGTGCGCTCAATATACAGTAATAAGCACTCGACTAAGTGTGAGTAGTAATTGTATTTACTAAAAATAAATAGCCCATGCTTAACTCATTATTTTTCTGCTTGGTCACCATGTTCTTCATGTGCATGAATAGAGGATTCTCCCAAAAAGAGAAATACTCCCCATTAAAGAATAAGTCTGATCTATTTGGAGAATATATTTACTTTGGATTCTTCCTTGCTTTGACCTGGCTCAAAGAAAAATTATGGTCATGTACTTAAGCATCAAGGCCAATTAAATACTTACCTAATTTGACATGTGTTACACTGAGAGAAATTTAAACAGATTTCCTTAGATGCGGTCAATGTATTAGGATCATCTAGTCAAAAATACGCACTGTTCTAGACAACTTTTGCAGGTAAAACCACCCACTTCGGTACAAATGTACCCACTAGCATCTGCAATCTGCTTGGAGAGGATAGTCTGTTTTCACAATTCACTGAACAACACCACTTCCTAGGTGTATCACCATGCCTGTTCTTACCTCCTGTAAAAACTTCTCACTCACTGGACTGAAAGGGTGCCCCGGGGGCTTGATCCCAGATACCATCAATCCAGAACTGAAGACCCGAGGCTTCTGCAAGTCGGGTTTGAATTTCTCATAGAGGCTGGCAGGTGACTTCAGGTCATCACTCGCTGTCCTGTTTTCCTGGGCAGGGGCATAGGGAAGACCCACAGAAACCAGTGAAGCGTCCACCGGGCCCAGGGCCTGTGGGTTCCTCCGGATGTAGGTGATGATCTTAGGTCTCACGTGCTTGGGCTTGGGCATCAGGATGGGTTTAGTGTCTGTTCTGTCTTCCACCTTTTCCACCTGAAGTTTCTCCGTTCCTTCCTGCAAGGAAGTTGTGCCCTTGCAATGTGTGACAACAGGCTTGGGGATCCCACTGGGGCAGGTGTTCTTGTCAGGCACTTTTGAGGATGCATTCACCAGCTGCACGCTGTCAGTGGAAGGTGGGACCACTGAGGGTGACCCTGTATCCACACTGAACACATCGGGGTCCTGGAAAACGCTACTGGGTGGTGTGGGCTGGTGAGTCATATTCACAGTTGTCTCTGGGTGAAGGGTAGCTGGGGTACTGAGAAATGCATCTTCTCTAGATGGAGCTACAGCAGTCTTGGCTGCATTTTCCAGAAGGTTCTTAGGTTCAGCCACGAGTGTTGCCGTATCTGTGCTTTCCTCTACTTCTGAGCTTTTGCTCTGAAGACACAGAGACTCAGGGACTTCAGTTTTGCATTCTCTCACAGTAGGATCTGATACCAACTCCATGGCACTGTCTCTGTTCCCAGTATCCAGCCTCCTTTTCTCCTCACTGACCTGTGAGGGCATGCTGTCAGGCAGGCCATTAGGAACAGTGGCTACCTGGTCACCGTCCGGAGAAAAGCTGCCGGGTGTCACCTCACCCAATCTACTTCCTGTGCTTAGTGACGCTTTGCCAGTTAGTTGATTACCAGGCGCTCCCAAGGAAGCAGGGACCTGTGTGAGGGTGGTCTGGAGAGATTCTTCCACACCTGTCCCGACTCCCGTGTCCTCACTGCTGCATATTCCCACTCTGACACGATGGCAGATGCTGTCTGCTGGACCGCTAGCAGCACTGGTGGCTTCTCCGTGTGCTTCCCCACATGTCTCCTTTCTCTCTAGGAGCGACATCCTCTCTTTTTGTTGACATCCCAGGTCACCTACCTGGGGTGACTTTAGCTCCTCCCCAGCCCTGAGTTGAACGCAATTCGGTTCCAGCTTCGACTCTTCCTTTCCCTGACCTAATTGTGCTTCGGGATGACTCAGGATTTCCTTTGACACCAAAGTGGAATTCAGAGCAGGCTCAGGACGGGCAGTACGTGACTTGTGCTCATTGCAGACATTTAGTTCATGTGCCCCCTCCACCTGGGCCTCCAAGGGGATGGTGTCCCTGGCTTCTGAGGTAGATGGTTTAGGAGGACACATACTCTTTGCCTCTGAGGTATTATAAGCTGGAGGAAACGCTGTCTTTGGAGAGTGGTCAGCCAGTGTCCTCTGCAGCTCCTCCCCACACCTGGACACATGACCCCCTGGCTCAGGGGCATCAGGCCTTGCAAGTTGAAAATGCTGTGGAGTCCAGGTCCCAGCCACAGCCGCATAGCTGCTTGCTCGCTCCAAAGAATGCCTTCTCAGCTCTTCATTGTCAAGGGTCTTGGCCCATTTGTCCTTTGGAACGTGCCAAGGAACTTCAAGACCCTTTTTAGCCAAAACCTCTGAACTGGCCTCACTCATCACATTCCTCCAGCTTGACAGGCTTGGCCCCTGGGCACTCTGAGGAGTCTGTGAGATATCGGTGCCCCCCTCCCTGGCACAGTGTTCATATAGGTGCCTAGGGAAAGTAGGAGAAAGTTTAACATCTTTTGAGCTTGTGGAGCCAAACTGAGACCCTCTCCTAAAGCCCGGAAGTTGATGAGGCTCCTTCTGGAAGTGAGGATGGTGTTCCAGCCTGCTTGAACTCGCATTTCCAATTTTATCAGTCAGGTCACACGTCTTGGACTCATCCTGAGGGGAGCTGACCTCCAACATGATTTGATTGGCATTTGTATCTCCCAGACTTAGATTACTCTCATTATTATTTTTGGCTCCATTTCTGTTATCCTGTGACTGACTGAAATATGATTTCTTAGGAGCCACGGGGGAGCTCATGGTCAGCTCTTCAGTCGGGGCTGCTGGCCATGCAGTCTTCCTTAATGGAAAGGGGTTTCCTTCAAGCTGCAATGTGAGTAACAGGAAATTCTCAAGCTGCTTGTCCTCCTCTAAAAAGGGCACAGTGCAACACGGCTTTAATCATCTTCACAAGCATTATCTTGATACACAGCAGAAGGATTTCTCTGTTAGGTTCTTGTTGAATGAGAGCCAATTAATCCATGAGCCCTAGAGAAAAATAGGAATACATTAATGTTAGATTGACAAATAGATGCTGAGGAGAAAAAACCGTGGTAAACATACAGATATATTCCTTAATTCAAACTATTTCAACAGTTTTTCCAAGAACCTTTCACAGAAGGGCTCCTGCTGGCTAAATAATGGAAAAACTGAAACATGAAAATGATGCAAGTTAGAAATGAATTATAAATGCATGCTGTCACTTTAAATTTTAGAAGTCCAAAAGTCCATAGTGGTCCTGATTTTAAAAGGTGGAAAAGGCAAGACTTGTCTTCAGAAAAAAATAGCCAATAATGTAGAAAAACCACAAAACTTGAAAAAAAATCACTATCTTGTAGTCACCAGAAAAATAATTATCTTGGGCAATGGACACTAAGAGACGGTGGAAACATGGCTGAAAAATCATTATGGAACAAAACACTGACAGAATTTGAAAGTATCATTCCACAAATTATTTCCAACAAAAAGAAAATGGTATTTTCACAATGCGGAAATCTGGTAGGCAGCATCTCAATCAGATGATCAAAGTTAAGATAAAGGAAACTGATACCAGGCCAGGCAGTGTGTCCTCCATGGATCCATCACTCAGCAGTGTTCTTTCCATACATAATCAGCCTTAGTTTAATCACGAGGAAAAATCAGACAAGTTTAAACTGAGGGATGGCCTTTAAAATAACTGGCATAATTTGCTCTCCAAATCCAATGGAGTCTGGATTTTTAAAAAATAGCAAAATACGTTGTTGAAATAGTAAAGGTGTAAGACAGGCTGTATATTAGGTAAAAGTAATTTATCAATATGTACTCTCTTGAGTGTATATACTACAGTATGTCAAAAGTTATCTTTGTTTTTGAAAAACACAAGCTTTAGAATTTAGGGTAGCATGAAATTATTTTTATATTCTAAGTGACTTAGCAAAAAAAACTCCACATAATGTGCACATGATGGGCAGGAGAGATGGAGACAGAGAAAAGAGAGAACAGAGAATAAAACTGGCAAAATGTTAACATTTAAAAATCTGGATAACTGACTTTATTATTTGGTCAATTTTTCTCTAGGTTGGAAATTTTTCAAAATTAAAAAAAATGGCAGGGGGGACACTTTCCTCTGACAGTCTGCATGCCGCGGTCCCCCGCCCTCTGCAGGTCCACCCCTCCACGCACCCTCTGCCCTCTGGTCTTCAGCTGCTCTGGCCTCTCTCTTCATGCACCTAGCTCCCTCCTTCAGGGCCATCTGCTTGGAATATGGAATCCTCCTCAAACTCCCCCAAATACCTCCTTTGCAGTTCACGGTACAATTTTCATTCCCTCCAGGGAAGACTCCCTGAGCTGCCAGAAGATAATCTATCTGAATTTCATAATACTCTATTTTTTAGTTTACAAAATTAAAAAAGAGGGGCTAGAGGTTTAGCTCAGCAGCACAAGTGCCTGCCAGGCAAGCGCGAGGCTGTGAGTTCAATTCCTGGTACCAAAAATAAAATAAAAGAATTTAAAAATAATCAGATATATTAAGACACTAAAAATTACTATCACTCGAAATCTGCCAAACATATTAGGCACTCTATACATGTTCGTAACATGAATGAATGTTTAAATGACTGAATGGTGAGGAAGATCAATGCTATTTATGCCTTCGTAGAGCTTAAGAGCTAACAGCTTACATATTTACTTTTCTGTTAACAGTAAACACATAGTTACCAATAAACTTCCCAATGCAGGCCAATGTTATTTTATCCACTACCATGTATGTAGTAGAGATGGGAAAAGTTTAATATTGACAAGGTTCTTCTCTACCCACAGATTCCCCCCATGTGGAGTCAATTAATAGCCTCCACGCTTTTCTAATTCATTAAAAATGTACACACACACACACACACAAACACCCTAACATGGGAGGACTGCTACTGTTTGAATAAGTGTCCCCCCAAGGTCATGTGTCAAGGTTTGGTTCCCCAGTGGGTGGGACTATTGGGAAGGGGAAGAAACTTTAGGAGTTGGGGTTTAGTTGGAGGAAGTAGGTCACTGGGAATGGACCTTTGAAAGGTATTTGTCCCTGGCCCTTTCCTCCCTCTCTTTCTGCTTCCTGGTCACCATGAGATGGCAGAGAAAGGACAGAGACAGAAAGAGGGAAATGGGAAAAAGGACAGCTTCCAATGAATGAAATCCTGCAGCTCACTAGAAAAATAAAAAGAAAAGGCATCATTTTAGGAATGGGAAGAGAACATCCTGAATGTCCATCAAATGATGAACAGATAAACAAAATGGGGTATTTATACACAATGGAGTACTACTCTGCCATAAATAAGGATAAACTTGAGTCACCTGGAAGAAATGGATACAGCTTGAGATCACAAGGTTAAATTAAATAAATCAGACACACACACTCAAATGTCGCATAGTTTCCCTTATATGAGAAACCCAAAATGTAAATACACATAAAAGATAGCAGGAAGTAAGGAGACCGATTTTTCTCAAATGGAAAGGAGATTAAGAGATGGAGGAAAGACTGAGGAAAGGGGCTGAAAACAGAATTAGGATGTGTTATGTGTACAGATGACTCCCCATAAGGAATGCAGACATTATGTACTGTGAACACAAACTAGTAAAAAAAGGACAAAAAATAGGAACAGAAAATTAAAACCAAAAACCAAACAAGAGAAAGAGCTCACACAAGGCAAGTCATTTTCTTTATTACTATGTCTACAACACATAAAAAATAATTCATCAAGGGGGAGGTGGTGTATGTGCGCATTACATCTTAACCCTTTTAACTTCCCAAAACCAATGTTAAAACTGACCTCAATTACAGGAGGTAGAATTGAATACAGGGGGTAATGTTCCCTGTTACTTTCCTGTTTTATCGTCCCCATGTTCAATCCTGTCATTTTGCCAGAAAACAAAAGTGATATGAAAAAGATGCTTTTTACTCGGTCTGGATTTCAGTTCAAAGTCCCCACTGTGGGATAGGTCTAGATGTCCCCCAAGTGACTCGTGTGTTCCTAGGCTTTTGGATGGTGACTGATTATGGGGTTTATCATTCTTGCTAGGAGGCAGGGTCCGGTCCTAAGATGAAGGTCACTGAGGTTGTGACCTGGCCAGGTTTATCTGGCTTCCCAGTTTCTCCCTTCACGCTCTCTGCTTTCTGGCCACCATGGCATGAGTACCTTCTCCTTCACTGTGCACCTGTGCTATGCCGCACTGCCTTGGAGCCAGCAAACAATAAACTGAAACCTCTACAAACTGTGAGGCACAATAAAACTCTTCTTTAAAATGTGGGTGTTGGAGCTGGAGGTATATAGCTCAGTGGCACAAGCCTGGCAAGTGCAAGGTCCTGAGTTTGATTCCTGGTACCAAAATAAAATAAAACAAAATAAAATAAAACAAAATAAAATAAAATATGCATGTTGGGTGTTGTCTCCCAGCACAAGAACATGACTAAGATACCCCTCTACAAAGACACATGTATTTCCCATTTACAAAGCATGATAAAAGTCTAAACCTGTAAAACAGGATTATCATTAAACAATGTATGTGAAGCAGCCCTGCAAACCCGCAGCTGAGGCACATTTTCCTGGCCAAGGAATGTGAATCAGATACATATTTTTTTAAAAAAAAGATATAAATAGTGGTCTTAAAAGCAAATAATACATTTTTTCTTGAGGAAAAAATCCCATTAGTCACATCCTATGATGAAATTAATTTAAATATCTTTTATGTCTACAGCCAATGTGATACTTAACAGTTTTCTATATGACTTCCTCTGGTGCAGGGGCCAAGTAACTCACCCTGGCAGTTCTGTGCAGAGGCGCTGTGGGCAAGTGCTGCCTCCCTAGAGCAGAAAAATGCATCCTTGTCCCACTGGCTGAGACTTCAGACACTGAGTAAAAAGTTTTCTGTTCCATTCTTCCCCAAACCTATTCTCCTCCTTGTTACAAATTTCAGGTTCTGCCCAGTGTTAGAGAAGCTTTTAAAACTCTCACCATAGAAGCGGACATAAGGAATTTGAAGTCTTCCTAAAGAGGGTGCTCAAAGTTGTACATAATACTTTAGGGCTCACTGCAGATTTGTATAGAAGCAAGACTTCCATTTCTGGTTATCCTTCCAGCTACTATTCTCCGATCCCCTAACATCCTCCCGAGATACCCGGCCAAATGACGGGCTATGCCAGACTTCTCAGCTTGATGCTAAAGGTCTGATGAGTGCCTTACCCCTCTGTGCTCCAGATGTAATCCCCTTTATGTTACCACTTAAAATACCTGCCCAGGGACATCACCCGCCCTGTCCAATAGCTCCACCTTCTGAACATCAAAGCCTACCTCCTCCATGAAGCCTTTGCTAAATTCTCTTCCCTACCTACCCAAAACCATGGTAGAGAAGGCGCTAGATATCCTCTCTAAATCTTAGATCTGCAGATCTCCTCCTTTGGGACCACCATAATATATTTTTTCAGAGCTATGTAAACTCACTTCTTGGTAACCACAGAAGATTGGTTCCAGGATCTTTCTTTAAAAAAAAAAAAAGAAATTAGAAAAAAAAACAATAAAAATAGAACAAAACAGTAGAAATCATATAGAATTTTGAAACAAGGTAATAGGAATTTAACAATAGTCACAATATTGCATATTGTTACCTCAAAATAGTTGCTCAGATTACAAGACACAAGCATGCAAAACAGATCAAGCAATATAAGCACTCACAGTTTCTTTCCCTGTCCAGGATCTTTCATGAAGACCAAAAATCAGAGATGCTTGAGTCTTTTACTTAAAATGACATAGTATTCACACAGAAGCTACACTTCTATGTACTTTAAACCATTTCCCAATGACTTATAATAATCAATGCAATATAAATACTATGCAAATAATTGATGCACTGTTTAAGGGATAAAAATAAAAAATGCTGTATATGTCCCATACAGACATAATTTTAAAGTATTTTCAATCTGTGGTAGGTTAAATCCACAGATGAGGAACCCATGGAGATGGAGAGCTGATTGCACATCTTATTACAGTTAAATGTAGTTTCTGTTACAGTTACATGTGTCTTACCATGTGTGTCTTACTCCTGTTATGAAACTATAAGTAGGTTAACAGCTCAGATGTCTCTGCCTCCTTTGTGGTTTCTGGGATGGTATTTGGCATACACTAGGCACTTTGAGTGAAGTAATCTCATCCCAATTTGAGTTCAAAAAGGTGAATGTTCACATTCTTTCAAAATAGCAGGGTATTTTTCTCCAGTTTGTTCAGCTGAAGACTGCAAAGCCCCACTACTGAACTGAGTAATTGGTTACTTTCTCCCCAGAGCTATATCAAAATAACCAGGAGACAGTATAAAAATACATTCTGGTCATCATGTATATCTGTCCCAATAATTTTTATAGAAAGCAAAGGAAGTTTAGGGGATTTTTACATTACAAAAGGAGGCACAAGTTTTTAAAGACTGAGCAATAAGGTTTTACAGCATTCCTACCTGCGGGGTGTGCTATGCAATGTTTTATCAGTTGTGAATTCTCACACACAAAGAAATGTACAAATGCTACACCTCTGAGTGTAAATACAATTCCATCTCATTTGACAAAACTTATGAGCCAAAGGAGCCCCAACTGCAGCTCCTGCCATGTAATAAATAACACTTCAGAACAGGATACGGAACCTGAAATTCAATGGTAAGTACTATAACGCAAAAAGTCAAAATACTGGATTTTAAATTTTACTTGACATCTCCAAAAAACGTATACTTAGAATCTACACTGTTCTTCCATATTAAATAGGACAATTTTATATGTACTCCCATGCAGTCAACTTCTTAACCTGTTTTTAGAAAGGTTCATGGTAATAATTACATTTTCTGCAACTGTAATCACTTAGGAATATTCAGGTTCTTGGTCTTACTCTACATTTTTTTGAGACAGTATCTCACTCTATAGTCCAAGCTGGCCTCAAAGTTACAATCCTCCTGCCTCAGCTTCCTGAATGCTAACGATATAGGTATATGCCATGTCCACTTTTATTTCATAATATTTTAGAGGTTAAGTACCCTTATCCAAAATTCTTAAGACCAGGTGTGTCTCAGACTTTTGATTTTGTTCAGATTTGGGGATATATATATATATATATATATATATATATTATTTTGAGGATGGAACCAAAGTGTCAATGTAGAATTTCCTACAGTATTTTTAGTGCAGTCACATCCTAATTATATCTTAATCACATTAGTTCAGGTCTGGAATTTTCTACTTGTGGCATTCCATCAGCACTCAAAAAGTTTCAGGTTTAGGGGGATTCTGTATTTCAGAATTTCAAATCTGTATACATTTTGATGCTCAATCTGTATACATTTAGTTTCACTAGGCACAATTGTAGCTAACCTAAAACTTTACCAAATGAACCTTACAAGGCCACTGTCACATATGGTTAAAAACCAAATTATTGGTTGGGTATGTTAGGACACGGTCAGAGACTCTGGAGCTGTCCGTGGTGCTGAAATCTATGACGCTGAAATGACTAACTCCAACAGCTCTCCAGAGTTTGACTTTCCTTATCTTATCATGGGTAACTGTCAGATTTTCCCCAAATATATAGACAAGACTCTATTCAGAATACCTCCTTTGAGGTTACAGAGACTATTTTATTTTCACTGTATTTTGAGTAAAAAGAGTAAAATGCTGCTGTTTCACCCTGTAATGAAGACAAGGAAAGAAGCTTAAGTTTTTCTTAAAATTAGCCCAATCTGATATTTAAGTAAACTATTATGTTCATTGATATTTTTTTTAAAAAAGTCTTCATAGTAAAATATTACATGCTTTTTCAAAAGAATCTTCATTCACATTTGCTAACAAAAACAATTGATTTACCCCTTATAAAACAAATCCTTTCCATGATGGAATTTCAGCCAAAAGAATTCAAGATACTTATTCTTTCCCTATTGTGATTAATATTTTCGTTTGGTCGATCCTAGAAGATACTTTTCCAAAACTGAAATACATTGTAAATCTTTATAAAAAATTATTTTCATTGCATTAAAAGAAGTTTAAAAAATAAAATCACTTAACTCCACCTCAAGAAATAGAATTTGATGTGTAGTATATCTCAGCATTTTTTTTTTACATTCATGGAATGAGTTCTATAGTCTAAATTTCTCAATTTGTATATGATGGGTTTCTTCCCACAAAAATATGTGTAGTAAGTGCCTTATCTTTTTGAATATCACTTGTACCAATTCCTCTATTGTCAAAATTTATATTATTCTACTTTTTAAAATAATTCTTCATAGAAAACAGATAAACACATACTATGATGCTATTCTTTATTTCCTGCAGATACATCTTTAAAAGCAGAATCCCCATATAAATAGATATGGATATTTGTATCTAAATTTCATTGTGGATTTGGTTTTGTTCCCCATCCAAGTACTAACCAGGCCTGACTCTGCTTAGCTTCTGAGATCAGACGAGATTGGGTGCGTTCAGCATGGTATGGCCGTAGACTGTGGTTTTGTTTCCAAGAGAGCCTGACACAGCTGGTGCTCTGTGATTATCTGTTGAGTAAATACATACTGCCCTCAAGGAAAAAAAAAGTGTCTATCTATCCCTCAATTTCCCGCACTACCTGTTCCATCCCTTTCCTCGAAATTTACTTTTCAGTAATGGGAGATAGGCTATTTCCAGAACTTATATTTTACCAAGGTGAATTGGAGTATTAGACAACTAAGGACTTGTTCCAGTACATGAGAGCCACCAAAAAGACCTCTTGGCTCCCACCCACCTCACACTGCCAGCCCCCTGCCCTCCTTTCCTTGGTTATTGGTACCACTGTCTCTCTGCCACCAAAGTTATAAATGTAGAAATGTCCTTTGCCCCTATCTTTAACTCATCAGCAAGAGCTATGTGGTAGGCTTCCAAAGTTCATCAATCTAATCTATTTCTCTCCTTTTTGGGTCACCTCCCATGGGAACCACTCACAAGTCTCCTACTGTCTCCCACCTTCCACTACGCCTTCTCTAAACAGAAATTCACATGTGCAAGCTACAATGAAGAGAACAGAACAACAGTCACTAGAGGCCAGGGAGAACAGTGCAGTGTGAGGAGAAAGTAAAGTTGGATAATGGGTACCAAAATACAGTAAGAGTGGAGAAGTCAGTTTAGTGTTCCATCAGCACTGCTAGGTAAGCTGGGATTGTAATAATATATTCTAAATCTTATGGAGCATTCAGAGAGAGGAGTTTCAAGTCTCTAAGCACGAAGAAACAGTAAGTGTGTCAGAACATGGAAATGTTGATTACCCTGATTTGATTATTTTACATTGACTATATGTATTCAATCATCATGCTGTATCCCACTATTTGCACAATTATGTGTTAAAATTTTTAAATAAAATTTAAAAATAAATAAAGGAGAAGCTATTCTTCCCCTACATCTACAAGATAACCAGGGGAATACCTTGACACATTAATCAAATCAAGATTTCCAAGCTTCAAACCTTCCAATGGTTTTTTACTGCCTTAATTTCTTTTCTCATTGTGAAACAAAATACCCAATGCCCAAAGTTAAGGAAAGAAAGGTTTATTTGGTTCACAGTTTGTAGGGGTTTCAGTTCATAATCAGCTGGCTCCAAGGCAGGGAGGCAGACAGAGAGGAGCAGCAGTTCATAGCGGCGGAACACAGCAAAATCAAGTGAGGGAAGAGGAAACAAGCCTCTTTCTGCTCCTTACATTGTATGCAGGTCACCCGCCTTAGCACAGACCTAGCACTCACACCCAGAATCCCAGCAGTGGATCATGAATCAATCACAAACTCTAGATTCAGTTACCTGTCTCCCACCCCCCACCCTGAGACTGCATGAGTCGTTGGGGAGACATCTAGACACAAGATAATAGTTGCCCTGAACTCTGTGGCCCTGGGAAAATCCCCTTACCTCCTACTACTCTCCCTCACACTTGGCTCTGGGCTCAAGGGCCTCCCACATTGACATTTTCCTGCCCAGAGCTTTTGCACTGCTGTTCCCCCAACTTTGCTACTCAATGCCTGGCTCTCTGCAAGGGAGACCCTTCTTACATTTCAGGTCTCAGCACCCTCCCTAGATGGGCTGTCTGGGATGTCACCCTCTGGATCCAGTGATAGCCCCGAGTCAATCTACTCCCAGCTTTTATGAGCTATTCTATGCACTGTCTTTCTCAATAAACGAAAGCTCCATGAAGAGAAAAATGAAATAAACTCTGCTTACTACAGAGCCCAGCGACCAGACACTAACTCAGAAGGCACTCAGTAAGTATTTGCTGAGTGATCCCTTAGTGCAGCATCATTGAATCTTTCCAAATTTATTTAGCTATCTGTGTAATGCCAGGCTAAGAGTTTATTCATCATCAAGTGCTAAAAGGGGGAAGGAACTGAGATACTAGCTCAACTCGCTCATCTTAGAAATGAGGAAACTTCAGAATTAAGAGGCATAGTGAGTAATTCAAAGTAGTTAGGCAAGGCCCATGCCACCAGGTCAGAGCCAGGCTCCTTGTTGTAGTCAGGGGTTGCAAGGAAAACAATTATATACAGGATACAGAATTTATAGTATTATTTTTTGATGGTCACCCAAAGTTAAATACAAGAAAATGCAGGAAATCTGACCACACACTAACGACCTAGAAAAATCGAGTAGAGAGCCTCAGTCCCACAGCAATGTCCTGGGTCCTCTGAAGACCCAAAGCCCACACAATGCCTCCCACAAGTCCAACTGGAGGCCCATGACAAGGACTCGTGCAAGTCTGTTCTACAGATCTGCAATGGAAAGGCCCAAAGGTCAGCAGTAGAAGCTCTAAAGTCTCTGCCAGTAGGGTAAATCATCTGTGCCAGTAGGCTGAGTGTCCTACACTGCAGCCAAGAAGTGACACTCAAAATAAGGAACAGGGTTCCCCTGAATAGTACCACAGTCATCCTCAGCAACAATGAGGTCCCGAGCTCCTCCAATGACAATGTCCAAATACCTATCAGGGGAGCCAGCATGACAACCTCTTCTAGGAGAACTAACAGCTCCAAACAACAGCACTTAGGAGAACCCACAACATCACACTCTTCCTCTCCACATCCCTATGTAGGCTGGCAGCTGTGCTCAGGGGGCCATCTACACACAGCACTGGGCTGACTTAATTCAGCCGATGTTAAGGTGACCACCAGTTTTTAATCCATAACACACGCCATGTCCAGACCAGTTTACATTCATCTTCTGAGACCTGAAGCAAGCTAGAAATTTAAGAAAAACCAAGGTGCCATGGAGACAAGACTCAAAGGGGCTCAGAGAAGGATGCAATGTATTGAGCATCAAATAGTTTTTAAAAAGGACACAGTATAAGAAGACACAGGAAATAAAGAGAACTAATCCTCACAGAAATTACAAACTCCTGAGGGAAATGGATAAAATGTATGCATAAGTAATAACTGCAGTGGTAAAAGCAAGGCAAAGTCTAGTAACATAAGCTGGTAAACAGAAACTCCAAGCACCACATCATGGCATGGAGACAGAAATTCCAGTGGAGGGTTTGGGGGGAAAAATGTTCTCTTCTTGCAATTTAGAACAGGAGAGAGAGAGGGAGAGAGAGCCATAAAGTCTCAAGCTGGCCACCTGACACTTATAGATACCAGAGGATGCATCATTCAAGGTCTTATTACTGATTTTTCAGGTGATTCTGGAACTGCATGACCCCCTGATTCCTTCACCTATTACTTCTTTAAGCTCCATTTACTTGCTCTTCCCCCAGTGGTGAAATGCCAAGGAAAAGAAGCCACTATGAAACTCAAATCTGTCAAACACTGCTAGCTCTAAAAAGGATTTCATGAGGAAAGGGGGAAAATAATATCTAAAATGAAGCCTGGGGATTATCTATGGATTTCAATTATCTTTGCAATCCCTACCTGCCTTGCCAGAAAATAGAGGGTTATTTATTGTGGTGAAGAAAGAAAATTTTTTCATCTAGTTTAAAAGATTGACAGTTTCAAAAGGCAGCAAGAACACTTCTGATTGTCAAGAGCTGATGGTAAATTCTCTGCTGTTACTTCGCGAGATGGCAGAGAAAAGCTCACATACTGAAGATTAATATGCCATCTACAACACACGGGGTAAGATCCCTATCACTGCAGCACCTGAACTTTGTACCCCATGTTTATTAAACAGAGACTAAAAAGAGAGATGTGGATTTTACATCTGGAAACAAGCTAATGATTTTTGAGTCATGGAAAAGGAAATGTATTTGTGCAAGTAGTTGGAGGGTTGTTCCATCACCTGGTTCAGATGAGGATTTTGCTCTGTCCTCATCACAGGAGGGGCAGCAGTCTTCAAGGGATGCCTTCCAGGAGTCTGTTCGCAGGGTGCGCGCCTATCTCTCTCTCACAGTGGCTGCTGAGCCAAGAAACCTTAACCTGGTTGGTTTTTAGCCACTTCTCCCATGTGGCACCTGAACACAACTAAGGTTGGATCCTTTATGCCAGATTTCAGGTGTCGCCTTCTATTTATTCACCTGTCCTAGTACTCACGTAGCATTATAGTATTTTACTAACCTATTCCCTTTCTCTTTTCTAACCCCAAATGCTTTGTAACAGGGTTCCCAACAAACCTGCTCCCCTTGCTTCTTTCCTGTCACTAATCTGATAGCCCAGTTCTCTTCAAGGTGGACAGGCTTGACGGGAGAGTGACAGAATAGCCTGAACCCACCTGAGAAGGGAGTGAGGGGAAGCTGAAGCCCTGAAGATGGTCATGGGGGCAGGGACCACAGGTGAGAGGGCAGAACGCTTGCTGAAGCTCCTCTGACGGGCCCTCCTTACTGTCCCCAGCTAGGGCTGCTTCAAAGCACAGGACTGTTCAGTTCTAAGCAGCTAACTCTTCTGTACACCACAGCCCCACGGCATGCATTTGTGCTGCAGGGTGCTTATCTGCAGGGTCACAGGCCATAATCCTCAAAGATGTGGATGTCTTAAAGGAAGGGAAATCTCTCTAGCATCATGGTGGGTAAAGTAATGATCACCCACAATTCAAAGCCTGCACTGGGTCCCTGCACATGGGACTCCTTCAAATTCCTTTTTCTCCAGAAAGTGAATTTCTTTGACCATGCATCAGAAGTTCATAACCCTTTTTTTTATTGTCAAATAAAAGAGATGCCTAGAAAGACTGAGCTAAATATTTAACACAGTGAGGCAGCTCAAGCCCCTCCCATCTCCTGCCACCAAAAAAAAGGAGTGAAAGGCTATAGAAAGAAAATAAATAATACACAGTGCAAATGGATGCAAAACGTCCAACAAAATTTATATACTTTCAGGCCCCAGGTCTTCTGTAAGACTATGTTTTCCACTATGTAATAAGGCATTTGGGAGCACCACCTTTGGATATTTTTATATATAAGGAAACAAAGACAGATAAAAAGGGAAAAGAAAATACTAGTGATCAACCTTCTCAGCCTAGAAACACAGAAGAAAAGTAAATGTCACAATTGGGGAGATGGACTGGTTTTTCTCTACAACTGACATAAATAAATAATATTACTTTAGTTAATTTATAAGCATTCACATATTTCACAAAGATATGAAGGAAAGTAGTGAAAAATGCTTATGTTCAAGGCAAAATTTAAGAGTGTCTCTGCAAATAACAACACACTGACATGAGTTTAGTGGCCCCCAGTGAATAACCCCACGGTGGGACACTACCCCACTAGAGT